>SJOL01008235.1:71734-203665 GCA_004794785.1 Opisthorchis felineus | reverse complement strand
TCAGAAGCTCTTTTTTTGTTGTGCACTCCCACACTCAAAATGGCATTGCATTGAAACCCGGAAGCCTTTCATATTATTTACGCAACTCAGGCAGGGTAATTGTATTGTCAGTATACTTATCTATAAGGTGTCATTTTTCATAAGTAATTACTGAGAGATCCGAATTTGATCTATATGAGCGTTTTGAGAGCAGGTTCAGGTGGGTGAGATATAAAGGAAAATTCTATTTCGAAGAGCACGATATTTTACCTTACCTTAGGGCCCATGTTTTGTCCAAACTTAGTAGTTGCTCATTCCGTAAAAGTGGTGTGTTTTGAGAGCTGGTCGCTTTCTCATAAAAGGCTATCAGGCAGGATAAAACATGCAACACATTCGAAACGCTTTTTGTCCTCCAGAAAATCTCCTGCGACTCCACCCACGACCCCAGTTTAGGGGCCAGCGCAATGGCTATATACGGGATTAGATAGAAACAAGTTCTACACATCAGAAAGCCAAGCCATGCAAAAAAAATCTGTCTAGGTCGGTACATTAATACCTACCATGAAGTCTGAAAAGACAACCAACTTTGCATCAAAGACGTGGGTGAAGTCATCTGGGTGTATGTGGGCTCAACAGTCGTATAATTTATCTATTGGGTGTATCATTTACTACTTAGTGTCCCCCAGGATTCAGGACATCGCACACAACTAGTGGCCACGGTAATTCATTTCCAGCCAGCTTCCTTTTAAATACCGTCCGAATTGTTTGTACTTTGTTTTGCGCTACCAAACAGGCAGCTAGTTTAGATGAAAACGGTGCATTCCTGGACAACTTCATGCTATGAAATGGATGGGCGACAGTTGGTGGGAAGTCGATTAGCACATGCAGATTTACCCGTATCATTGTGAAATATGAGGGAGTGCCAGAGAATTATGTGTTACTACTGAACAGTGTGAATCAAGCCATTCTGTGCTCCATTTGTTGAAGCTAACCAGAAGATAATCTGTTCTGCCATCCCTAATTTCAAGTACCAGCTGATCTAACTTAAGATCAACATCATATGGAACCCTGCTGACAGGACCCTTTTTTTCCAATTCAAACCTCACTACTTCTGCGGCCCCATTAGAAACTAGGACTTATTTAAGAAGCCAATTTTTCTGTAATTGGTTACCTGGTCCGTGAAGTTAGTTCCCCCATCAATGTCTTGCCCAAAACTGGGGTCAGTTGGACCGTTAACTGGTAGTGGTGACGGCTTGGTGGACGTTAAACTGAATGTTGTTTTTCGGAGAGATCCCAGAACTACAGAACAGACAGCGGGTGTGGCTCATATGCGTGGCTGCTTGCCTGGGTATCAGGGACTGAAGGATGTCACTAAGATGCATATTCTGCAGTGCTTTTCTGTCGCCGATTCGATCTTCTGAAGTAAAATTGGACAGAAAAGTCGGCTGACTGTGAGTTACATACCCGACGGACGAATGAACAGATATTTTGTTGGCATACATCTCTAAATGGTGCATGTAGGAGTTCAGCTAAACAGAGGTGAAGATGAGGTGTTTTTTTTTTGGAGATTACACAGATGTACCACACTAATCGAATATTTTGAAACCACAGGTAAATTCGTCTCTGGAAACCCGACCGGCAAAGGACAAGAAACATGCTCCTGGCCCTAAATGGGATGAGCGCAGTTAGGCGCCTGAGGGATATTGTACAGAATAGCATCCAGCCGTAAAAGAACGGGCAACTACTTGATTTTGGAATGGGTTTCTTGAGGTGACATCAAGGCATCGAGAGTCTGCGAAGGATCTACATTCTGATTGCCCACGGGTGACCCATTAAATACAAAGTAATATCCCATTATTATGCTTTATTACTTTCCGCTTGGTGGGTTTCTTACCAACTGCATGAGGTTTGACCATCCTTTTAAATGCATTAGACCGATTACATATGCCAGCAGAGCTTGAATATTGGGACATGGGTTGCTTGTCTTTCACTAACATTAAACTCAGGTTCCCATAAGGTCGTCTAAGTTGTAGGAGACATCAGCAGCCTGATGGAAAACCCATCGGCATTGTTGTCGGAACTTGTGGTACCGCATAGATTGTTTACATCTGACCGATTTTGGACTGCCTTTTAAACTGCTTCAGATTGCTGTCATTCAGATAAGCATGAAAGAGTCCATTTTGGGTTGCAGGGGTCATCGGACTATGTGCAAATGACCTTTTTCTTAATGAACTAATTTTTGGAATTCCGAAACAGCTGTTCTGAGGTAAGAGGCAATATGTCTTGAAGCACATACGATAATATTTTGTTGGCTAGAGTTACGAAAAGGTCCCACGTAAGTGTATATGCTTAGCGCGGTTGATTCAGAAAGCGAGTGCTAATCGTCAGTGTAGCGCTGAAGTAACCTGACTGTCATTGAAAAGTGTGGCACCAGCTCGAGAGCATAGCCACCTCCGAATGGACCCGTACAACACGTCAGATTCCTACGAACGCGAACGTTTTGAGGGGCGCTTTCGGTTTCTCGTTTCCACTGTTTCAGGAAGTCTGCTTACAAATCCCGCAACCACCTACAACAGCAGGGTTCAAGCGTCTGTGGCGCTACCTGACTGATAATTCCTGACAACCTGGTCAGTCAGTCGACAAAACCAGGACATTTTCTAGGTCGTCATTCGAGGCACTAGGTAAAACTAACCATATCGCTCAAGCATGAACACGTTCCCCTGTTCAGACGTCATAATTAAGGTGGATGGATCAACTCGTACATTTGATATTTGGAGTTCAAACTCCTGCAGTGTCACGAACATGCATTCCTGATGAGCTCTACTAAAAGCGAAAGTCGTTTCCAGGACTCCTCCCCTTTGGTGTGAACTCACCGGAATAATGGCACCAGGACAAGAGGAGGAATTTTCAGCTTGGAGTGATGTGAATGTGAATTCTGCGAATCCCGAAACTACCTACAAATAACGGCGGTCTCCGTAAGCCTGGTGTATACCTACATGTGGGTTTGCCTCCGTTAAGTTTTGGACCATAAGCACACTCTTCTGCCCACGGAAATGTTCAGGAACTAAAAGTCAGTGGTGGTGGATTTGTTTTGTCCACCATAAGTAATTCTTCCGACGGAAGTTGGATCGTACCTATAAATTGGTAAATGTTTACTGAGTGGCAAATGAACAGTTGCTTTTGCGTCTTCTTTACGGTCACACTGGGAGTGATGACTCGTGCATTACTGCTGCTATGGCCCCAATATCCTTTTGGCTCGAAGCATCCCTGTCGGTCGGACAGTGATGCAAGAAGCAATTGGATACACCCATTACTCGGAATGGTTTCCAGGATGTTAAACTTAGCTTATGTCCCGGTTCTCGTGTCTACAACGCGAAAGTGGGAGCATATCCAGGAAATGACCTTGCTCTAACACGGCAGTTCCGAACACAGCGTTCTCCAGTTTCCGTTCCGTTGCTCGATACCGTATACCAAGTAAAGACCAAGTAATTAAACATAAGTTCTAGGTGTTGAGAAACCGGCTCTCATTGGTCTTTCGGCACGACATTGTTATTCTGGATGGAGCAGGGAGAGTTTGGACAGTTCAGAATGTAGTTTGCACGGAGCGTGTCTGAATCACTTTAGTTGACGCGGATGAGAGATGTTTGCGGAAGTGTAGAGTAGCGTAAACAGTTCTCTGGCATCGTCATTCTGATTTCTCACCATACTTGCCCACTGAGGCGCAACTAAAGACGACCGTTAGCAAATCTATGTGCTTCCAAACTGCGCTGACAACCTACTGATGAGCAACCCGCATACAACGTTTGGCGAGAGTGAGCAACGTCTAACTGGTGTTACGCCCTTTCTTTCTTTCTTATGTGACTGCAGGGCCTTAGCAAGTGGACTGTGATCTGGATAAGAGCTTCATGCACCTTAGTAGAAGACAAACACTGAAGCTCTTTAGAACCGGGCAATAACATTTGACAACAGAAGTACTACCTTTCATGATGGTAAAGTTTTTACTTGCTTTCAGGTCCTTACAAGTATCCTAACGGGGTCAACTTTTCCCTGTGGAGATCTTGTTGAACGACAACACCATTGCACATCGATAATATCTTGGAATAGTGAAACTGCTTCACTTCAAAAGTGCCCTCTAAAGAAACGGTTTGGACGACTTCTTCTATGTATCGTAATATAGGGCACTTGACAAGTCCTGGAATGGAAAGTCAACACAACCCATTGGACGGACTCAAACCATAGCCTTTCCTGTTAGCGAACAGCCGGTTCAAAGCCTGAGCTACCGGGGACACTTATGCTGCGTCACAATCTTGAATTTCAGCCTCATAAGTGACTCACCACAGGTCTACGTAATTACGTCAACCTCAGTGATGAGCTTCCTGTGTTAATTCCACAGTCAACTAGGTTGATATCGGTCGGATACTTAAGGACATTGGTATCGTGACGATAAACCTCTAAACATTAATTCCAAGTGCACGAAGTGTGGATTAAAGGACGCGCCTGGGGATGTACACGGACCACTTACCCACCGCTTACGGATTAGGTAACTCAGGAAATTCAAATTTTGTTCTTCAGCGAATTTGGATTTTTCACAATCTGTCACCATTATGGACGCATTTGCTAACCGAAACCCCGTGGGACGCCAGATTGACTGTAACCAGAAGCATGTTACACTTGCAGCGCACAAAGCCACTGTCAATCTAAAAATGGAAGCGAGAAAACCGTTAGTTTTTTAAAAAAAAACTAAGTGATTATTCGCTACCTCGTTGCTGTTAGTAGTATCACCCTCCACTATTGCTTTGCAGTGTTCCATCCCGAAATAAAGTATAGTATTTACTCAAGTAATAGGTTAATTGTTATGGTCAAGTATTCAAACTGCTAGCCTGGGTTTGAAGCTTCCTGGGTTTTTGTGAGATACGCATTACTGATCATTCCAAATAAGGATGAAACATCTGTACAGTGCTACTTGGTTTTTCGGCATAGATTGACTTCACTTACAGGATAAAATTTCAATTGAAAGTTAAAACCTTTTTGAGAACGGTATCTCGTAGAGGGTGGTTTTTCGACAGAATGAAAAACTGAGTGATTCAATGAACAATACGCTGTTGGCTAGGTAATGGAAAAATTATTTAATAAATTCTATACTGTTCCTGTTTTTTTTTCAAATGTGAGGATTTTTGTCTCATATTTCTGATGTTTCAGTCACTGACGGAGAGCAAAAAACAGCCAATAATTCGATAAATAAAAATCCGGTGCTAGATTTGCTTAGGCAACCGATCAGTGTGGTCAGTGAGCTGCTTTTCAGCTTCATGTATTATTTTTAATGCCAATCATAACATGCAGAAAAACCTGAGATGAATACGAGGAAGATCTTTTTAACAAAGACGGCGACGGATTCTTTTTGATTAATAGTTGCTGTTACATGGGACGCGCTAGGATTAGAGAAGGTCACTTGGAAGAAATCAATTTGACCGATTCCCACGGACGCAGTAAAGCACAAATATACCAAAGCGTAAGCGAATATTAGGGCGCGCTGGACCCAAAGTACAGAGTAAATCTCAGAAACTAGATTATTTCGTTACGGAACCACATCGTCGAATATAGGTACGCATAAAATTAGCCTTATCATATGAAGACATGTTGGAGAAATGTGAATGCATATTTTGATACAACGCCTGAAGTGCAATCCGAGTGACCCATTCATTGGTTTAGTAAACCATTATTGTTGTCCAACTCCATTGAATTGATAACGATAAGTGCCAGTTAATGAATGCGTTCGAACAATACATTAAATGTAAGGGATAACACTAAATGGAACACGCTATTCAAAGACCTCCACGCAACTCAGTATGCATTAGCTGATAAACAAACCTGTGATTTATTGAGCCTGCAAAGAAAACAATGAGTAAACAATGCTTATTGTGGAAAGCCTAATTGAAGACTGATTGTGGGTTAGAGAATGAGATATGTGAATAAAAATCTAAACAATGGATATATAATTGGTTAAGGAGAAACATACAGAGTGATGAATTCAGCCCTGTAATCGATTTGTCGTCGATAACTAATCATAAGGTACGTTCTCTCTCATGTGGTTGATAAGACGAACAAGTATCTTCAAGAAATAAAGCCTGTTACTGAAGAGTCACAATGAGAATGAGATAGCCCATAAACTAACAAAATCTAAGCTTTCATGAAGGGAACTACTCGAAAGGTTGCTGAAGACTCTTCGACAACCCACTACCAGTTTCACACTTCCTGGAGCTCATCATGTGGGCGCAGTCCCCAAGTTTCCGTCAACCTCATGTTCTAAGTGAACCCCAATTTGACAAATATCGACAAATACACTCATTCGCACATCAGTTTTGTTTTCACGAGAGACCCAAACGAATCTCTTGCTTTTGGTATTAATCAACTGAAAGATGAAGCGGCCCCTGGGCAGAGCATTTAGCTGGAGAACATCATAAACGAACGATTCAGTATTTGTCGAATATCCACGTTTGTTATACCAAAGTCGCTGCATTAATGGACAGGCCCACCAGCGCGTTTGTAGTATCCTCAAAACTTTATGTTCAAGAGTTTAGTTGAACCTTAATCCTAAATATCAAATTAAAATCGTACTGAAATGACATTTGCAGGGCATGAAATTTGAGACAAGGTAAACACTGTAGTCACCTTTTAACTTAGATTTGCTGATCACCGATCCAGTTCTGTTGCAATAGTAAGTTCTGCTAAAAAACGTATACACAAAGAGCGGCACAATTTAGTGTAAATTACAAATATATCTATAAAATGGACGCCACATGAGCAGTATATGGACGCGGGCAAAGCCTTTTAGTCCCTCATCAGCGAATTACCAGAAAATCACTGGAGGCATACCGAGAAAGGATTTCTCGCCGCACTACCTTCTACGGTAATCGTGACTTTCGACAAAGTTTAGTTGTTTAAAAAGCATCGAAAGTCCTGTTGCGGATTCTTCGTTTAGTTTTCGACGCACAGGACTGAACTGATTCTTTCTGTCGGAAGTCATTTGTGAGGCACATGTGTTTGTTGTCAAAATTTGGTCAGTGTTTACCTGCAATAGAATTTAGCCTGGTTCTACCACAGAACACAAACGGCTCCTTTCTAAACTAAATGAGTTTACACGAATTGTTTTTCATTGACGATAATGATGCCCGCCCATTTGGGGAAGGGCCTCGTTAGTGGTGGTGATGGTACTCGACTCAGTTTCTTGGATATTTGTGTGTCAAAAGGCTCGTGCGTTCCAAATGAGTAAGAGTGAGATGGTGCTCAGCTGATAAAGTGCTCCGCAGAGGAGCAAAAGCTTAGTAATTTTTTGCATACCAGGGCGTTTTCTTCATATGTATACTTGGATATGTCACTCCAAGATCAGAATGGGCATACATATGCATTTGTTGGTAAATTACTCTGAAGATAGGCACAAATTGGTCCCCTATTTATGGAAAGGTCAAATTTCGCCTCATTTTTTACCTGATAAAATTTTTGACATATCGAGATACATTTTTTGACACAACGCACTATCTAAAAATTTGCTAAAAGCCCTTCGACGGACTCTTGACTTTGCCCTCCCTTGTGTCCATCAGCTAGGTGTAGGCCTCAAACTTATGTGCTACTTGAGCACGAAATTGTGCATGCGCGGTGAAATGAACCTATCTGACTCTCTCAGTCATTATATTTTTCACCTGCGCAAGACAGGAGAGTGCTGTTTAGGATCTGTTAGCAAATTAATAACCAGTGTGTTGCACCAGGAATTTCAATATATATCCTTATAGATAACCTAACAGTAAAAACACTTATGTCCGCGGAAACAGTATTCTGAAGCGAGCTTATGTACGTATCAGTAATTTTGAAACGTTCAGATGATGTATGAATCTTCAGCAGTCTCAATAAATCTCTACAGCTAACTGTATGTTAATTTAAAGTGTCTTCGCAGGTGTCTAGTCTTTGGGTTTCATACCTGACTTCATCCACTGCTTGGGGCCACTTGACTTGACATAAAGACGGCCCTGGACTTCTCTTGAGACACAACGGTCTCTGCTGAATTATGTCGAGAAGTTGGTGAGTATAATGTCGAGGAATGTGTCAAGACTTATTGGCATTAAAAATCTATAAACAAAATCTGAATTAAAGTGTGTATTACACGGGGCTTATTACACACTAATCAGTGCAGTCAAAAGACTTCCTTGGTTTATATCGGAAGTTTTCTCCGTCTAATTCGGGCAAATCATCTGTTTTCCTATTTTTCAATTGTGCGCTGTAAGCTTAAACAGCAATTTACCTGATTAATTATGTGTATACAATAATGTTTGGTGAATTTGTGTGAAAAAACGTATTCAAAAATATTTTTGAACTTATTACGCTTGAAAATGATATGATTTGATGGTAATTGCCAGTCTACTTTGCAGAAATCACCCCTCCTTGCTTTCCGACCCGAGTTTGATTTTATCAGTGAATGATGCGTTTTGATGCTTTCATCGTAGAGATCATCCAGAGGAAGATTTGTTTGGAAAAACTGAAGAAGTGTCTTATCGAGTGATGGTGTCTCTCACTGTTTCTCCACGTGGAAGTGTCAGACCGATCCACATGTAATCGGAGTCGAAGCACGTTAGGAGTGAGAAAGGTAACATTGTGCCCAAGGAGTTATCTCCATAGAGGGCAGTTTAAAACAGCTTAAAATGATTCGGAACTACTGCAGTGGTCTTTCACAAGATGGTTCTTATCACTATTGATCCACCTCCTCCTTCGGTGCTTCCCCAGGAGAATATTTCAAAATGCTATTTGGTCTCAGGGGATCGGCCTCAAATTTCACTGAGAATGCTCGGAATTGCGCAGTTTCACCCGCGCACTTACGAAAGAAAGACGCATTTAATAAAAATTTAAGAAAGAGATCAACTTTTCATGTGGCTTGTGCAGGTTGGAAGTTGTAAGCAGTCACTTTCGGGCGCGTACCTACTTGACAGGCACACAATTTTGTGGAAGAATTGCTTGCCTTGCAAGGATTCAGTCTTTAATTTTGGTCATTTGGTATTTTTAATGAAACTTGGAGTTATAGAGCTGTGGCCAAACCAAAGCAAACTGCAACGTAAAGCCCTTAATTGCTGTCCTCCCGGAAATCTGAACTACATAAGTTCACACACTGGAACAGCGTTACCTACTAACCCAGCCTTTCGGTGCCCCTTCCGAAGACCAGGGTGCATTTAGGTGTAATCAGCTGGTATACCAAACCAATAATTTTGGCGTTCTGAAAGCACATCTTCTAGATCACATGGTGAGCACATCTACGTGCTCACCACTGACTAATCAATCAGGTCTACTTAACTGCCTGATTCTTAGAAACCGAAAAACTCTGCTAGATTTGATGTTCCTCCTAGGTTCTTTTTTTTCGATTTATATTTCTACCTTTTATTATTGTGCCATAAAAACTGAGCGAATGGTGTGTAGTTCGCAAATAGAGCATTCTAGATCCTGAGATATAATCCGTTTATGCCACTCTCCAGGTGAATCACAGCGTTCAACTTTGGAGGCAACCCTAAACACCTCAGGTAACGCCACACACCCACAAATCCAGTAATGTTGTGTGGAGTAATACACTATCTTGTCACTTCCACTTCTAAACTCTGACTGCTACAGATTCAGACAAATTAATAATTCCCCGTCAGTATACCTTGTTTGTCCGATCGAAAGCAATTAGCGCGGCTTCAAGTGGGCTAATGAAGTTTGTCGTAATTTGGAAATGTTGAACGATCCTAAGAATGCGTGCGAGACGGAACGGTAGTGCGTTGACATCGAGATAAGATGATGCTCAAATGAGTGAAACTTTCGGGTAATCAATTTCAAACGCGACGAAGTTGATAACTAACAATGCAAATGAGGATAAAGTGTAAATAGAAACCCCAAAGGGGGTGAAAAACAAGACTTCCCACCGTATATTACTGAAGCATGAGACTCAGTTTGCCTTCCTCATATCTTGAAATAAATGACTACTCTTTAGATCATGTGAACCATGCTGACAAAGACGCAAAATAGTCAGAGTATTTGAACCTCTCGATAAGATAAAGGACGGGTTTTAAAGGGCTTTGATGCTGAAATCAGGAAGCTAAGAAGCGACAGAAAAGTCAGTGAAATCATCCGTTGCACAGATATTCCGCCATCACTTTGAAGGTCTTCAAAGTTGTGAGGACAGTGAAAGGCTTATACAATGATCAGACCAAAAAATCGATAGACAGAGATGGGTAGGTAGTTTAGGTAGATAGATAGATATATAGATATACAGATAGATAGATAGATAGATAGATAGATAGATAGATAGATAGATAGATAGATAGATAGATAGATAGATAGATAGATAGATAGATAGATAGATAGATAGATAGATAGATAGATAGATAGATAGATAGATAGATAGATAGATAGATAGATAGATAGATAGATAGATAGATAGATAGATAGATAGATAGATAGATAGATAGATAGATAGATAGATAGATAGATAGATAGATAGATAGATAGATAGATAGATAGATAGATAGATAGATAGATAGATAGATAGATAGATAGATAGATAGATAGATAGATAGATAGATAGATAGATAGATAGATAGATAGATAGATAGATAGATAGATAGATAGATAGATAGATAGATAGATAGATAGATAGATAGATAGATAGATAGATAGATAGATAGATAGATAGATAGATAGATAGATAGATAGATAGATAGATAGATAGATAGATAGATAGATAGATAGATAGATAGATAGATAGATAGATAGATAGATAGATAGATAGATAGATAGATAGATAGATAGATAGATAGATAGATAGATAGATAGATAGATAGATAGATAGATAGATAGATAGATAGATAGATAGATAGATAGATAGATAGATGGATAGATTGATGTACATGGATGATCTTGTTTGCTCAGTTAGCCTGAGTGACACGAAATCGGTGGTGTCTTTGCATGATGGGCAGAACGGTACGGTTGGAGATGTTTTTCGTAGGAAAATAGAAGTGCAAACTAAGGCTCTACAAGAAGTGGCAGTAGGATTCTTCTCTGATTTTCACACCATCAAAAGTATCATAAACTCAACAAAGAATGATCTGTTTTCTGCGTAGCGAAATGAGGGTTCACGCAGGCTTAAGGGCGATTCTTTTCTAACTGTTTGACTTTCCGATCAGCATTTTAGAGGTTGAAGTGTGTGCACGGGTTCGCATGCAAGTTTTGGCACGGAAAGCTGATTGCATTTCAGGTATGTGCGAAACCATATTACAGTTATTTTTAAGGCCTGTCAAGGCCTGTCTAGCACGGAATTTCGTACTGAGCTGAGTTGAAGCGAGTTAGGAAATCAATACAACGTGGTGGGTGACACACTCAAAAGAAGAAATTTGGGGCTGTTTAAAGCAACGCATATTCTGGTGGTGAATATCAGCTTTCTGCTTTTTCAGAAGACGGATTTGGCATGATAACTTTAATCAAGGGTTAGGTGAACTTAGTCAAATTTTGAACAAATAGCAGCTGAAAAGTCGTGATCATTGTCGAGACCTTTCTAGTTTGTTGACTGGGTAAGGACTGGAAGGAAACCAGTGCGAACTAGTTGCACACATGTGTTGGGTTCATATTATAGGAGAGTTCAAAAAATAAGGCCAGAATGTAGTCAGTTAATCTTTCAGACGTTTACTGACAGAATCCTGTGAATACGCGGGATTCGTAATGAAGCTCGGAGTTCTTTAGTATATAGTACTACCGAAAGTAGGGCCACATATTGGGGATTAACACCTTTTTGGATATACCAGAACAAAATCATGGCTGACGGGAAGCGTCCATGTGAATTCCTCACGAGTAGGCTATTTTTCGAGGGGATTCTTTTCTGGAATTACAAGGCACGTTAAAGTGAAAAAATCCACCATTAGTATTCTATCTGCTTTTTTTGCTAAGCGAGTATTAATAAAATAGGGTATTGTTCTAAATCTGTTAGCTGTTCGCAGTTTAAGCACTATTGAGGACATTTATAGTGTGCTGCCGTCGATCGATTGGTTTGAATTTGAAATATTCATGAAGGAATCCTACGATTACCCTAAACTAAAACACATCTGTTAGTGTTTGCTTGAGGTGACTAGAACAATGAGCAAATGAAGTTTTTGAACCCGTGGTAGATATTCTCAAACGCTACATTAACCCGCTGCGAGTTCGACTTACAAAATACTTTCAACCTTGACATTTTATTCGCGTTCTTTGAAGCTGGGATGCTGTTGAAATAGATTTGGGAATTTGGACTGGTGAGCCTCATTACCTCACCTCATCGCCAGCAAATATCGAAGATGAGAAAATTAAATCAACTGTTTTGATTGCAACTTTTTGGAGCTGCAGTGCACGGCGTTCACTGTTTTAGTCTATACTTGTTGTATCAGTAGCCGCACTTGTTCTTGACCAGACGTCTGACTGATCCAATGGCGACATAGGGTTCAAGGGGTTGAGTCCTATCTATTGACAGCAAATTGACCTGACGTTTCGTAACGGTACTAACATATCACATTGACATGCACCAACCTGAGAGTACAGTGAAGGCATATCACGTTACTTTTCAAAACTGACAGTCTAACTGAAAGCCGTGAATCATTGTTATTTGGTGTTCAGAATTGTGTTGCGTAAATGTAACAGCTTAGACATTACCGAGTCTTTGAACCTAACCAAAAAACTTCAAGACAACTGATGAATCTGCAAATGTGTTCTGGAGACAGGAGTTTAACGGCTGGGATCCGCTACTGCTTATACACACAAACGCAATTCTTGGTATTTTTGTAGGGTGTAAATTATGGATCTCGTCATTCATCCGAAGGACTACACATCTACTCAATAGTTGGATACGCTGATACGAACAGAATTACTTAAAATGATGGGCGTGAGGAAAGTTAATGAGCTGCGGTGTTTTGCCCTAATAAACCATCATACCACCATCCATGTAAGAAGTGATTTCGGCCTTCCCACTATACGACAACCTTGAGAAAGAAGAACAATTTCCAAGAACTCCGAATAGGACATTTATCGGGAATATAAACTGATCAAACATCCAAGATTATCATATCGTTTGGGTGCGTTCATTTTGCAGGTTACCACGTATTAAACATGGAAGAATTAAGGGGTCAAAGAGGAAACAGGCTGCCGGTAAAGTGATATTCAAATGAACATTTAACTTATTATTCAGAGCCTATTTAGTTGTTAATTTAATACTGAACAGAAAAAAATGAACCATATGGGCCAGCCCACTACGCCGGTTTTGTTGCCGGCTATTGATCCACTCATTATCACCTGGAGAATAAAGCACAGCAACCTTACGGGTAGTGCATTACGAAAGTTCTACCCAGTTTGACTAGCGATGACCACAGAAGGTCTCGTTTATTTTCCAAAGTGGCGGTCACCTAAATAGGTGGGTTGAGTGTGAAATTGTCTTTCTACTCCGCGAAGTGGAAGGTGATTTATCAGTCACTTCCTGTAATGGATACAGGAAAAGGCAAATTGTCTGTGCTTCAGTTAAGTTTATTCTTCCTGCGGCCTGCAATGGGTGCGTTCTAATCACGTAACAATTTAGCTACCACAGCCCCACTCGACTAAATTTGCGAGCATATAATGCGCCGATTTGTTGTTCCAGTTATAGAAAGGGTATTGTTGGCATAAAACGCGGTGTTAACGAGCGACGCGTCAGGGTTTAGCCATTCAATAACCAAATCTGAATTGTGAAGTTTTTTAGTGAATTTTCACTTCTTCGGAAATACCAAACAGATGATCTCTGTTGGCTTACATTTTGGATGTGTAACGAACCTAGTTTCTCCTGTGAGAAACTCTTTGCAGGGTTACCAGCTGTATATAAGCCCGCATGACGTATTCATAGAAGATTATTTAACTGCTGGGCTGGAAACTGGAAATCAATTTACAAAGGTACTGCGACTCAAATAGTCTGAAGTTGCCCGTCTAACACGCGGTACCTTCCAGCATGTAACAAATAGGCAATTCTTAAGGACGTTTCTTCTTCATAAGAAGTTGTATTTTCATTTGAATCTTATTGATTCGATAGCTGATGAAATGGCGATTAAAGAAATGGACATTTTTATCTTTGTTTCTTTTATCGAACAGAAGTCGTCTGAATGAAGACTAGATATTTCTGTGCAGAAAAGTAACTCGTAGCGATAGCACACTCCCACTTAGGAAATACCTGCAGCCTCATGTGAACATAAATGTCACTACAGCTTTATTTAGTTGTTGAGCAACCATGCTCAAAGTATTTGCGTTGTTTATCCACACCATTACAGTAACTAAGACGCCGTGTTTGTTGCACACAGCGAAACATGAATAGCTATCATCAGCCAGCATATTAATTCAGTTTTGTTCTGCTTTCACACTTTTCGTCAGAGACAGCTTTGTCCGAGTTTTGTTTGGATAATACGCTTCACAGTCCACATTGTTAAGGCGTTCAAACTGCATTAAAATGCTAGCTACATGGAACTCGTTAATTACAACACCGACCTTTGTTCTCTTGGCGGTCTTAATTGGAAGCAATGAGGATTCAATTAAAGCTGAGTGCAAGGCACATTGTTGTCGTGAGGGGAAAACCTATGCAATAGGGGACAAAGCCAACACAGTGCAGGTCCATTCTGATGCTTGATGTTTCAGCATGAATGGTGCGCAGAACTGAGTACTTCTATGCGTTGTAAACATCTAAGAAGCAGTATTTTGGAGTCAATCATACTTCTAACGCAAGATTTTGAACAGTCCCTTTGATTCACCTACCACGCTGTGTCGCTTTTAGACACTGAGCTCCTAATTGTCTGCGTTTGGATAGCTAAATGGTCCTTACATGTGAACGTGAGTTTTGTATCCTAGTTTTAGACTAATTTAACTCCTAGCTAGTCTGTGGATCCTTTAGCCAGCTTCTTATTACTGATATAAACTCCTGCCTTCATGCCAAATGAGAAGATTTATCGATGCAACCAGAAAACAAATACGTATTTGGGATCTTCCGATATAGCTTCACGCTATACTAACATTCATCATACAATCAGCTGCCTGTGAAATCCGATTTGTCGGTTTGTGGTACACTTTTGTCTTCACTGATGGTGGTTCACCTCTACGTTAATCTTCATTGAAAAACTGCTCCCATTTTCACAACAGAATCGGCTCTAACAAGCCCAAAGTACTTCGCATTGGTCAGACGGGAACCTAACGTAGGGGAGGACACGGAATCCATCGGGTGAGACAGACTTGGTTCGCAGAATCATTTCCAAATGTATTTGAATCTAGAAATTTTAGGGACTTTGAGGCGTTTAATGATTCTTATAGTACGGCTGGCAAAAGGCCAGTAGCAGTACAGCGAGACCCTTCACAAGGACGTTTGTGTCTGGTTTCTTGAGAACGGACTGGAACTAGATCGGGTCAAAATGCAAAGAATATTATGATTCAGACAATCTAGTCTCCTCAGACAAACTGAATAAGGAATGTCTTTTGAATATAGTTTGTTGCTTTCGTTTTTTGCTCAGACTGGTCCCATAAACCGTAAACAAACAATCAACCAAAGCTGTGTGACAAATGTACTTCCGCGTAGTGCTGACAGTAGACGAAAAGAGGTAATAAATTTCGGTTTGCTCCTCAAGGAAAACCTGTGAATGCGGGTTTGGTGTTCATAACGATGCAGTCTAATTAGCATTAAATAAGAACACATATTAGCGTTAGTAGTTAAGTTGGTTAGTTGAAACATCATTGTATAATCTTTTGAATGCCATTTATAATCACTCCAGACTTCAATATCTTGAGCCATTGTACGCACCAGCAAGCTTCCGATCAGTAGGGCCCACGCTGTATAACGTTAGATCTGTATGTAGCCCACCTCCATGTTGAGATCTTGCGCAAATGATGCGCCATGTGAACATAATCTACCTTGAACAATTGATCTGAATAACAGTAAGAATGCGATTCAGGCGGTTGTCACTTCCGCTGCTTTTCAGCTTCACAGCACCTTTATACGGTATTGTATGAAATTCGCTTGGTCGAACTTCTCCCTACAAATCAGTGTACCTACTTCGCTTTAAAGTCCAGAGTGCCTAACACGAGTTTCGATCTTTTCGCTATGGGGTGAAATGACCTGTGCACAAACCATAAAACAAGGTAGTCACGTTAGAGAACTTCATTTCTGATAGTATACACAGAGTATGCTTATCGTGCAAGCAGCTGGGGTTTTGTAGTGAGCAGTTTGAGTACATGCCCCATGAAAACTTTGAAACGCTGACCACTCACTTGGAAAAGGTTCCACAGCTGCTCCTTTGTATACTGGAAGGGATCTCAGTGATTTAAATGAACAGATAAGTTAATCCGTTCGTCTCACTACGCCTATTTGGATTACTTTTCTTTAATATATGCTCTTTTTCCTTGAACTTTCTATTACCGGATGTGTTTAAGTGATGCACGTTAATAATAACTCACTCAGTCGACCGTTCTGTGCTAAGCATCCTGATTGTTTTAACGGAAATTTTCTATGGAACCATCAAGCTTTCTATCTGGACAACAATCTTCAATTTATCAATAATTTTTGGACTGTTCTTCTGTTTTTCTCCCATCGAAGATGCAGTTTTTTCTTTAACAGCTCCGATAATAATGGAAAACGATGAGCTGAAATGTCATCGAACTATCGATTTTTCCTGCAATAGGGGAATTAGGAATCCGGGCTACTGTACTAAGAGAAGAGATATCATCAAGTGCAATTTACCGTTGAATCAAAAGAATCTAACGACGTGATTTTATGGTTGCTACAACATCTCGACGTCACATAAATCCGTGCCAATCGCCTATCCTAAAGGGGCCAAAAGAGGCTCATCTTCATTTGACCTGGAAGAAAAGCAGGCTAGGATGGGGTTGCTTTAATTGCAGGTGAATTATATACAGATATGGTTCTATCAAACATGTATATGCTCATTTATGGAATGCGTACGGATGTCTTAAGGTTTTTATGCATGGTTGATTTACGGCTAATCACAGTGATACTGCAGGAAAGACAAACTATTCTGTCTAAATTCCCCTAGGACATTCTCCAAAATTGCTCTTCAACCATTCACAGCAATTAACCTACGATATTCATACGAACGTATGAAACAATGAAAGATATTCAAGGAATTATTCTAAAAATATTTTGGGAGAACTCAAACTTCATACTTTCTGGTTAATTTTTAATCTACTGAATAGTGGTGACAACTATGGGAAGAAATACGCAATCCAACAGAGTGGTCTGGTTGTTCGGTGCTTTTCACTTTGGAAACGTGCTCCTACAGAAAAACTATCGTGCACTAAAACGTTACACGATGGTCAGATTGCAAGCTAAGATAAGGCAACCGTAACTAAGTGGAATTATATTCCTTCCCTAATGACGAGATATCCAAATACAATAAGAAACATTTGGTCCCTGCAATACTAGTGGGTTTTATCGAGGATAAAACCCAAGCGTACAGTCCACCTTTGTATGAGAAATAACTAAGTTATTCACGTTAGAGAAGAAAGTGGGGTGGTCAGACGGAGGTTTTGTAGATAGAAGCCAAGTGCATTTAATGAATCAAGTGCACGAGCAGCAGTTTTAAGATATCAGTTAATAACCCGCCGAGTAACCTCCTATCCATCGGGTTCGGTTGGTATGTGTCAAAACCGATCATTTATTCACTTCCATTTCAACCTGAGCAGTAGACTACAATAGGAAAATAGCTGTATCTGTTGCCCGGACAATGAATAATGACTGGTGATGTTCAGAAGAGGCATACTTTCTCTAGGCAAGAGAAGTTCGCTGCCGTTTGGGGGATGGTCCCTTAGTGTAAGGCTGAGATGAGCAACCATTTTGTTAGAACACAAATTCCAAAACAACTATACGGTCAATAGATAACACGAGTGAAGAGGAACACGTGAATCTCGCTTTCTGACAGTATTCTATAGTAGACCAAACCTCGGTCTTTTGCATTATAACTGTGGAAATTTATTGATATACCAGGTGTGTATTGCAAAGCAACGTATTTTTAAATTTACAGCAACTCCAAGGAAGCGTCCGTCCGTTCCGTTCCGTTTGCTCATCTCTCCAAAGAACCTGCTACAAGGAAAGCATCTGAAGGAAAATGCTGCCTTAATAAGATGTGGCAGACTTGAACTTGGATCGCACATTGGATAATGATTGGTTGGAGATCAGATCTCATGAACTTGGAAATCACTTGGGAAAAAAAGTATCACTACATTTTACAAAAATGCGTTGCTTTCCACTACCCAGTACAGGTGTCTGTTCAAAATTTTACATTACAGCTTTGATGTAGATCCAACTTTGCGTTTCCCACGACTTGCGTGACACCTTACAACAGGATGAAATCCATCCAATCATGTGAGTCACAGTGGTTATATCATATCACGTGTTGTCTACACCACTCGAATGTTTCCCTGAAAACAATGGCGCGGTCAAAATGCTCGTATGACCACCGCTAGCGTTGCAAATCTGACGATGTAATGTTCCCTGAGAATGAAAACTTACGTCGGAGGTTGCAAGTGAGCATTGATGCACATTCTGAGCGGGTGGTCGTTGTGAGTTATTACGCATTCTAGGTGCTCATATCACTTTACATAGCATATGCTGAGCCTCACCTTGTGTACTGTGTTCAGGAAAGATCTAACCAGGAAGAAGGCGGTAGAATAATAGAGCGCATTCTGCGCCCTCTTGCCAGGCGATCTGCTGATCATCGAGAGCCCCTTTATGAGGTCAAATCCTAAAATTTGACCCGTTCCCTTAACAGAGTAGGAGAGCAAAGGACAATCTAACCGAAGTATTCGAAACACTAAGGGGCTTTAGTTGTACTGAGAGCCTGATTAATCCACAGAGACAGTGGATCAATAATCAAGAAACAAACAGCTAGTACGGCCGAATACACCAAGTTATTTACGTCTGGCGTCGCCAACTAGTGCAACAGGCTACCGAAAGCGGTAGTCTCAAACCCCGCATTTGAGTTAAATCGCCACCAGGGCCCCCTTGGAATGTCGTTTTTCTGGATCACTTATGTTTTACTTGATTGAATTCTAGGTGACAGGTTATTACATCTACTACAGTCGCACCTCCATAACACTGACCAAGAATCGTTTTCCTCCTGATTTGCTCTGTCGTGTTATTTTTTATTTTCTCTTATTGTCCTCATTTTTCTATTTTTACTTCTTTGTTTTCATAAACGCAGACTGTTTTCATTGTATCACTTGCCGATCACGTGAGCTTCTTGCTTGCCTAATGAGGATTCAGTGAGTTTGGATAAACCCGTGGGTATCTGAGTGTTGTGTATCATAGAACGGCGTATTTTGTTATCGCTTTTAACCGCTTCGCAGATAAACTTACCAGTGTCATACAAAACAGTTGATTGTGTCCAGTTAAGACCTTTCTCTTGTTTTCTCAACTCGACGGATTGGTGTAGCCCATGGGAGCAGAGAGTCGAATACATTTGACATTAGCCTTCCCAATCCCGCCCCGGTATCATGCCCACATTGCATGGTCTCGACTGACTCGTGCATTGAGATCCGCTGGTGAACAGAAGGGTGTTGGTTCTGTGAACTGATCGAAGAATGGCATCAGCTTTGGTGTTTAAAACATACAAGATTCTGTATATCTGTCCTTGCATCTCGCTAGCTTTAGTTTCACCCATGTGCTTTGATGCTACAAATGTTCCTTGTTTGCGTTTGGCCAGGGTATACATCATTGAAAACTGTGGGTTCCATATGGGACTACCCAAGTGGTTGGTTCAGTGAATCCTGCATTGTAACCGTCCCTGTTAACTTCCACATACCAGACACTGGGATAAAGTAGATACATTCGGATCAGAAGCTAATGAACGAAGGATTTCGGACGAAAATCATCTACTCAATTACTATCGATCTTTCGTTTAATCTGACCCATTTCCAGGTCGATTGACCAGGAATTCAGAGAGGGGCGTAACATTAGTAGGCTTGGTCCAGTTACCAGCGCATCCCTAATCGCTTCAGACATGCTTCCTCATCTAACTTACAGACCAAGAACCTTCAAAATCCCTCCAGACTTCAAGTGATACGAACAGATTTGCCAAGCACTTTCAGTAACAGCCACATTCTAGGAGCAAGACTGACGAACGTTGGGTTTCAACACGAGCCTCCAGCCTCACAAAGTCCACATTAGTTCTGAAGAAATTAACGTGGGCCAATTGATGACGGGTTATTGAAGTATTCCCGAGTTAATATTGATTTGCGAAAAATAGATGCCCCGTTCTGCGACCATTATACGCTACTTAACCGGAGCGTATCGGATGGGACTTTCGCTTGCAACTTTCAAACGCCTCCATTTAACAGCCTTCGTTTGAACGTGAAAAGAATTTAGAGGAGGTGGTTCTTGATTTTGTTGTCATTGTCGTTGCTGTTTTTTTGTGCTGTTGAGAAACTGATGAATTTTCCTTCCAAAACTGGGGGTTTCTCATTTTGAAGACCTATGCACAACGGGCCATGGACATAAAAGTTACAAATAGCATAATACAGCAGAAAACAAAAGAATGGTCAATTTAGGCGACATGTGCTCAAATTTGTCAAAATATGACCTATTGCATATCGACTAGCCACCGAATTTACTATTGGTTCCAGATCGTTTGGAATATCTGGCGTGTTAAGAATCATCAACCGATATCATTCGATAGGCGGAAAACTCGCATAAGGTAGCAGAAAACGTCGTCAGAGGTAAGTATCTCCCAATGATAAATGCCGTTTGCTCAGTGTGTTGAAGATACTCCCACTTTTTCATTATCAAAATTAGGCTTCTTGTAATGACGCCTAATTTGCAGCTTCAGATGCAAAATTGTAGTGAGCGAGAAGAGAAAAGTCAGGACGTAGCGATGAGGGAAACATTGTGGACTGCTCTTTGAGCACTAACCTAAGGAACGATAGTAGTGAGTCGAAGATTCGAGAGCTGCTATACTGTCGGGTAAAATTCACCACCCGTACAAGATATTGTAGAAGATAGTGAAACAAACGAAATGGAAAGGCACTACTTGTCGAAGGCCCATTGCACTCTGTTTTTGTCGAGTAATGCTATCATGTGAGTACTCTTTGCAGAGTACGTACTATGGTTATCACGTCTGATATCATACGAAAGAAAAAGAAGTTTAGCCCCGTGATATCCTTCTCAGATTCCAGTCAGCTTTTGGCGTCAGATGTGCCGTAGGATGCAAGAACCTCCGCTACTGTGTTGTACGTTTTCGTTACCCCGGACTACGAGAAATTGAAATAAAACATTCTAAGCGATGAAGATAAACATAAAATCTATTTTACAAGTAATCTAGTATTTACAGTTTTGTCAGAGCCGCTGCTTTCCACTTTGTTTACTGCAAAAAACTACGTTCTGTGACTGTTTTAACAATTCCATTGCATCGATCGCATAAGTGTGCCCCAGAAGACAAGGCGCAGTCGGTCCGTAATTAATTTGGTTTGGTCGAAATTCTAGTGTGAAACGTATAGCATTCAAATCTCACCACGATTTTAGGAGCTAGTTTAACTTCGACCATTTGCCTAGAGTGAGAGAACAGCATTTAGATTTTCACCGTATTATTTACGTCTGTGTTGACCGTGAAATAGTTGGCTGGAACCGTTTATCAGTCATTTTTTATTTGGTTAATTTCTTGCGATGTTAGGAACGCTACATCGTTGTTGCCTCCAAAGGATTGGTGATTCTTGGATGACATGACACAAGAATGATCATCTGGGAAAAATCGAAATTGAGCCGCTTGCCATTTCTGATGATGTTAAACGTCGAATACACCAAACAGACTCACTCGCTGCAGCATTTCTGCTTTTCACTGAATTTCTTTTTTCCTGAAAGAGAGAGTCAACAACGGAATTTAAACAATTTAGCATGATGGGCACTTCACAGAAGCAGTTATTTGAAACTATGGAGGTAAGGTTATTCTGGAAGCCGTCTTGACCTGGTTGGGGCTAGCCAATCAAGTGTTACAGGATAGTTTGCGCGTCTCTTTGATTAGTAGCTTTCGCTTTTTCTCGGGAATACCAATCAATGTGGGTTTTTTCCCTGGCCGAAGGTTGTAATTTATCAGTTGCAGCTGACTGTTATCGAGTGGTTCAATTTGCTAACCACTTCCAACGCAGCTTCCAACCTAGAAATCCTTTTGGAAGATAACTCTACCCAAACCATTGGTCACCTTTTCATAAACCTTCATTCACTTATATTTCCTGGTATTTGGCCATTTCTTAGTCCATTAACAAAAAGTGTGCGCCCAATTGTGTACTGTATTTATCGAATTTCTGTAATTCAGTCTTTACTCAGTTACAATCACCCTGAAAATTTGGATGTAGTAAGGGGTATTTTTGGAGATATGTTTCCTGACTAAATCGGTCACTTTCGAACAGCCGTTACTTGGCCTTACAGAATCGACCAAAGCATTGATGTTTCAACCATCGTGCATACACTGGAAAACAAGTGGTGTTAATAAAGCGTTGCCAATACTAGTCGACTTAGGATACTGCATATTATAACAGCCCTCATAGATTGCAGCCAGAAGCTGGCGTACATTTTGAATACATGCAAAAATATATAATACTCTCGAACATATTCAGTTCACTACGGAGTGGCGGAGTACGTTGACTCAAAGAGATCGAAGTTTTGACCAACAGGAATGGCTTCTGTCAAAGAACAACTGTTTGATTACTTGTTTCTTCGGAAATCCAGCTTTGGCGGTTTAAATTTCGGACTATTCCAGAAAATATACTCACTTTACAATCTTTAGTGCTTGCGTTATTACCCGATGGTTCGGAAAGCCAAAATCCTTCCATTCGTTCCAAAGATTGCCTGCTAAAGTTATTTTCCTAAAGTCAAGATTAGCTAAATAACCCACTGGGATTAAATAGATATTCCGGTGTTTAAGTGTTAGCTCCGTGCATGGGCTTTTTAACCAATTACTCAATGCCAACTTGGTGTACTTTGAGGGCATCGCACACTTATCAAGCTCAAAACTTAGGGCTTCGGATGATTATATCCTTCTTCTAAGAAACGAACAAACATTTCAAGCAGCGATGCACTTCAGGGAATGTGTTCGACTGTAAAAAACGAGGTGTTTCGCTGAATAAAAATGGATCAGTGACGAACTACTTTGATCATCTTCTAAATAAGTACAGAACTGTCCATCAACTCAATCGTAACTCGTGGGTGAGCATTGGGTAGACTGCCTTAGGGAATACCTGAAGTTGACAAGTACTTATGATATCATCTGCGTTCTTATTTGGTCTACTTCTCAAGCATTTCCAATTACAATTATTTGTGAGAGTGGATGTGCTGTTCTCCTGTTTATGTTACACAAGCTATTTTAGGCAGGTGAAGTTCTTTTACTGTGAGTATATTCAATTCCCATGTTGTGTGCCATATAACAACAAAAATAAAGACAAAATGAAAATGGCTAACTAGTCTCACTGTATATCTTTTAGCCAAGTCTAATTCCTGAAACACGAAGTGTTTGTAGAGACACATTGAGGTGAGTAACGACGAGCAACCTTGTGCGCGTTCAAAAAAATATCACTTTACCAGTATTGTAAAATGGACTGAATGGATTCATATTGTCCATTAGCTGGCCAAAAAATTGTTCAATTGACTGATGTCTCAATCAATTATTTGATTAGTTAACCAGATTGGAAACTTTTACTTAAAATCAGTTCCGGATGAAGGACACTCACCAAACGTGTGGGTTTTTGAATGAGCTTTTCAAATGAATTATTTGACTTCCTTTTTGTCAGCTCCCTGAGGCCTGCATCCACGTTCACATCGATCGCTTTGGTTAATTTACAAACCTCCATCAATCACCAGAGGGGCGATCAGTATTTCTCATCTCATGACAGTCAAACACGTTTTGACAGTGGTCTTGTCCATCATGACGCCTGTCGGATGCGCACGTCAGCGCACCATTTATTGGCAACTATAAAACACCTAACACGTGTAAGCTCTGCATTGAGAAATTTACAGAGGAAAAAGACATTTTCAGTAGCTGTACTGAAAGCATTATAGTTTAGTTCCTTAACCAAATGTCTATTGATAAAACAATGGTTTTACCGGGTGCGTACTGGATGCGTACTTTGATACTGAAACTGTTCGACTGACCGTACAAATTCTGAATTTCTAACCTCAAACTTCTGCTTATCTGTGACAGGCAACTGAGTGTTTTCGGTGTCTCAGGATAAATAGTATACATCGGTAAACAAAATGCTCTTGTGTGGAGCGGCAAACTCAGACTTAGGAATGGACGTTAGCCTCCGAAGCAGAGCCAAAACGTTCACCAACACAACCATTCTGGGTCAAAAATTTGCAATCCGAAGTTTACTTGGCGTCAGAAACAGCGGTAGGTAGATTACAAACAAGTGCGATTTTTGTGTGGGATTAAAGCCGGGAGTTGAGGAAATGGTAGTTAACGCATCAGAAAGAAACACTGTCCACCGTGTGAATACTGTTGTACTATGGTGATGCGTGTAAACTAAGGATAACAAACACAAGCCTCCGCCACCCGAACAATTATGCTTGTGATGCAGCATGGCAAAACTGAAAACGTCACAAATCAGACTGGGTCCTATAATCCCAAAGGACCTAGCAGATGATGCAAGCTTGTGGGTTTGACAAGCATTTAACTTTTCAACAACTATTAGTGAAAGTTCAGACAATCCGAAAATTTATGGGTCCCTGCAGAACACCTCGTAATCCGCAGGACATGGCATTTGTAGACAGCCTGACGCTGTCAAATAAAATACCACGTGACCGACCCTTCCACATTCTGTGTTGCAAATCTACCATCTGAAATAATACTCGTTTTCTATATCACATCTGATTGTTTCATTAGTTTGATATGACCATGTAAGCTGGTAGTTTGTGAGGTCTTGCTTCATTATCATCAGGGGGCCATTTTAGAACACTCGCATTTCAAGTCCTGCTGTCATCCTGTCACATTTATTCTGGTGAGTCGAAGCTGAAGGTAGAATGCATTCGACTGGGGATTCTCGTTATTTGGCGCTCATCAGAAGTGCACATATTTGGCTGCGCCATGATTCCAAATCTGGGGAGGCGAGCGTCTTACAACTACTCCACAAGAGCATGCTGAACGCACACGATTCATCCTATCTGATTGGTTGGCTTATTCGACGTCAGCTATTCAGAGATGGAACAACGCCACGGCGAAGGATATACACCGTTGATGAGCCTAATGACGGGAAAAACGGGATCCATTGTTTCACCTCGTTGATGTTCTTCGGGAATTTAGAGAAATTTATTTTGAAGCGGGGTTTGAGAAAACCCCACAAGATACGTACAAACACTCATTTGTCTCCTAACTGAAGTAAATTCAACTGGACGGCTTATGTCATTACCAGGATCGATCATCCGACTACCAGATGTAAGGAGTGCCTGTAGGGCCTTCTTAATAAGAATTTGCCTGGTCAACTAAGTATTCTAGAATATGTACATAATTTACTTTTATAAGGCTTGCCATAGTGACAAAACGGACCGAGTTAGTTGACAGGGCCTCCCAAATAACCGATGCTAGTCATCTTTGGAATTCTGTTCCTCTGCCTCGTAGGACTCACTCATGTTTAATTCAATGAATTTCAACTTACTGTCCATCAGTATTTCAGCGACTACGTAACTCGTTTATATTTCATGCCTCGCCGACGGAGGACTTTGGTATCAACGTTTGAGGAATATTCCTCTTGAGTTGTGCGGAAGACCAAAATATATTGGTGCTTATTGCCTGCAGCTCTAAAACATCAAAATGTGTTAAAAGGCTGCAAGGTCCATCTGTAGCATCTCGTGACGTGTGTTTCTTCCTAGGGAATATGAAGGGCCTGTTATGAGGGATCAAACTAGACGTTCTTCGGGTAAGTTCGTTCTTCGTGCCTTTCTGATGATAAACAGAAGAATGATAGCTACATCTGTTCGGTTAATTGTCAAACTTTTAGCTGAGCTTGCAAATTTTATTGTCCCTATTCTACCTGAAGACAAAGAGTTGCGTCATGTTAAAGTACGAAGCATACGTGAGTTGTTTGTCATGCACCGGTATTTGGTTGTGCAAAAGACACCTGAGTCACGTAAAACATCTCGTACCACCCACTGCGGTAGCTCGGTCATGTGCTACGAATGCCGAAACATCGTCTACCGAGACCAGCGTTGTTCTCCGTGCCTAATTCACAATAGCGCAACAAGTGAGGTCGACAACGCACGACTTATCATAAGGGTGTGAAAGAGATGACGGAGAGTTTGAGTATTGTTGGTACAATTTGCCTTTCGGGATGGGGTCCCTGTGACGCCTCCTGCGCCTGGCTAGAGATAGTGCAAGAAGTGGTGACTAATCAATATCAGTGGCTTTTGTTCTGTCAGTTTCGCTCCAGATTGTCTGACTGGGCGTTCGGAGGTGTTTGTTTGTGGTAGACTAGCGTTAGGTCCCTCTGTCATCCATTCTCATTTTTCTACTTTAAGTTTTAAAATATAACGAGAAACTTTGTGGTTGTACGGCTGTTGAGCATCAGTTTCAAAAATGATGTTGCTGTCCCTGATAATGATAGTGACTTTAACGTAAAACAGTGCTGCGAGAACTTGAAGGTCTCTTCAGAATGCAGGGCATGTCCACTCATAAAATGTGAACTGCCATTTGAGTGCGAATATCTCTATATTCCAATCATAAGCCTGTCCAGTTCCTCCCAATATTCATAGGCGTAAGATCATCAGATTTGCTGCCTTCCTCCCGTCACAGCTGACACTTTATTACAGCAGGTGACTTAAATACTTCGGAATGTTTTTTCAGTATTTTCTCAGACTGATGATTGTTGCAAATTGCTTCGAAAGGACCGATGCCAGGTTTGATTCTCTCCATGCACATCATCAATACCAAATCAAGTGCAATAAAGTGCGTAATATAGAATGTTTGGAGTCAAAACACAGCGTTTCACTTTATACTTTCTATAAATGTTTGCTGTACAGAGGCGTAACACTCTATTCCCGAATCACTGCGTTTTTACTCCTTCTCTTAGTTATACTTGTAACCGGATCAACAAACTATGATCCAATTGATTTTGCCGTAACCATCTGCTTGATTACTTTGTCTTACCTAGAACGGGTTGTAATAATCTCAGTCCTTCAGTATAGTTCCAGCGTCAGACTAGCTGTTGTGACCTATACTTTAGTCCACATCAGAGATGGCACATCTTCTTACTCCGTGTTGGAATCACCTCTGAAGAAGTTTGGAAACGATATTCGGAACCAGGTATCTCCAGAACAATAAGCAGCCGAGAAGTCAGATAAAAGCAGGAGTGTAGCAAGATTTGAGTTCCGGCAACAAATACACCGTGATATTTCGGCAGCCCTCCAAGCAAGCACCTCTGCCAGCATATTCATAAAGTTCTCGGTCGACCTGGCCATCAGTACATTCTGTTTTAATGCAATCCAGAAGCGAGAGTGGCATCATTTTCATTTTAGTAAAGCTGGAATACCCTGAAAGAAAAATTGCTTGGAGTCAAACTGGAGAGAATTTACAGTCCAGATCTTGTCACGTATATCGTTGCCACTGTGGAGTGAGTGTTTCTGGAAGACATATGACTAAGTCAGTAGGAAGCTATAAAGTAATCAATCCTGAAACTTAGACCAGTTTTTTGCATGTTAATGCTTTTAAAGATTTGAAAGGGGTTTTGTTATGAAGGGTTAATACCAATTAAAGGTCTGTAGAAGCAAACTGTTTGTCTCAAATTAATCGAACTCTACGTGGATTGTCACTGCGTTTCTTTTGCATTTTTCTCGTTTATCCCCGAAAAGTAATACCAAGACTAGTTTTACTCTTCAGAAGATGCATATGGGCCTTTGGCAATGTCAGTATGGGCACGCTACTACAGCCTTTTCATGGGCAAAGCCAGATGAAGCGTTTGATCAAGCGTTACAATGTGGTTGGCCGAATCCAATTTATACGCCTGAATAACCAAAGGCCTTTATCTCTATACTTTCCTTCGGTGCTACTGACCTTCCGCTGTTGTCGCGCTACACTCCCATCACCATTTTTTTCGGGTGTAAATGTGCTGGTAATGTGGCGATAGTTTGTTAATATTGCAGCTCGACATCTCAAGTGAATTTACGACTTTGCTTGGACTGACAAGTTAAATGGTCCTATAAACGTCCCATTTGTTCTAAAGTTTACAATGGCCTAAATGTGGAAACAATCAAGGCCCCATCGATTACTTTTTATCGCTTGCTGTTGAAAGTGTATTTGAGGTCATCACAGACCACAATAGCTCAGCTGTTCGCTCCAGGTTCAAACTGTTCTTGTCATAGTCCACATGTGCTCAACCTTAGAAACTTTTCAATTTCCCTGAACCCCATTCTTAATCCATTATTGCACTTGGTGTTTTACTCGGTGGACGTGATTTGGCCTTTTAGTGGTTATTCAAGCAAATTTTCCGACGAATATTAGGGATATTCTTGGTCTCACTATCAATCATAAGTTTGATGAAAATTTTATAGAGTCCACTACAAGTCTCGCTATTCTTGGGGCTCCTTAAATAGGCCCCGTTTCCGAATCTCCACAAACCTTTTTCTCAATTCAATACCAAACAATTTTTTCACTGCAACGTACTCATGGTTTGGTGTTCAAGTATAAAATCAGGTTGATTGAGATATGGGCGTCACGAAGAGCGAAATAGGTAGTAGTCGGTCGAGGGTTTTCATCGACTACGCGGGTGTCTTGATTTGTTTCACGGTATGCAAACACCAACGAATTTTGTGGTTTTACTGAGCGGATATACACTCTCGGAGGATTCTCCAAGTATGGACTTTTACCGAGAAAAGGTTTCGAAATTCCGCGCTTTCCTGTAGGATTCTTGTATCATCTCACGACGCGCTTCTTCCTCGACTTCTAGTGTACTTTACTTCCTTTGGGTTGAATTTCCACCAGTCTAGCAAATACGCGCCAATTTTTGTATCCGTTACGACCTTGCACGTTGGGATTCACCATTCGGATGCATGAAGCATTGCTGAATTGTGAACAAGCATGAACACCGAATAAAGTGACACATTAAGATCGATGTTAAACCACTTTACCTTATCTGAAACTGTTTTGTTGACTAACCGTTAGCAGCATTATTGATGTTTATTTGATGGATGGCACAAAAAATAAGGCGGGTGACTGGGTTGGCAGAAAGTACCCCTTATTCACTAAATTGCAACTTGTACTTGTTTGCCACAGTCACTGGCGCAAGAGTACTGAAATTCTCAAACATTCTGTACAAAAGACCAGAAGGATTTCGTTGTTTTGTTGGTTAAATTTCCAGAAACCAATGAAAGTTTCATTAATCCGGTGGGAAAAGTTCCAATACGATTCATAAATTCCACAAAACGGCGTCCGCGTCGAGGAGAGTTTTTAGTATTTCTCCACATTTTTGCTTCTTCTTCTCTACTTTCAGCCTGATGCGTAAAAACCAACTGAGAAAGAATGGCGATATTTGCTGAATGGCATTGACTGTTCCTCCAATATTCCGGTTACCTAATGGCTTCTTAATTGGTAGCGTTCATCTTTTTAATGATTGCTCCAGAATTTTTCTGACATTGGATCTTTTCACAAGTCCTAAAGTGTTTTGCCACGGGCATAAATCCTGCTTTAAACCTGGCGCTTCGAACATTTATAATGAAAGAAAATCCGGATCGATTTCAGGCTAATCTTTTGGACTCCTTTGATTATCCATAATCTGTCTCTTCATCCACATAACTTGCATCAGAAGTGTTAAGGTTGCATTCTCAAGTGATGGGTGGTATTTCTCAAATGATGTAATTGATACAACCTGGTTCGGACAAATACAACGTTTGACTGATTGCATAAATATAATGAACAATATGTATAATTTATATATATATCAAATAATGAATATGTATAAGGCACCTGGAGAATGGAGCACGCTTGTGGTATTTTCCGGAATTTTCACTGCAATGCCACCATTCCAATTTGTCGGAAAACTATTTTGCGCGATTTTCTCCCTGAATATATTTTTCCTTTAAAATACAACTTGTTTTTGCTTACGCTGAAGACCTTCTTCATTTTTCAGTAGAAATGTGGTCACATCAAAATCCCGCTTGCTGCCATGTAAACAGTCCTCCTGCCCTTTGGATATGCTCAAAACATTTCATCATCCTTGGTCGGTAGTCGTGCACTCCTGATGCGATGTGTGCTGTTTCCTTGATTTCAGCGTGCTGCGCATGCTGATATACGTTCTACCAAGATAAGCTCCGTCAAATTGTCAAGTTATAGGCGGCCTAGCTAACACACTTAACCAACCTGTGACCTGCTATCAACTATTGGTCGATGTCAACGAAGCGTAGTGCCATGCTTCAGGCTTAGCTTTGTCTATATGACCCAATGATACTCCCTGTGATAGACTTGAAGATGCGAGAAGATATTGCTCACAACCGATTCCCGCAGAATCCCTAATAGAAGCTGCTAGCCAGCTTTTCTGAGGGTATGTTTGAATTTCAGACACTTCTGAGTAACTGTGAAAAGCCTTCCTGTCCTGTTCATTCTTTTTGAAACGAGAATTTCGTAAGGAATAGTTAGGTTTGGATGAAAGTAATGCTCTGGTTAATAGCCCTGGCATTGCGGCCAATAAGAGCGATGACGTGGATGATGATGATGATGGTAATATTAATAACAATGATGACAGTTTGGATAAACGGGTCTCTGTCTGGTTTGTACTTAATAGTCATGAACATCCCTCTAGCTTCTCCAGTGAATCAGGGCCAACTGAGACTGAGACGAATGCGTGTATTGCAATGTCAGATGTTACCTGTGTTGCCATCCTCAGAGGCAGCAACATCAGCGCTAACGATGGTACTTCACTGCTGCACAACCACGAAGTTTATACCATTATATTTAAAAACAAGATGGAAAAAAGATAAGATAATGGATGACGGAGGGACCTAATGCTAACCCATCACAAACATTCTCAGATGCCTAAACCTCCGAACGCCCAATCAGACAATCTGGAGCAAAACTGAGAGAACGAACGCCACTGATATTGATTAGCCCCCACTTCTTGCAGCATCTCTAGCCAGGCGCAGGGAGGGTCACAGGGACCCCATCCTAAAAGGCTAATTGCACCTACCATACCCAAACTCTCCGTCATCTCTTTCACACCCTAATGGCAAGTCATACGTTGTCCACCTCACTAATTGCTCCATTGTGAATTAGCCACGGAGAACAACACTGGTCTCGGTAGACGATTTTTTTGGCGTGCGTAGCACATGGACATCGCAGTCTGTGGCAGTGGATGTTTTCCGAGACTGAATTGCTCGTCACAATTAAAGACATTAGCTACTGCTTACACTAGGCATTGTCTTCCTCGCCTTGGAGGCTAGAAATACTGCACAACTTGCGAATCGATTGCGGATGACTTTACGCTGTTCGGTTCCCAAGCTGTTGTGCTTCAGTGAAATTTGATGCATGTTACCTAAACTGTTTTCAACGTCCTCCCCTGCACGATCGTTCGATGATCTCCGAACTAATTCAGCCGAACGGGCGTGAGTTACCCAGTGCACACCATTGCCAGGCTGACACTCAGAATTTGAACGCCGAACGTCGTCATTCGCTTGCGTTCCATCTAATCAACAATTAGCTAAATCTTCCGAGCCTTCAATATTTCAACTTGCTGAATGCGACAAAATGAAACATTACCCGTAGAGCTAGATAAATAAAAGCAATTACAATGCTGTATTTGCGTTGCCCAAAAACTTCACGCATCAGCCACCCGAGGAGAAATGAGATGGTGTGTTACAGAGATTGTGCTAGCACCCGCTTTCTGGAGAAAACAGCCCAGTTAAGTACACTGGAAACACTCATTCTGGAGAACTTTGAAACATTTACTTGAGTTGCATTAATGCACGTAAAATGGTAGTCTGTCGAGAATTCTTTAAAAAAGCTAAGTGGTTGCAAGCATCTGAAAACTGTTCTTCCGCCAAATGTCAGTTCTACCTAGACACACTTGGGTACAGTTAATAGATACGCTATCCGGTTTGTAGTCGAAGAAGTTTCTCTGTTCTGATAGGTACAACCAGGTTGTTTTATTAATTTACCCATGAAAAAACACCTTCCTGACATTTCAACTTGTCTTCAGTTCACTTGATGTACAGACTGAGCGGTCGATCATCAGACACGAGTAGAAGCCGGTATGAAGTTCCAATGTTGTTGAATTCCTTTCGGATGAAAACACATGATAAATGATTAATGCGCCCGATTTCGACTACAAAAAAATTTCTGAAGCCGCACTTATGCTGGCGCTCTTTCTATGATGCAAACCTCTGGGGATAATTAATTTGATAACCATTCACTCGGTGAATTGTCCTTGTCCGGTGATCATGAAAAAGGTTTCATTGCACTTTTTCTCGAAGTAATAGTCTTGCAAAAACTTCAAGGACTTTGGCCTCGACAAGCAGTCTAGGCTCACTACTGAAAGCAGAAAATACTGTTAATTGCAAGGGGGTATTGTTACTCCTATCAAAAGCTAGGCCTCAACCGGAATGTTCTTCAGCTGTCACAGTAAATAAGTGGTCGACATATCACATATTAGGGATCACTGTGAAAAGATTCTTTTGTCGGATTAAAAAATGGTCTGTATTGTGGAGAATACTGTAGTAAATTCTTTCAAGAAAAGTACTTACACCTTTACATCTACTAATTTTCCCTCACTCCAAGGACTAAAGTGTTGAGGGTTGTTTGAAGGCTGTTAAATACAGTGTATTGATGTTGATACGGTCTTGGTATTTCGAACTAAAAGCAGCCCTGAAAAGATTATGCTAAGCGCACATCTTTCGCTTTTTATCAAATTTAGAGGATGTTGAAATTTTCATCTTGATCTGTTATGCATTGTTTGGTCTTTGTGGCTGCGTACGTTGACTGTCGGTCGACTTATTTCACCTGCTTTCAGCACACCGCAGTCACTTGTCAGACCCACTGAAAGGATAGTGGTTTCATGAAGATTATAAGGTGCATAACTCTTCCTATAAGTGTCTTTGGGCTAATATGTAACTTTTGTACATATTAGTACTCCAAGAACCTATTTTGTATCATGTTTTTTTGGTTTTGAACATCCAATCGGTAGTTTTTTGACGGAACATACTACTCACAAGGATGCTTTGACAGCCGGTTTCATCTTCCTTCGAACTCATTAGCTGAGTGCGTCCTCCGAGTTTTCAAATTTATATTCTAATTGAATGCTAAATTATACGTAAGTGGAGAATTGCACACATTCTGTAAATTAATTGGATGTCGCAGCTTTCAGCAACCTTGTGAGTAGAGTGTTTCGTCAAGGACTGTCTCGAATATCTTACTAACTAAAACATCAGGAGGCCTTTTTGCAGCACATTCGGTTAAAAAATATTTTGGAGAGATTGATGTGAGAGTTATTTCATTCTGTCATCGACACCAACTCAATTTATAGCTGAGTTCATCCAGCTGATAGCATTTTGCGGAGCAGTTAGTCCGGTGGCCATACCAGAAGCCTAAAGGAATATTTGCCCACAAAAAACAATTTGGTAAGTTTTTAAACTGCATATGACCGAAAAAAATTAAACAAACCAAACCAAAATAGCCTAATGAATGATTTGTGCGGGCGACATTCTTAGATGCGAGTGAAAATGTGCAGGCACAAAATATGGCTTTATAAAACATGGTGCGATGGTAACGCGCCACTGTGTTGTCGAAACTGATACCCATCGAAAGACTGCAAAGTTATCTGGATGCAGGTCTAAGTCGGAGATAAATTCATTTGCAAATTAATCCCTCAAACATTCTTTACGAAGATTCAAACAAACAGTATTTTCCATCAGCTTGGAAGTGTGTTCATCCTGTGTCCATCAAACGTTCAAAAAGACCAACATTCCACATTGAGACTGATAGAACAACGTGAATCAGGCTTTCTCCTGTAAACACACAGATAGTCAGGAATCAGCTGGGGTGAGAGCATTTTAAAGGAAATTAAGCTTAAATCGCCTAGCCCCTATAGTAATTAGTGACCATGCCTTTCGCTTAATCTACAGAGTCAGTCGACCGGCCGGATCAGTCTGTGAGAAACCACCTGTTACCTATAGCTGAGGCAATTGCATCACTCCTCGCGTTATCCTGAGCTTTGTGTCCAAAGAGATCTGTGTGAACTTTGATCTTCTGCTGGCCCACATTCACCCATCACGGCTATGTATTCCTGTGGGCCCCCGGAATCTTCTGGTACAATGAACATTTGACCTATTATTGTAGATGCTCTATTGCACCCAGTTTGTAGTCGACTTTCAGATTGCGACGCATTAGCCGCATGGCCAATCGCAGAAACATGGATCTTGTTCGTTGCGATTAGTCTTTCACTGTCTTCTGCGGAATATTCAATCATCTAAAATATGGCGGTTAGAGTATCTGCGTCAACACTTACAGATAAAAAAGTTATAATAAAAACGACTACCAAGGAAACATTCATATTCAGAGTTCACATTACCCATTTGCCTAACAGAATCCCGTATAACTATAATTTCCGAAAATTTGACTTATGAAGCGTCCGTTTTCAACAGCATAAAATAGGTAGAACGATGTAAAGAAAAAATCATAAATCTTTACACACAGTAGTTTCTTTCTGAAAAATGCGCGCACATGCAAGTTATCCCTCAGGAATTCCAATGTCTAGTTAAAGTCGGTAAGCAACCAGTATGTATTTGAAAATAGCTTTCAATCTCTTCGAAAAGTAACTTCCTCACACTTATGACACCCAGATGATGCCTCCCTCCCAAATTCATTGCATGCTGTAGCTTTTGACTAGAACAATTCGCCTCCATCCTGGTCTGAAGTAAACTATAATTCAGTTGAACGATGAAATTCATGAAAGCAGTGATTAAAAAAAACTTCATCAAGGAAACTGTCGCCTAGATGGACTGGTTAAAAAATTCCAACCACATGAAAATGGCTTTAGGGTAAAGAAGCATGCACTTAAAGAACGAGCGATCACTCAGCGTGGATGAATTTCGGACAGGCGCTTGCTGTCCCATTGGTGATTTTGTTCGTTCTTAAGGGGCTCAGCCGCGCTATACCTCTGAGCCATTTGGGGACTCAGCAACTAGCTAGAGCGAGAATCCAGTCTAACGGGAAGTAAACACCTGAACAAAGGAGCGTTTAGTCCTTCAGCCAGCAGAGTGAAGGTTCTGATCAAACAGCCTCACAACCAGTCTCGCTTGATATCTACATTAAAACCCTTTCGGAAGGAACTTCTTGTAAGCTATGAAACAACTTAGCCAAAGCCCCAATGCTGGTGCTGCTCGCTCAAATGATAATGTGTAGTTAAGAACATTACATATATAGCATTAAAAATATGATTGCGGATTTGGTGGCCATCGTGGGGAAAACAGGACTTAAATATACATTTCAAGGTGGTTTGTACTTTCATATCAGTCTTAGTATTTCATAAAATTTGCTTTCGGGTGAAGATTTTTTGCCAAAAAATTTTCTAATAGACTCATAACTCTTTATTTTGACGCATTTTTGTCAACTGGTTTGCTCTTTTGCTGCTTCAGAACAGCGTTAAAATTGCCTCTCCCCCATACAAGTGAATAATCTTGTTAATTATTTGCGTACTCACGTGTTGAAGCGTGTACTTGTTCCATACTTCGGAAACTTTACGCCAAACATTCGCCGACTGACTAAACGAGTCTGCTGCAAATCCCTTCTTCGGCCTCACGGTGATACTCCAAACGGATTTACTCCATTCAGCAAATAAACTACCGAATCCTTTCTCAGATATTATACGAACACTTCATACAGGTCGGTTTTGACATGTTTTGAGGTTATGAAGAACCAAATGTCGCTGAATTGATTGCTTTAATTGCCTTCAGACTGACGATATGCGGGTTCAATAACCTGAAAATCAGTTACTGGACAGATTGACCGACAACTTACTCGGGAACTAGTTAGTGATGCAATAAGCAAGTGAAATCCAATAAGTTTGTATCAAAACTGGGTGCAGCATTTACCTCGGAAAAGAGCAGAGGTCCTTCGTTTTCTTATAAGCTAGTAAAAAGTATATCACCTGATCAGGTTTATGGAATCCAAGTCAGTCTAAGGGGACTCCGGAGTCCATTGTACGAATAACATATCCTTTCATAAAAACCGTCAAATCATACGATTTTAGAACCCACATGATACAAGGACCCGCTGCGTGGGTAGACATATGTTTGTTGCGGAAAACACCTATTTGCAAATTAAAATGATGTTGACCTGAACTCACTGTATCTGGTGATTTAGCTGAGTGTACCGTTAAAAGCAACTCAAGTTGTAGATTAATGTTTACAGCATCATATGTAAAACTTGATGTTCAAGTAAGAAATAAGCTTAACGGTTCAACCTGATGAGTTCCAAGAAGGGTGAAGCCGTCAGTGGATTGTCTGTAATATTCACTGTGTGCTAATATTCCTTTAGGGTTAATAGTGTCTGACTGATACGTAATTGGTGTTCGGGTACATTAAAATACTGAGAATCCTGTCAGATACGAGATTGACATGTTAGCTGTATCCTCATTTAGAGCCATAGAAGAAGACCTCTGCTCTCTTAGGGATCAAGAGCTTGCTATCCTTGTTACTGGTTCGGTGAAATACGGAAACATGATATAGAATTTTGAGTACGAAACTATACTTAAAAAACTGAACACTATGGGAACGATGTTTCACAATAATGTTTTGATGCATTAAAGCAGGTAATCAGTCGGTAGAGCAAATACGAGGTCAGAATTCATCACCCGTGATTGAAAAAATACGACAAAAGTCTGCGTAGGTACTTGTTTCACCCATTCCGGTCCACTTGGAAAAGACTATAGGTAACTGTTGCCGGTTCAAATAGCCCACTGTTTGTTTTGGTCGGTACAACTGCTCAGTATCCAAGCCAGGATGACCATTCGGTTGTACTATCTGATCAATTCAGGTGGCATTTGGGAAAATCACGTGAAATAAAACCGTTTATTTTGCCGCCTTCTAGAAAAGTACCCGTTAATTTCATGTTTTTTTTCAGAATACTTTGCGCCACGGCAACTTGTCCTCGACACAATATATCCCTGGAAGGCTGTGTAACAAAAATCCTGTTTTATTTTTTATTTCGCACTAATATGTTGTTGAGTATGCATGGGCCACATTTGGTCTCTACTTCATGATTCGGATCATTTAAATAGCAAAACTCTGGACTAGAAAATATTTTTCAACCATTTTGTTTCCAGCGATGCGTGCTTTCTGTGGAGGCTGCCATCACAGATGGATATAACATGGTCATTTTATTTCTGCGAGGAGGAAGTAGCTTACTACACCTAAGGTCTCGTCTCACTTGGCAACAAAAACCTTGGGACTTATCAAATATCAGAACAATTCGCCTCGCCAAGACTGACATGCGTTTTCTCTTAAATTCTGGAATGGAACAGGCTTATGTAGTTGCTCAGTTTGGTTCGCGCATGAAGGTGAATAAACCTTGCATTACCACCATCATGATGCTGGGACACAACCATCATGAATTTTGTTGTCTGCCACTCAGATTTCTTCAAGCTTGGTATCACCCAGGTTGTCGACTTTAATTTTAACCCTGAGCTGAGATTCTCGCTACGCTGCCAGCTGACAGGGGAAATTTATGTACATTTCTGGCAAAACTTTGTCCCACATGTGAATCGGCCGAAGTATTTTTGCTCCAATTTTTTCATTCCACTGGGAATTTGCCTGCTAATGTTTTACGTTTTACGCCACCAGACTGTGACACAGTTATCGTTAGCACACCAGGAAAAGTGTAGGCCATACATAGAATTAGTTGAACTCCAAAATAGTGTGTCAGGAACTAATAACTTGATAAATTTGTCACTAAAGGTGGAGAAATATATAGTTTTGCCTGGAAGACCGATGAAAAAACTATTTTTGGGGATTAGTCTAAAAATTGGCACCCGTTTGTCTATCATTCCCACCCAGGCAGCTACTGTTCTAAGTTGTCAGTCAGACTAACGCTGTAGACTGCAAGACATTTCTGTTTTAAATGGCAACCACTCTATGGTCCAGTACACTGCTCTACTTATCATTTTAAATGGTAAAACGACCAGAGAAGTTGTTATACCAAACGGCTACACATACAACTAGGGGAATGGAACACACGAGCTAGGAGAATCAATACAAATGGATCAAAAACCCAATGAAGAAACTAATTCAAATGCTGCATTTTATAAGCAGGGTTTAGGAATACGATTGTAGTATGGTGGGTCGCACTATGACTACCATTGCCAGAAATATGGTGTCCGGTCAATCAACCTTGAAATATTACATAGTTTATTAAATAAATTTAACATGACCGAACTTTTCCAAAGCCTTAGAAAATTAGTATATTTGGAAGCTGCATGAAACAAGCTGATTTTCCGACAACGTGGTAATAAGCCCAGCCTTCCTCACTCCTAATACTCATGGTTTTGTCTAGCATAAGTCAGGATGAGACTGCGAAAAAATTTCATCCACAAAGAGCTACCCTACAGCACTTTGTGACAACCCAACTAATGAAAAATTAATAAATAAATAAATAAATAATATATGCATTTAGTTCTAATGCGTCCATCGATCAGCACGATCCACGCAGTGATGCGAGGCTTAGGGGATAGGAAACACTGGCTGTATTTTCACGAGTCACACTATAGTCCCTTGGTAATTTTGCATTGTGAATCAGTTGTACATTATCAGTTCCCAGAAATTCTGGTTTTTTTATTGACCTTCCTGTACTTCTGTTAGTTACACCCACGGGATTCGTTACAAGGGTTATAGATGACCGCAACTCCCTTACCTTCTGGGTACGGACTTACAATTAAAATGAATTTTGCAGTAGACGCCGAAAACAACCGAACAGGAGGGTTCTGGAATTCCAAAAGCCTATTCACACACGTAAGGGAAGCTTCACTTTGCGCGAGACTAGTTGTTCTAGTGTTAAACGATCCAGCTCTTCGTTTGACCTATATTCTACGGATTTGTCTACAGACGGCTGATTGTCAAGAAAGTGGAACTCTAAGCCCATGAAACTTTGAGCCGATGGGTTGTTTTTTTACCGTCATTCAACCACTTAGTCGTACTTCTTAATAATGCTAGATAACTTTTGCCCCGTTCGGTACTCGCTGGTGAAAGTAGACGCCGGGAAGAATGTAACATACTTCGTCTGCACTATGTGTGACCATGATATTACTGTTATCTGTATCCTCATTCCAGGCATTCACAGTTTGCACCTTCATAAGGGTCACGCCAGACCAGGGCCATAAGCCAGTCGGAAGTCTTGAATCGCGACAACTCAGTACATGTTGTGGCGGTGCCGTTCCAGGCATAATAAGCCAGCCTGTAGCGGAGCAAGCACTCAGACTGCCGTTTAGGGAGACTTGACGAACGAGTTGGCTGTGTGAACAGCGAAGTCACTTAGTATCATGTGGTCAGACCTGTATAAAAGTATTTAGCGCGTTGCTTGGTGGTCTGCTTGTAGGGTTGGTGATAGTGCAGACCTTGGGAGCTTTAAGGTTTATTCATTTTTCATGGAATTATTTTGTCGTACACACCAGGTGTGATATTTTACACTCTCCAGAAGCACAGCTCCATAGTGTCATGGCCGTTTTCTTCGAGTCTTGTGTAATCATGCAATTCACAACCCACGCAATCCTGGATTTCCATGCTTCCGATATTTTACTTTACAGCAAATTCATTCCGAGTGAGGTCTTTACATTTAGAGACCAATGTACCTCGGTCCCGATTATTTCACTGCTAAAGCTCGATCACAGGCGAGCTCATTCCGAAATTTTTTTGCTATTCAGATTCTCGTCGTATGACATTTCATCTCGAATCACCAGTACACCGACACCCCTTCCCAAAATTACGCACGCAGAACATTTATGGATGGACCGGTTCTTCACTTGCCATTTTGTTGCCAATGCAACCACAACGTTTGCAACAATAATTTAGACGTTCGGCTATCGGAAGGCTTGATTCGGTAACAAAGGAAAATACACGCTATAGCCATGCAATCGCAAATGGCCCAGCAAAAAACCATCTACATGTGGAGGAAACATTGAAATGCACTTTCCACTCACACTGAATGAGGCATGAAATAGCTGGCTAGCTAATGGTGCTGAGCTTCCCCTGTCTTCCCAAAATAAGGTAATGGTATGAACAGAATCAGCGCGTTGTTGTTGGTGTTTGAATGAGCAGAAGGCTTGTTCCGAATCGACACATGAGCAAGTGAGAAAACGTGGCGCGGAAAAATGAACAATCCATGGACTTCCGTATTGCAAAGACGCAGTGAGCACAATCAATGAAGGAAGAATGCAAAACATCCTGTCTAATAATTCTTTAGGCGGGTTGGGGGAGATATTCGAACAAACGCCCCTTCCATAAAGAACTGACCCACCAGAATGTCCAGAAGATTCCTATTTTCTCAATCTCCTTAAATCCTACAACAGCTTATACTTATCACAGCTAAATTCCGCTAATGTGTGGTGGATGTTGACTGTTCTACAGTTTTTTTCCTACCAGCTTTCGAAATTTCATACCATTCCCATGACTTGGTAACTCTGCTGAAACGCTTAATTTTGTATTGACCCAAAAATATCTTTACTAATATTTGTTCAGTCGTGTTCAGTGTTACCTGGAAAGGACAAGACCTTCTGTGGTGAATGGCAAACGATTATGATAAGGTTGATCTTCACCAGTGCATCAGCGGTGCTTTAGGTCTAAGCAAATAATCAAGAAGTCATTTATCAGACTGAGAGCTGACGGAACTCTGAGGCACTTAAACCACTTTGCAATAGGATATTCGTCTTGGCCATACTTATTGGAGTTTATTAAGCAAATGTGCTCCGGTTAGAGAAACTGAATCTGCAACGTTCGTATTCTGAATAAAGCGTGATTGAGGAAGCCCCGATAGCCAAGTGGCAGAATCTTAAGCTGCCTGAAAATTTTGTTAGTGGGTTGAGAATCACACCAATGATAGTTGGACATGTAAATATTGAATGTTTTCATCATTAAATTTGGGTGTTAGCACACTAAGGAGTTGATGTGTTTCATGCTGCGTTCGATATTTCATCTGCATGCAAAGCCGAGTCCACTTTATTTCGCTATATATATCAGAAGCATAATCCTTGCTGTTCTCCATGCTTCAGTGAATCAGTGGAGAGTTGAACGGCCTACGATGGATGAAAAAATCGTATAAGTATGTCGTTTTCTGCTGAAATGCCTGAAACTAATAAACGTCTCTCACGTTCTAGCGATTTAGTTATTGCGCTGTTAGGAGACCCCCACAAGTAGTCAAGTCCGCTTGAACATTTAGCGTTTATAGCGTACCCCAGTGAAGTGGTTCAACAAATGGTGATTTTCTGCAGGGTTAATTGGATAATGTAATAGAGTTTTTAGTATTCTTCACGTTTTCTTTAAATTATTCCGTTTCAGTAATTTGAACGTTAGAAGTAACAATGTGACAAGATGCGAAAAAGGATTTCACACGCAAGCGCAAATGTTACAAACACGCTGCTAATAAAACTGTAGGCAAAAATCTGTCCACGCATGCGTATTGTGCGTATGTGATCCCCGGATTAAGTGCAAGGGATTGTAGTGAAGTTATTAGCCAGGGATATATTTTGCCAAGGTTGTGATGCGAAGCTCCTGTTTAGTGTTCCAGGCTGAATTGGCCTGTAAACGAACCTGCCTGGATGTCCATGTGACCAGAGTGGCGTGATAGCGAGTACAGGGTTCGAAACTTGCTTCAAGCAGAAAAACAGAATAATGAGAAAACGTGTGCTTTTCCTAGGTAGCGTCAACCCAGTTGAGTTGACAGTGAGTGTAACTCAGACCTGAGTCAAGCCGTTATTAGCAACCCAATATACTTTTAACCAGACGCCAGTAACAAGGGAACTAAAACTCCGGCGACCAAAGCACTCAGCAGTGAACCTCGGTAAAGTAAAGTTGTGTCATTCCACCATGATCCAGCGAAGCAAAAATGGCTTTGAGTTGTTCGTTTTACTTTCGTTTTATATCACACACGTCCTAGACGTAAGTAGGATAGTGGTCACGGCACAGTAGTTAACAGACACCAGGTGGAATGTCGAATAACATTATTGTTCTAATTTTATGTATACAAAATGATAGTAACAACCATTAGAAAATCTCTGAAGTTTTATAGGTCACATCGTTGTACCAGTCCACCCCTCTATATTGCAGGTAACGTTTTTCGGTCTTAAAAACATACCGTGTAATGTTCTGATGACACCCAAGCCATTTCGATAGCAATCGGGACTACCATTTATGTGCGGATGCTCACAATCTGTTTCCCTTTGCGCATCAAGCCAATCAAACAAATAAACAAACGACCAAGATCAGATGGCATGTAGGAATGAATTAGTCGCAAGCGACAGGTCACTATGACTAAATTCTGTAACAATAGGTTTCCCTGCATCAGAAAACGCTTTTCGTCGGTCCTCCATTTCCCCAAACCAAACTCAATTCAAGTCCTTCTATTCTGCCAATTGATTATTGTCCCAAGGTGTGTACCTGAGTGTTTAGACTGCAACTGGGGATAGAGTGTGATCACTTTACTCACCACTGAAGTTAATGTAGTGGAAATAATATTCTGTGGAGCCGTTAATGATCATTATTCAGTTAGGAACTGTTGGGCAGTAGTCCTGACCTGTGTATCATTCCAACCGCATTTTGCTTCATTTTATTGGTGTGTCACATGTTTTCGAATGAAGAAACAAGAAAATCGGGCGTCGGTTGAATTAATTGTCTCGAGGTGGCACAGATAACCGTATATTGTCTTCTGTTTGCTCTTTGCGAATCTGGTTCTCCAGTGTGGTCAGGAATAACGCCGAACCGAGTGAAGAGTGGTATGTGCTATGGTATTTCGTGCAGTTCTCCGCTTCTTTAGCGACTGTTTTCAAAAAAATTTATCAAATTTTCCTATTTATTGACCCACTTTTGAAACACATAAGTAATATTGTCATCGTTTCCCTGATTATTAGTAATATTCCTCTTCTGGAATGCATATGCAAAAAGCAAACAAACGAGCAACAGAGAACTTGTAAGTAGTATTCACAATTTTTCAAATAGGTTGTTTGGGGCCAACAAAACAAAGCAATAAGGGAATGGAATTCTGTACTATTACAGAAAGATTGCACTGTACGAGGTAGTTTAAGGACCAACAAGATAACCTGTTTGACTTATGCTGCAGCTACCTGATAACAGCGCACAACAATCTTTAGAGAACCTGTGAGTTTCGTGTAGCTTCACCATTTTAATCTGCCTTGGGAAACCCTTCAAACTGCCTGGGCTTCTGCTAATTCCATAGAAAGTGCATGTTTGGTTGACTCAATCATCAGACGGTCAGCTGAAATAGATCCGGATTCAAATCATGTTCCGAATTTGTTTGGTCCAGCTAATTAAGTTAGAATGCCGCTAAACGCCATTGCTACGGGTCATATTTAGATTCAAAACAGCATGAATCAAGGTAGTATCTACCATACAACTGAGAGTTTTTCGACAGACTGCCATGTACTTGTACATAAGTAGTGCATTTTCCCAAGAAAATGCGCGTAGACATCTGGAATCTCCCGCCAAATGAAACGTAAGGCGGTCTTTGCGCAGAAAATTCAAATGGAAAAAAACATCATGTACGAGAAATTTAGAGTCTCTAGTTAACATCAATGTGATTTGCACGTGAGCGCTACATGTGCCGGTGCCTGCATAATGTTATCGTTTGTCAATTTCGATCGATTAGATATTGAAATGATAACGACAGTCTATGACTTGGTTTTATCTAACGGCTGTGATATAATCATCATCAACAATAAACCTTTTGCCTCAGTCACTCCCCTGTTCAAAAGCTAGATGGAATGAAGTGTTCTATGTCCCACATGAAGTCCTGAGCTGAAATTTGCACACTGCATACGTTTTACAATTCATCAGGATGTTTGCGGGTTCACTCTTTGGAACTAGCGACTTCTACAATTAATTTAAATGGAGCGAACCCCTTTATTCAAATTGTAAGCACCTGAGAATACCTTTTTGCCCAAACCTTTCTTTTGACGTTGTCATCATTGTTACAATCCTGATCGTCTAAGCTGAGTATATTTGTGGGCAGTAGGGCACACGAAGGTATTGAAAAGTAGTCAGAGTTCTCAACTGTTTGGTTTTTGTTCCCATGGCTACGCTATTTTCACACAACTAATGATTGACAGTGTTACGCCTAGGAATAAGCGCCATCGTTTTGAGACCAAAACACCGTCACCGAAGTGATCTTCCCATGGGTGGGACCTGCATTGCATATCACCGTTTCTGCCACGTTCTTGCGCAGTATTAACTTTTAAACAGAAGCAGCATATTTTTTAATGTCTTCTGTCACCAGCTGACACTGGATGAGTAGTCACCGACGCAAATTCTCATGCAACATATAAGTCACCTCATTTGGACTGACAGCAGTCCCGAAATCCACGAAAATAAATCAACGCTACTCACGAGTAGACTCACTACCCAAACTATGATAATTCTACTGTTCTGCTCACCTTCATTTCGGCAGATCAGTCATTCACGAGGGTCTTTGAGTCCATACAATCTGGACAGCTTAGTTTCTATGTGATGCCCACTATCCAGCCACAAGCTGATTCTTAACACTTAATTAAGGGTATTAGACGAAATTAAAGGTAGTGTAGCGTAACATAGTCAGTTTCCTTAATAAACTGATACCAGATTACTTTTCATTTGTTTTCCATGATGTGTCTCTCAAAAGTATCGTGAAAGTATATTCGGAAAAATCACTAATGGCGTCATTCTGCGGCTTATAAGCAAAACTTAAATGAACTTTTTAAAGACAGGATGCCGATGACTGCTCCAACAGTTTGGTATCTATCTACAAAAACAGTCCAATGTAGAAATACATTTAGCCAAACATTCTAGAGAGGCAAAAGAGTAACTTGGGCTTCGTTTTAAACTTCGTGCTTTTCATGGATTTGATATAGAGGTGAATTACTCACGACAACGCTGTCATTGAAGGTAATGCTGTTGCGTGAAACTCGCTCCGAAATTATGTATACATTTTGTAATGTGCGTATATATATATATATATATATATATATATATAGTTGGCTGACAAATAAAGCAGATCTCCCGTTCAACAACTGTTGGTCCGATGTACGCCTGCGTATATCGGAAAAACAGAAGCTGAATTTTCTGCCACGCACAAGCAGCTAATGTCGATGTAGACCCAAGGGAATAAGGTCGGCGGCAAACTTGAAGAGGACAATTGGAGACCACTAGCCAGCTTAAGCATGATGGCACAACAGTGAGCATCGGCACCAATCCTAAGACACCAAGGCACTGGATTCGTCTGCTAATTTCTCCATATTTCAGCGAGATGCCGCGTTCCCTCCAGATAGCCAGTATTCCTGATTATCTTATCTCTACGTTTTCTCCAAATTCCCTTTTCACTGGTGAAGTTGTTAGTGGATGGTGAGGAAGTTGGGGTTATTATATCCCAAAGCGGCTATTTGCCAGCTAGTGCCACACTGGTGATTTTAGTACGGCATTAGTTTTTTGTGAGTCATACAATGCGGTGGGTTACACGGTGCATGCACTGCATGGATACCAACTGACAGTTCTTGTAGTGAAATTTCCTCATTGTAGGCCATGAGGGCAGACCAAAGTTGAGTAGTAAATCGCGTATAATATATATATATATATAAGCTATCCATACCTGCTGCACATAAGAAGCTAAGTTTTTGTGGACAGAAACCACCGGATTTCGTACCATGACTTGCCTGGCGGAAAGTTTAGTGAGACCAATTACGTGAAGCAGCTGAACAGTGTGACAAACATACGGACCAAATCGCAAAGTAGCTTTCCGTTCTATGTGGGCCTTAGGTCGACTGATATATCAGCATGAGAAGGGAACAATGCGGAACCTCGGTCTGTTACAGAAAACACGGAGCTTTTCACTGTTTATATGGACCATCCTTGTGTGGATTCCACTGTCAGATGGAGCGCTAGAAAGAATTGCATGGTTATTTCGATACCTAGCTTCCGTCAACCTTAGGTTCCACTTGAACCAAAATTGGACAGATTTCGACAAGTACGCTCATTTGCATATCAATTTGGTTTTGATGGGAGACTCGCCTGGAACCCAGCTGAATCTCTCGTTTATGATGCTTGGTTGAGTTCTCTTTGTCGTCCAGTGATTTAATCTAAATGTCCGTATCCACTTCTTGCATGTATCTAAGTCGCGATAGTCGCTTTTTCAGCATTCAATCATGTATTGGTGGTGGCGCGTTCCATATTCTCACACATTGTTACTAGATACCAGAGGTTTACGCTTAAAGCTCCGATTCCAGATGACTAGATTGCCCCTCTGCGTGTTTGTTTTGACGACTCATTGGGGGGGGGTTCGAAGCATCAAAGTGAACTAGGCAAACAACGGACTCAATTAGTGTGACAACAGGTGAGAATCGCAGGTAGAATTCTTGCTGTTCAGGTTCTAGGTGGGACACTGTTGAAGTAAAGCCTGACAAAAGTGGCGGAAAGTCCTCTTGGCAGTCGCAGCCGGATGTTCATTATCCTCGAATTCGTGCCGTCCGGTTCGTCCAGTATTTTTCCGTTCATGTGGTCGACAACCCCAAATCCGACTACCTGATTCTGTGAGGTTCTAGGCCACTAGAATGTGTATCCAGCTGTATGTGATCTTCCTTGACTGGCCAGAGAAGGTTGGCTTGGTGAAACTGTATTGATGCAATAGAGCTTCACCTCCTTGCTTACATGGGGGCATGCCTTTCGGGTCTGTCGCTCTCTGTTCCTAGGTGCCGAGCCGGATTAAGCATGTCTTTACTTCTTATTGTTTACTGGTGCATTATTCAACCCTTCTGTGCATTTTGCCTTATCTTGACCTTTTGCCTTGGCCATCCAACCTTCAATCTGACGACGGCTTCTCTCTACTTGAGACAGCTATATAGAAGTACAACCGGAAAATCTGATTCATCTAGTAGTGAAGGCTTATCTGGCACGTAAACGCGTCATTCTCTTGAGAGGGCAGAATTACTGCTCCAGCAGTATAGGGATGTTAATCGCCTGGTCCTCACACATTTGTTGCAATGCTCGGTGCGACTTCACCCCTAGCCATCACTACAATTGCTCGCAGTGCGCTTGCTGTTTTTTGCATGACCACCCTTCATTATAATTTCTGGTACGGTAAACATTTGAGAAATGAAAATCTAGCCAAGGTAGCCTGCAGGATCATTATGGCTCTTAAGTCTGACCACCACGAAAAAGTAGTGATAGGTTTACAAAAACTAATGTCCTCTCTAAACAAAAGGTGATCTTCTGCGGAAATGTATCTAGAAGGTTTTACAACTAAACCACTAAGTGACAAATTTTGAGGTCAGACCGTTTGTAAATAAATGCACTTCGCTCAATCCTTATTCCGGCTAGTCAGATAGTTTATTGATGGCTTATTTGTCTACATGTGACAGAAATCTTAATCATTAAACAATGGGTATTTGCTACATTATTTCTTTGTGAATTTTACAATATAGTGAATACAAAACAATCAAACGAAATTTAAATTTGAGTCAGGTAGGTGTAGTCTTTGAGATGGAGCAGTTTTCTCCATTTTTAATGGAGGGGAACTTGATGTGATCACTCTCTGCTTATGTGACGAGTCCCAATATGTAGCAAAGGCTTAGTAATGTTTAGCTGTTCAAGATCTAACAAGAGCTTTACTCAATTTTCATTTCTCAGATATCTGTTGCCAACAATCGAATGCTGGGAATTTTTAAGCATTTAAATACAACGGAAAGGTGCACTGCTTACGGCTATCTGAAGAAATTTAATCTTAAGTATGGTAAGTTCCACCTCCATTGTCGGAGCACTCCTTCTACTGTAGATGCTGCTCCAAAAGTCGACGAAAAAGATTAATCTGGCCGCAAAATCCTGTGCACCAGTGAAAGTTTTCGAAGATGGGTTTTAATTCTAATTCAATATAAACCCACCTGACCTTATGAAGACGGGAATTCCTAGAGGGGTTACGTTCTACCATGAAGCCCTTCTATCGAACAAAACTTTATTCCCGCACACGTTCCAGCTCTTACATGTGATCATTTATATAGGGTCTAGATTTGGGATCGCAACACAATCCTCAACCGTCCGGATGGTTGGCCCGTTTGCCGGACCGTTTAACGGAATGGCTTCTGGCCGGAGAAGTGGAACGAACGTTTTTTGCGCACCCTCCTTCCCTTCAGGCTAATCGTCTTGCTCAGAGCTTGATCAGATGCTCTGTTGCACGCTACGATTTCTAGGCTTTTACTGCATGTTTATGAGCTTTGCGCTGTCTTGACCTTATTTTGTACATTCGAGGTTAACAGTAGTTTTTTCGAGTAAGTGTTGCCCTCTGATCCGTTTGGCCTCTATTCCGAGGCAGTTTTCTGCCGCTATTTTGTTGTTCTTGACCTTTTCATATCTACGGGAATCTCTACTCCCCACAATCTGAATGATGTACTTTACAGTCCGGTGTGCCCTCCATGCCTCAAGTTCTTCAAAAGAATACATTGTATTTTATGGCCTATGCGTTTCTCCACAGCGTGAGCAACTGACAAGCTGCAGGTTTTATGTTTACTGACGACAGACCAAGTGTGACACGTTATGAAACGAACTACTGCCCCTCGACAGAAGGTGACTACTACTACTTTTCCAGATAGCCACAACACTTGTGGCCATCAGAATGCTGTCATTCAGAACTAACAAGCAAGATTAAAAACAGCGTTGGTTTTGTCTTCAAAAATGTCTATAGTTAACAATATTTAGAATGAGCTTATTTAAAATAGGCAAACCAAAACGGGATAGACTAGCTAACATTGGTGACATAGAAGTCAATTTTTCTACTAATGTTTCATACTACGGTAGCTGCATTGATCAGATAATCAGTCCTTTTGACCAGAGAGGTTCTTCAGTTTAGAGATGGCAGTTCTTCTTTTTCCGTCAGTCTGGTCTTCTTAAACATAAGGAAAATTTGGGCTGGAGAAGTTTGTGACAAAATTCACCCCACCGATAGTAGTAACTATATTGAGCCTTGGCAAGTGACGAACGTCACTAGGTATACTTAGCTCGACGGATGAGATATGAGCTTTCAGCTCCCCACAAGATCAATTCTCACTGTGATTTCACTGTGACCTGTGGATAGGTGGTTACTAAAAATTAGGATAGGGAATTTGGTCCACTTGTTTTCGGTCACTTTGGCTAATTTTTTGTACCAGCTCAATTTAGTTGCTCACGTTCACACTCACTTTTTCCACCCAAATATCCGCACACATTCTTATCTTTGGACCCAAACAATTGACCGACCATTGGAACTCTTTTTATGAAGAAATTTTGTTAAATGCTGCTGATCAAATTTATCACAGCTTCCTCACAATTATAACCCTTCAGATTTTGCTTTCTTGCTTAGTCTCCAAAACATTATACACTATCCAGAAAGTGCATAACCATACATATCCGGTACACTACGTAAAATGCTATTAAAGCTCAAAAAAGTTTTTCCATGTGTCCAAGGTTTATTATAGAATGGGACAGAAAATTTGAAAGAAGATTATTTAACTCATGAGATTTCTATCTTTGCACTTTGTGATTCAGTTAAGAGCAAATACTATTGTGTAATGCATGACAATTCTCGGGGTAGGAGTTGAAATGCCAACACTGCCACACAACTAAAAACCAGCGAGCTGGTAGGCGGTAAATCCATTATGCGACTCAGACTGCCGTTTTTTCACACTGACTTTAGAACAATTGGTTTAGTGTTTGGACACAGAAGGCATTTTTTTCAAAATTGTCGGAAGATTCAAGCAAATTAGTAATACCATTCAGCTGGAGCATAGCCAGGCTATTTTTACTGAGGATAAACAAAAGGTAACGTAGAGATCTGACTGAGTAACTAGAGTGTTGAAAGGAAGATGAAATGGTGTTTAGAGTCGGTTTTCATTCTTGTACTAACGATTCCGGTTACGGATAATTGATAATCCCAAGGCTGCTATGTCAGAAATGAGATAGGATTGTACTTCCTGTTGCTAAAATGTTGATTAAAAGTTTGCCGAGCTGCCATATGAAAACAGTAGGTTTAAGTGGATTACTGAATAGAAAATTTATAATCATTATCACCTGAGAGGATATTGTTTTTTTTAATCCGCACCTTTGTTGACAATAATTTATCATAATTCATGTTGACAGCTTGGTGAAATAAGTGAACGCTTGATCTGATGTTTCATGGGTTGAGTTACCTGCTTCAAAATTTAATGACCCTATGAAAAATGAGAGCTTTGATTTCCGCACAGAATGAGGGGGCTTTCACTTTATAAGTCCATTGTCCCAGACGTCGTGGTGGAAAGAACATTATTAAAAACACATTTCATGGACTTTTCAGACATCCTTCAAAAATAGAAATTTGAAGACAATGCCTTTGAACTAGCCTCTTCAGGATTGAGTGAAAAGCTAACAGACATGATTGCTGAAGTAAATAAGCATGCGGTCCTCGTAGACTGTTGCTTCGCTGGAGCACTCAAATGACCCTTATTTTTGGCCAGTAAAAACGGAGCCGGAAGCAGTCGGTGCTTGAATAGGCACTGCCGATTTGTGATTTATATGTTGGTGAATATTAGAATGACAGTTCCAAATACTTTTGTTAATCACGCTTATACTTCCTTATAAACAAGCTTTCGTTTGGTTTAAGAGGGGGTTCTTGCTCCAGTCATGAATCTGAAGACATTTAAAATTTATTAATCAGTACATAATTACGGAGACTTATACGAGCTAATCGACTGCCTACGTTCCCGACATACAATTTGTGAATGTGCAACGGCGTGTTACCACTAAAAAAGAATAAAGTGTATTCATTAGCGAGATACACTCATTTGCAAACAAATTTGGTTTTTCCGAGAGACTCACCTGGAACCCAGCTGAACAGCTTGTTTGTGATGTTTCCAGGCCACTGAATGTGCTGCACCATGCTTTTGAACACGAAGAGGAAATAAATTTGCACGTTGACAGTGTAGACATCAACCACCAGTTGTCCAGCTCTACGTAGGAGGAATCCTTCAGATATATTTACACAACAAAGTATAAAAAAAAAGAAACTGCGGGACTTTATGTCCTAAAAATACCAGTATTTTCATCACTGATTATCCGCTTGTGGAAACGCAATTGATGAATTTTGCTTTATTGCCTTTCTGAGAATGGTTTGTTAAAAAGCAGCTTACAATTTTTTTCGGAAGGGAAACTTTCTTAGTCAAAGTACGCACCTGGAGGTATTAGCCCACTTAATTTTACACATGGGTAGCATTTCTCACTTTCAGGTGGCGTTAACAAAAACCCGTTCCCCATGTTTAAAAGGCGGAAGTATTTCAAGATAAGTGTATGCACCGCCAAATATAATTATTTTTCCACCCGCTCCAAATTCTTTTGAGAGAAAAGAAACGATGCCCACTTTCTGTGAACGACTTACTTAACCTTCCTCTTTACTTCCATCAATCTACTTTGAGACTCCGTATTTCTTACTCTGAGAGCCACAAATTTAGAAGCAGGAAACCGGTTTCCATGGAGTACCGTTCTATTTTTGTAGACCACTCTTGATGTTAGCAAACTGAACTGAACCAACCGGTGCCAGTCATTTTACACTTTTAGCTGCATAACCGTCATTCGACTGAGTGCTTTAGTTTAATTTAAACAACATTAGACGATTCCCCGAATGCCACAGGTATCCCTCTAGATAGAGGGATAAGAGTATTCTATGTACTGTATGGAACTCCATCGATTCCTCAGTTTCAGCAATTAGATTGTGCATAATAGCTCAAAAGTGAACTTCCAACAAAGTTTTCTTTCAAGTCCCTGATTATCTCGGTTTCCGGGGTCTGTGCTACCTGACGAGCCTTATGCTGGGCAGCGGAAGAATACAAATGTACTATTGAATAGGAGGGACTTCAACACTTTTGTCGTTTATATAGGTCAAAATAGCATAGCTTTCTATCCAGGGGAGGGTCCTCGGGTAGATGAACTGGGAATAAAGGGGAACTGCGGTGTAAAATTTCGCAAACCCGGGTAATCTTCGAGAATTTTAATTTTAATTTGAATTCAGAGGCTAGGCTGGCCTTAAAGCTGATTTTAACTAATAAGGAAAGGAAATGTAAGGAAATGTAAGGAAATGTAAGGAAACATATGCATATTTGGATGGCTGATTGTTACTACGTATGCAGTGAAATGAAACAATATAACTGGAAACGTACATCAATGTGGAAACTCAAGAACTAAGGGGCCTTATCACATCCCGAAATTTGTAAGTCATCAAATGGCAGTCGATAAAAGACGCATCCTAACCCAATTTGAGCAAGCGGTTCGCGAAAGTTTAAGCTTGTTAGACAAAGTTTGTCGCACATCAGTCTGAAAAAGTTTCGAAGGTATCGACCGGTCAAATGACATTAACAACTCTGGTGAGCAAATAGTTTCTTTTGATTCAAAGTTAGCAAAAGTGGTAAAACAGCGCGCGTAAAAATTTTGTAAAAATTGGTCCAGTAAGCAAACAGTCAAATTTCATGATGGATTACGGGGACGTAGCGGACCTGTCAGATGTATTCAAAAACAGTTGTTTCAGACAGAGGTTGGTTGGTGGAAAGACAGAGCAGGCGTACTGATATCCCCGTGGTTGTGGACCCCCCAGTAGGCTGGCACATGAAGTAGTGCCGTGTGATGTATTAATTCTCGTCATAATTGGTCGTTAGTTTGACATTATTACCTGGGGTCAGGTAGGATAAAAAGCATCATAAGTGTCCGAATAGCAGTAAAAGAAGGGGACAGTTTGCACAGGGTAATGCCATTTAAAAAAGACCTTTTCAAACATTGTATGCTACACATAAGTAGCTAATAAAAGGATGTAGAGATCAACATTAGAAACGCAGAATTCGAACTCTAACTGAAGGCGCACTACGTACAACTGAGTCACGTGGCCAGGGTAGATGCAATATTTGGCTCAGGTCATTTTTCGAACAAAGACCTGGTATGAAGTGTATAATCAGTGAAGATACAAGATTGACCAACAAACGGATTCTCACAATTGTGGTGACGACTTTGGAGTTTGAAGTGTTGTCAACCTGGTAGGGTATTTGGCGGAAGAATAAGCGCAATTCCGGCCAAACTTAGAGTGATGGTCAATGTATTAATTTGAGCTCTTCACTGTGCACTTAGGGACACGCTGTTGTATCCTAAGCATAGGTGTTCTCCCACTTTCGACTATATGGGCTTCACTTCAGATGAAGAAAGGAATGCGGGTTAACATCGAGTGCAGTTGCGGGAGCGTGTTGATTAGCGGTATTTTCGTATCCTTAGTTTTTGGGAGAAAAAGTAACTGTGTAATACTGTGTATGAGATTTTCTTCAGGCGACCAATAACTTTCCTTTGTGTGATAGATGAGGGATAAACAGCTTATTTTCTGCATTTAACTGCACTTTGACCCGAGGGTAAGATGCGCCATGAACCTCTCCGAATAACTGCTTTTTCCTCAAAGTGTCCATGAGGACCTGCGGTTTATAGTCATGTCTATTAGGTATGGGGATAAGTTTGCCACAAATTAGGATCCAGTGGGCGTTTGTAGTCTATTGGAAAAAAGCTGTGAGGTTTCTGGGATTGTTTGTTACATGTAGGTTTGTGCTAAACCGGACAAGTCATCACTCCATCTTGCTGTCCGGCAGCCAGGGCGTCTAGGAGGGCAAGAGGTTTGTTGGCCTCAAAGCCATGGGGGAAATAACATTTTTGGTAAAGTGGTTTGATAATAGAAATTATTTTTTTCTCTGATAATAATTAAAGGCGACCGAAAACTGCATCTAAGTAGTGTCTGTACGGTTGCAATATACCCATACACTACCTCGTCCCTACACTTGTCTTTGTCAGCAATAGGCCAGCCATCGTTTGGTCAAATAAAATGCTATTTGCCGCTGTCGACACCTACTTTAAATGAAATTCTACATGCAGGGTATAAACTAAGACAAAGTTCTTTATATCTTGAGCCCGAATGAGCGTCAAAGTAGCATTACTTACATTCAAATGCTCCCCGTAGAGGAATACAGCCGACAGCCGGATTTATATGTATCTCTGAAACTTCGGGTTGATAGGGGCTTTTATCAAGGGACACTTGAGGTACACGCATGAGGTGGTAATTCGGTGACTGAAGTCAACAAGCTTGGCTCCAAACCAGTTTTCAGCCCCCGAAGAAGTCATATCAAGATTGTGAGTCTGTTTGAATAGTTCATCGGAATTGGTTGCAAAGTGCAAGGGATCAAGTCGGCGGAGATGAACAGTGAAATTTAGACCCAATGTGAGAGCTTCCAAAATGAGGCATGAAAAAGTTGACGGACAGTAGCCTTTTCACATGTTCGATTGGGTTCGGTAGGAAGTGTAGTTTTACTTCTTTACTGACAAAAACTTGTTCAAATTCTGCGCATGTTGCATTGTTTCCTTCGATAACATTGTCAAGATAGCGAAAGAATTTTTTATTTCAGACAAATAGAGGATTGATATTGAGGAATTATGAACTCCTGCTGTGGTTTTGAGGTTGTGATGGTACTTCCATGTACGTTGAGTTCAACAGCATCTGAGTAGTTTCAATAAAATACATATTTTATGTTTAAACTGAACATCGTCAACATTATTGCCGACTGTATTTCATGGACAATGACATTATCACCTGGTAAAGACGCTAATCAGTCATCTTTGAAAAGTCCGAATAAATTAAAAATTACACCTTGCCACCAAAATCAGGTTTTCTTCGATGATTTCATGGGTTTAAAACGGATAAATTATGAGAAGTAAAAGTGATTGGGCATGAGTAACCAAAGTACTAGATTTTTTAATTCCCACAAATATTCGCACCACGTGCGTTAACACACCTTAAAAACACTGGCCCTCAACCGACTCACTTGGTGTAGTTATCACATCAAAAGCAGCTGAACCAATGGTCCTTTTATTGGCCGTGTGAATACCAGCTCTTAAAATTGCTTTTTAAAATTCGAAATTGGCCCACCAAGATATGAAACCTCAAAAAGAACAAGAGCTACTTACTAAAGGAATTTTCTCATATGTGGTGCGCTCAGTCTCTCCCTTCCAAGTAGGATTACAGTTAAGTGAATACGCCAAATAAAACGATGCCCAGGATCCTGTATGCTACCATGCTCAACGGTAAAGAGGCATCGATGGCATTTTTCAACTTCCGTAGGGATAAAGGAACGTGTGCGACAGCCTTCCGTTGAGAAAATAGATCAGTGTTGCATCTTCGTGTTACATAAGATGTACTTTCCGACAGCTCCAAATCAAGCAGACTAAGAGAAGACATTTTATGCCAAGCGATTTAGGTTTTGATGTTATCGGGGCCTGCAAGCGATTTTTTGTCGGCCGAGTTCCCATCCGTATCATTGCACAACAACTGCTTTGTGAATCCCTATGCAAAGCCTCGGTTGAATCAAACTTGGATATGCCAGAATGTTTCGCACTTTGCTGAAGTAAAGAATGGATCTGACCAGTTGATAAGTGAAGTGAGTATAAGGGCTTTAAAGAAACAGATGTTTTACCCACTTAAATAGAGCAAGGAGTTCACTTCACCTTGCTCGAAATGTTTTCCACATATCGTAGAGTTCACAAAAACATCTGCTGACGCTGCTAATAAAACTCTTGTATTGGAAGTGGATCACATATGTACTTTGAACCATCTTTCAGCCTTACTTCGCAAATGTTACTGGAACCATCTATAAAAATAGATGCATTTTTATTCAGTTTGAATTATGTCAAAAGCGACTATGCTTCCGGTACTCGGAAGCACACGCTGACATCTTTGGTCTGCCAGATCACAGTCCTACACAAGATGGAGCCATATGATTTGTATTCTTTATACGGAGCCCCTTACTTGAGGCGTCATTGGGATGTGCATAATTACTGTTACCCTTGAGCGCCCAATCGGGGGTAGTTTAAGTCCTGTGGGCTTCAGGTTATGAGAGATTGGCAACTTTTCATCCGAATACCTACATTACGGTCACCGGATGAGGATCGTTTCTATGCAGTCATCCAGTAACAACAATTCTCTTACATTTCACCCAAAATTCTATGAATATAAACTGTTATGTCATAGGGCCAGAAGGATAGACTTTGTTAAGCAACCTGGCCATTGACCCTATCATCAGACTAAACATTAGCTGGACTGCTTTAACACTGACATCTGGAATATTCATCTCATTCGCAGTGCTACCGGTAAACAGAACGAGGTCAGTGAAACGTTCAGATTAACTGAAACTGTTCGACGGAGGTCCAAGCAACAGTGTTGCACGTTTATCGCCGATGTGGACAAACAAGCGTTGCTGCTCTGAGTGCAGATCAACTAGATATTGATCCAGTAGTTAAACGGCCTGGTTTTGGCTTTGCAATGTACGCGACACCGTTTGACTCAGTGACTAAGTGTTCCGCCTAGGAAGGCCACCCATTAAACATTACTACTTAGTGACATGCGCTTGAGTGCTACTTGGCCGCATTGGGATAGTGCAGCTCGATCGACGTGGTTGTACAACCTGGTCTAAGTTCATGGTCCCGGTGGCTTACTTAGCCCTATGCGATGGTCTTATGTGTACCCCGCTAGGAGAGAAAACATCTGCACCTCCTCTCAGTGAGACGAGAGTCAATCAGTGGACCAAGCTTATCAACGGCGTGATTGTTGTTCTTGAGCTTCAAAGGTTTATTCCTGCTACCAGAGTTATTGCTCCTTCCGTGGACGTTATAATTCCTCCGGCCAAAGTGGACATGCTACATTAATTACTTTTGTTTCACACCTTACTTCCGGCTTCCCACTCACTGCGTGCCAAATGGACTGTTTTCTTATTCTTCGTCTACAAATATCTGATATTATCCAGCTAAGCAGGTTCTCGCAAAGCTAAACGAGCCCCGAGCCCTCATGTATTTTGTCCTAAATTCTTGTTTCGATTCTCAACCAAGGATCGATGTTCCGAAATACTGGTTAACCTCGTACCAATAGGCAAGATCAATGAAAATTGTCCCGCACATTCAAAACTCACGTACGAACAGAATGTCGTGTTTGTGCGCAATCCAAGTGGTATGATTCAAAATGACACATGAAGATGTATGCACTGAGGAATAGCAATCGGCTGGCACCGAAAACCTACCTAACCTAAGGGCTCTTAAAACCCGGCTTCAGTGTACGCAAGTAACTGATGAAGCAAATTATCTCGCACATAAATCTCTACTTGCAGTAAACCATCTTTTAGGTGAAATGGTGACCAAAGCATTTTCTGTGTCCTTGAACGTCATCCGTTTTTTGAGAGTTGAACAGCACAATAGGCGTTTGGGAGCTTATTCGGTGCGACATCGCTGTTATTTGTGTGGGCGGCTGGGATGGAAACGGACGGTCATTAGTCATTTTGTGCATTATGTAAAAAAAACTTTTATGGGATTGCGACTTGCGTTCATGCGATCGATTACGTTCCCTTGTTCGCTAAAACTCACTGTACAGCAAAGCGATAAAGCCCTGAACTCAAACCCACAAAGGGTAAGTTAATTGAACCTAAATTTCAAAAATTTTATCCCATGGCTGGCAGATCATAAATTGGTCTGGCGTTTTGACTATTCGGGCCAATCAGAAGTAAGGAATTCCGATTGGTTAGCCCGGTTGCTTTTTCAAGCCATCTTCCATGGGCACTAGTTGTTCACATCCATTTGTTCGACAAACATATTTCTACTAATGGTTTTAAGGCATGCATCCAGTTAGTCGTTGAATGATCAACAGTTTTGTGATGCGCCCAAGATGGAGTTCATTATTTTATCTTACTTCCGGATCAACCGAAATTCACCACTGTGATACACTTATGTGGGCTTCCGGTGTCACTTGCTGGTGTTTTCTATTGAATTTATGGCGATTCACACATCCAGTATGTGGTACCACTTCCCGGCCACCCTCCGAAATGATAAGTGTGTCCTTCAGTCTGCCAGAAGAAACCAGAATAGGTGCAAAAGTTGGCAACATTTTCTTAAATATGAACAGAAATCCACAACCACCTCTTTTTGCAAGTTCTGGACAACTGTTGGAACTGAAACCTAACCGGTACTTGATGTTGAACGGTTCAACGGGGGATTTGTTCGTTCGATCGCGAATCGACCGTGAGTCACTCTGTACAGAAATTGGCACTTGTTGCTCGGCCCCCTCACTCATGAATGAGGAAAGCCATTCGACATCCGTATCATCACATACGCATTTACAAACCGACCACCAAACTATATTTACGAATTGTGTCATTCGTATGCTGGTTCTTCAAAGCCCAGTAAGTTCTGATATTATGGAAGTGCTTGTCTATATATTAGATATAAATGATAACGCTCCAAGTTGGCCATACATGGTACTCGAGTTGGACGTGCCGGAACACGTGGCCCCAGGAACAGTATACAAAATTCCCGAGGCACGAGACGCGGATCAAGGTCCTACAAACACAGTCGTCGCCTATAGGCTGTTCAGTGCAGAGTACAATCGGGAGTCATCCAAACTAAAGTGCCCAAGTTGTTCACAAATGGGAACAAACGAGAACACGTATGTGCGAACAGCTTTCGCCTTAGACAGTCAGCTTGTTCATAGTTCACCAGCAAATGAGCTCAAATTTGATTTGCAGCTTCGTGTTGAAGAAGAGCTGGATCGTGAAAGACAGTCAACGTACTACTACATCTTATTCGCAGTGGACGGTAAGGAAAATTATCGTATACAAGGCAACTGGATTTCGAATCAAGAGTCCTACGACCGAAGTTCTGTTGGTCAAGCTCAGTACACCGGAACCTTGACAATTAAGATAAATATTTTAGATGTGAATGATCATGCCCCAACATTTGTTGACCCCAAACCAGTGATCATGCTCGCAGAAAATACGAAACCCGGAACCGTGATTTACCAAATGTCTGCAACAGACGTGGACACTTCGGATCAAAACAGTCTGCTGTATCGAATCAGCTCACTGGCCAAACCCGAAGTTCATCGATGTTTTCAAATCAACTCAGTAACTGGTGAGATCAGTCTAAAACAGAGGTTGAACCGCCATAACGCAAGTCTACTTTCAGTGAACCCATTTAAGGGCAAGGAACTTCAAATGTCGGATTCGATGCAAAGAGGTGACTCGTCACTTGGATACGTGATCCCGGTGCTAGTTACAGATAAAATTCACCAAGCGGAGGCAACATTGCAAATTCAGTTGTTACAAGTAAATATGCATGCACCGGTTATAAGCATAACTTCACACCTAAAAATGTCTCCAAGCGGTGCTCATCTGTGGGTGTCAGAAGGCACACCCGTTGAGTCCATCATAGCCATGATCAATATTGACGACCCAGACAAACCGTTTCAATCGGGTTCTAGGTACGGTGGAGCATATTCAGGTAAACCCGAGTGTTTCACAAATCAGGATGATTTTTCCATCCAAAATTTAGTTCCACAGACCCTAACGGAATTTAAGCTACTTCTCATGCAACCACTTGATAGGGAAAAGAAAGATAAATTTGCCCTAAGAATTGAATGCTGGGATGGTGGCAGTCCCCCGCTGTCCTCAGAGACAACGTTGGATATCAGTGTGGAGGACGTGGATGACTCTTCACCGGTTTTCGACCGTTCTTTATATACGGGTATGGTGAAAGAAACCGTTGCACCCAATACACCCATCATACAGGTCCGTGCAACGGATGCAGACATCGGAGCAAATGCTGAAATCTTCTATCGAATTGTAGGTCAAACATTTACATCGGTGCCCTCTCCTTCTAGTATGCTGAGTTGGAATGAAGAAAAACATTTTCTATCAATCAACTCAAAAACTGGCGAGATTTACAGTGAGATGGCTTTTGATCGAGAAATAATTAGCAGCATAAATTGTACAGTGGAGGCGGTTGGTGCCAAATATTTGGAAATGCTTTCCGGAGACCTGCGCCAGGGCCAGTCTATGGTGGAACCGTTGTCATTCAGAGCAGTCACACAAGTGGTAATCACGATTGAGGACGTGAACGACGTCAGACCGCATTTCAATACTTCGGCCTATGAGTTTTCGATAGCAGAAGGTCAACTACCACACACTAAGGTGAGTGTACCTCGTGGATGTTTTTTTCAAAATTATCAGTGGTTCCGACCACCTGTGTATTTCGGTTACAAGTTCACATTCGGAGAACGATGAGTGTCGCTGATAAACCATAACAGTAGAATAAGTGGTCGGTTTATCCTGGGACACACTATACTGAAAAGACTAGTGTGGCATCGATAAAACCATAGAAACTTGAGGCTAGCTAGTTGCACTCCGCAGTTGCATTGAGACTGAAAATTTGACGGGTTTCTAGGGTAGTTACTCCCAAAATCACTGACACTCATTGAAAGAGATCAAAACTAAGTATAACACACTACTTATGAGTATGTTGAAAGCGCCTCAAGAGCCCAAGACTGGTTTCGCCCTGCTTGGACTGATCTGTTGGGCACAGTCTCTGAGTTTCCGTCAACCTTGTCTTCTACTTGAATTCAAATGGCACAAAATTTGCCAGATGCACCCATTTGCATACCAACTTCGTTTTCATGGGGAACCTCGCCTGAATCCTAGCTGAATATCTCGTCTACTATATTCTTCAACTGAATGTGCTGCACAGAGGCCGCTTCATGTTTCACTTAGAAGGATATTGGAGATTTCGCAGCATATTTTTATAGGCGAAACTACTCACAAGGTTGGTGAAAACTCTTCAGCAACCCATGGCCAGTTTTGCCCTTCTTAAGGCTTATCTGATAGAAGGGGAGGTTCCAAAACTCATGTTTTGCTTGTATGCAATTTGGGTTCAAGCGGAACCTAAAGGTGACCGGAACTAGGAGACATCGCATACCTGATGAGCTCCAAGAAGAAGGAAACTGGTAGTGTGTTATCAAACAGTTTTCAGCAACCTTTTGTGTAATGTGCCCTGTCTAGACGACGTATTGCGTGATCTCGAATATCATCCCAACTGAAACATGGGACGGCCTTTGTTCAGCACCTTCAGTTGAAGAATATCACAATCAAGAGGATCAGCTGGGGTGCAGTTGAATCCCCCGTTGGAAATGAATTCGTTTGCAAATGAGTATTTCATGGGATTCCGAACACATTTACTGATGACACAAATACATTAATACTGGTTTATTCTTGAATCGCCTGGTGCTGGTCACTAGAATTGCAGAAGGTGATAACACCGCATTGTTCAGTGTTTTCTATACTTTCAGGATTTATTGATGATATGGCAAAGAGTCAGTACGTCTGCTCACCGATTTACGGCGACTAGACCCGTGGTTTTATATAAGGATAGGCTTTTATCCTATAAAACACTCGACTGACTCTACTGCTCTGTTGCTTAACCATCGCCTTATCGGAGATTCAAGAATGCTTATGAACTGTAGGGGTTATGGTTGGTTATATTTCATCATAATGGTTCATTTGGTTCCTTCGGTAGAACGTTAACCGATACAAAACGAATGCTCGGACGTTTGGCCCATGACGTCACACGATCCATGCTCTGTCTCTATTCAACTATAGGAAAAATACCTGATACGAATTATTGTCTCCTCTTATTTTCTTGCCGCAAAAATGGTTGCAGGTCCACCAAGAGTTTCCGTGAAGGCTTTTTGTCATTCTGCAATATCCCCTACGCTGAAAAGCTAGACATATCGAAAAAGTTAATTGTCCACATGCATCCGTGCAAGGATATACGCACGGGTGCGAATGTCCTGAGAACAATTACAACAATAGGACAATCATAGTCGAGTATAAAATTTGAGTACAACTGTGACCAGTAAACTTTATTGAAAAACAGGCTAACAAATGCATGCTGTTTCGGTCGTCGGCAAAGGTTTGGAATCAAACCCACTTGAGTGGGAGAAAATTAAATCCCCTCAGCAAGGGATTTCATACTCAGGGACATCTTGCATTTGGGGATATTTTCCAATTCTCCTGTGAGTTGGACATAGGAATCAGGCACACTTGTCTGAACTGGACACGACAGTGGAAAAACATCTCCAGAAGCCACAATGAGTTTTGGGTAGCGGGCTTTTTATCTAATATCCCTCTGTTATTTCTTCTGACATGTGAACATATAACCGAATTACTCCGGGGTACCTGTGTGAATTGGTGTATCCTGGCAAAGCGTCGTGGAGACGGACCGTTGACTGAACAACAGTCAAGCTTGAAACACTACTGATTTGCCTGAGGCCGGAATGACGACTTAGCTCGAGCAGGGCTCTTCCCGTGAAAGCTCTCCAGATGAACTGGTATATGATATCCATGTTTGCGTGTGTATGTGAATTTTAACACATCAGCAGTAAAGTGTGAAGTCTTCTGTATGAGGTTTTTTAACTTGAATTTTGGGGGGAGACAACTGTTAGCCACGCTGTAAATGCGCACTGTCCTTCTTCGTTCCGAATGCCTTTTTGAGGTATCAGCAACGAATTGGAAGTTGCCTATCCAAGACTAGTCTCTGAGACACATAACAACGACAATGTTGATTGGAGTAATCGTAAACATCTTAATCTCTAGTAGGCACCATACACGCAGAGGGTTGAAGGAAATAAAGCCCGGCAAGCGGTGTCTCCTCTTGCATAACTCTGGTTTGTCTGAATGAATCAATCGATCAGCCAATACCAAAATCCACGACTTCTAGCGCACTTTTGCAGCAAAACGCGACGGGGTCAAGAGGTAGATCAACGTTGTAGCTATCGGTGGCTGGCTGGTAAAAGTCAGATGGCGTTGTGATATGTGCGTTACCTGTTGTACGACGGATGAATGAAGTAATCGCCGGCACGCTAGGCTGCTGGAAAAAAACAACAGTGATTTATTTAGTTGAATCATATGTCTAATTTAAGTAAACTATTACTAAAAGCAACTTTTTGACGACGGTTATCACAAGGTGGGTTTTGGAGTGAGGAGAAGTCCTGAAAATAAGACCTCTAACACCCAAAGAAGCTATCAGGTTTTGAAGTAGACGTGATCATTTAATACAGATGCTACTAAGACTAACGTAGTATTAACGTCCAGACATCACTAGGAGTCCAAACGTCTTCTGCGTTACGTGGAAACTTAATAAATTTATTCTTTATAGGGTCCCAATCTTTCACCTGACTCAGGCCTGGAACAAATGCATAAATTGCCCTTAAACTAAGCCGACATAAATTCGCAAGCTCCATGAAGATGCAGCATCTCGAATTTAGGGGCATTTTGCTCCCAGATTATGAATTTTCGCCTTAAAGTAACCATTCCGTCTAGGTCCAAAAGGGACTGGCAGTTTTCGAGAATTATGACTCTTCTACTACAATAGAACAGGAAAGGCATCTAAAAATTTCAGAAATGCAAACACTTCAACACGTCGAACAAAATCTGCTCAACTATGATGGACCCGCATGTTCAAAAGCCAAGCTTCATTCTACTGACTACACACGATGGGCATTCCTGATACTGCCCAATGAGCTCGACAGATAATCTTCCGTAGAAAGCGGTAGCCCCATGGCCTGTGAGCCCAATCATTGGATAAAAACTAAGTTGTATGCCTAGTAGTTCAAGTGGTTTTGATCTGCATAAGAAATGACGCATTCTTGCAACATTCTGGTGAGCTGGGGGTAGCAAAGACAACTTCAATAGGCCCCCTCAAAACTGTTAACGATTTAAAATGTAGAGGTTACAATGTCGTCGAAAGTTAGCGAGTCACAGAATATTATTTTAATGATAAAGTAGATGGGGGTTATTTTTCTCTAAATGACTACCAAGATTTGTGCTATCACACATATCCCATCAGTTTGAAGGTGTTTACTGAACTCAAAACTCGTCTAACCATGCGCCTTTATAAACTGGTAACTCCACTTCAGTACCAGTTAGCAAATGGTCTCCCTTTATGTCATATTCAAAGGTGATCTTTCTAAAAAGATAGACGTAAATTTATACTTAGTCTCTATCGCAGAAAAGTTCATTACAAGTTAATGAATCTCAGGACGACCAGTTGGACAAGTCTGAAAATGAAAGACAACTAAACGACCACCGAGAAGGAATCGTGAGAAAAGGCGCAGGGTCCTGCGACAGTTGATGAGACTGTGTGGGAGGTTGAGCCACTGGTAGCAGCCGACGTTTATTGCTGACTGCAAAAACCTTATTTCAGATCGGGACAGATATGATGAACAGTATAAAATGTGAATGCATATAGCAGATGGCTTAAGGTTTTTGTAGGCCGTCAAGCAAAACCCGGGACTTACTGATCTCATGCAAATAGGAAACTCCTCCATGAAGGGACTACTTTGATCAGGTTTCACGAGTGGTTCCCACTAGAAATTTACATGTATAAGGTCAAATAAAAGTAAAAAATTGCGTTTTATGGTACTGTAGAACACGGACGTAAATATAAAAAAATATCCCTTGCATTCTCAATGTTACTCCGGAGAAGGATATGGGTTCTCTTATGATGATAATAAGTGTAGACTGTACCCCTCAAGAAGGTCAGACTGTCCAGACCGGGACACATCAATCTCACTTTGAAAGCGCACTGTTCTAGGGGTTCTGAACTTACGGTGGACCGAACCTCCGAAGTGCATAACAGATAGCTGCTGCTGGTTGCCACTTGAAGATGTTTATCCATCTGTCTGTGAAATGATCGCCCCCTCCCCATAAACTGCACATATTAAACCCCCTGTAGACTGTTCCCCAGACATATCAATTGCTTAGAAAAAGTAACCAACTAGTAAAAATAATTTTATTAATATCGGGCCCCTCCCGATTGGACAGAAAGTTTGATTGCGTATAAGATAGAACACATATTTATTGGTACAAAAGTGCCGGTTTTCGACGAAGTAACTGCCCGTTCCTTAACTTTGAACAGTTGTCTACATGCGTGTGCATCAGAGCCACCTTGGGTAAACAATACAACGGGTTACGAAAGTGTCTCGTAAATAACTGTGTAAAGCCTTCCACTCCGCTAAGTTACCACGTCTCAGATATCGTCCCTCATCAATTCAGGTTTGCAAGTGACAGCTGAGAACTCAGGTGCAATTTCCGCGTGAATTATTATTCCCTGTTCGTAGCCGTCGTCCTAAAGAAACACAAGGGTTTATAACGCAGGCAAAAAGAACACCAGTTCTCACGGTTTCACTTCCGTAACTTGTTCTTTTTGCCTATACTCATAACATGGTATGTGCAAAATTCCAGCGTGAAACCTACCGTTTCGGCAACAAAACGGTGTACCTGCAATACGCAGAGACCAAAAATTGCTGCTCATGTCAAGACCCAATCATAGTTGAGCTTGTGCGGCTATTGCGCCTTTTACACGAGCACGGTCGAGACATCTACACACTGTTTTCTAGCTTTTGCAAAACATTAAACATTTTCAAAAATAAAATGTTCAAGTGCTCGCCCGTTGCTGAACTCAAATCCCCTCCACCGATCGATTGAAAAGTCACGTGACTTGTTAACATTCTCTACGAACGAGAACAGCAAACATTTCCGTTAGTGGCTTTCTACATTCAAAACCATCGGATTTGTCTAAGCTGTCAATCATTACGCTTGTGAATGCCGCCGCTTACGGCGCAACCTAATGGCCATTTTTAGGTGAAAACAGCTAGATTCTTAATGAGAATTTGATTCGCTTGCTTATGAGAAAATTTTAAAAAGTTGATCAGGTAGTGCAAAGCATTGAGAACAGCTTGTGACTGAAAGGACTAAGGCTGCATTCTAAGGCGTTGCACTTTTCACCTCAGCCTTCAAGCACTTCAAATGGTAACGCCTTTTGAAAACACCAGGTGGCACGCAATTACAGACTGATGCTCCCCACCAAAAGTAACATGATATTCGCCGATAGGTAATAGTCTAGAGTTTTATGCATGACTTCCGAGCAACTGATCAACTCACTGAACCGAGTATTGAGAAAGCACTGTATCTTAATCATTAAGGCAGCAACCAAACAAATCAGCCGTGATACTCACAGGGTGGGACTGGAAAGCCGACGAATAGACAGGCGAACGTGTACAATTTTGTTCACTCTATAAACGAATCCCATGTGTGTAAAAAGGCGAGGGTCTTACTGCAACCACCGGATACATTAGAAGGCAATGGAATAATGAACTCAACCGGAAGCTGGATTTATCAAGCACTTATTTCTACATCTCACGTGCGGCTCGACGTCTTGGAAAGTACACAAATAAAGCACGTCTTTTGTGGCCCAAAAAATTGCACGAGACACCACTCAACGACCTCTGAGTAACTACGTCAAAAGAGCATAATTTTTAGTATTTTTAATCTTTTCTTATTGGAAGCCCAACCGATAATTTAGGTTTCAAGCAAGAAGTTTGCTCATATGATTCGATGCAGGCTAAAGAGACCAAGCAAAGTGGTCACTTATAAGACGTTATCTCTCCAGGCCGAACAGAACCAGTGGTTTACTGACCATGTGACTGGATGCTGTTCGCATAATAACTGATGGCTTTTGCGCAGCTTGAACTGACCATAATGCTGCTTTATCTAAAGTACTATAGATGCAGCACTAAGCTGAACCTAATCTAAACACTAATGAAAGATGTCTTTTAGGGAATATGATTAGGTTTCCTGAGGACTAACCTTCAACACTAGAGACCGCTTTTCTAACGTGAAACAGATGCCAGACAAAGAACGAGCCTTTGATGAAAAACACAACTGTGAACGCAAAGGCTAAGAACGTAAAGTTTGTTCTACAAAATAGCTGCAAATGTTCGCATGTCGTTACAACAATCCAATGAAACTACTGGGTTCGAAATTTTGCATGTTAAACCCACCACAGTGGTCACAAGGAACCGCTACATAAATTGATAAACGGCAGTCATTTGTCACAAGGACACAGTTTTCACTAGGCAAACAGCCGTATGCATGACTCTTCTGTTTTCGCTAACATATGTCCAACACAATTTTTCACGTTTGTACACTCAAAGCTGTGTTTACAACCTCTCACTTTGTCGCCTTCCGGTAACCTATCGCTCATACGCACGTTGCATTTTGGCAACACACTAATGAAAAAGCCTTGAAACTTGGCATCGAAGCCAAACTTATCAGTTGTTGACTCTTCTGCTACGTGAGTTCGTTTGGATAAACTAGTGCCAGCTATTTATCCAAACTGGATGAAGGTTTTTCAAAAATGCACTTGAAAATGTAAATGCCTTGAGCGGGCAAAAAGGATGTAAATTGTCTTATACGCAAACTTCACTTCGAATACAAATGCAAGGTTTTCTGGGCTCTAAATTCAAAGACATAACCAACACTATTTCAAGTCACTGAGTAGGCAAGCCTGTGCTTTATAGCCCAAAAATCTGTCGCTTGCATTAACTCGATTTAATTACAGTATTCGGACTTGTGTAGGTGGCTTTATTAATGCGAATTTGATCGTTCCTTGTCATTAGTTGTTCCCGCTCCTGATAAAAAATTAGATTTTTTAGTCCATATGCGGACATAAATTTGGTTACAGGTCCTTATTTTTAATTTGTATGCTCTACTTCTGCCTAAGATTATCAAAATCAGAGGAGCGATCCGTGTTTTTCGAAGTAGTAGGCAAGCGAAAATGATCCCATCTCTACGATATTTCGCGAAATTTAGCAAGATTCGGGGCTGTTTATTTTAACGTGATCTATTTGAATTAAATGTTCTTAAAAAGTCATCATAAGCTAGTAAACTAGAATAACCGCATACTTCGGAGAATTCGAGCCTCAGCTGTTTTGTGATTGGACAGAAACCACATTTTATCGTTGATTCACTCAGTATGTGCTTTTTAGTTCTAACAAGCCCCACAAGCATTGCCTAAGGCTCCAAATATTTACAACTCGGTAGTGACTGGAAAATTCTGATCAGTCGTCTCAAAATCAAGGAGTTGGGCTATTCAGTAAGATAGTGCATGGTTTACAAACTAAATTCCTTCTTTCTAAAACCATCTGGCGCACCCCAGCATTGCTAATCCGGTGTACCCACAAGACCTGACCAGTGCTTTGGAGACACCGAGAGCAAAATCGCCCGCATACTCATTGTTTGTGAGCGAGCGATCCCCAAGGTTTCCGAGGCAGGTGGAGAAATTTCAAGCAGCACATCACTAACAAAGTTGGAGAGGAAAGGCGAGAGAGGGTAGCCTTGTCTTACACCACTGGACGTGAACTCAGGTGGAAGCTTCTCTTATACTTGTAACTGTTCACAGGAGTTCGCATAGTGCCCTCATACGAGATATAATCTTGGAAGGAGCACCCTTGATCAGCAGACACCGCAAAGTTTCTGACGGTCGGCAGAGTCAAAAGGAGCATTCAAACCAAGTTACACGACCAGCGTGGGACGGCTGAAAGAGTGGAGCTGCACAAGAAATTGTTTTAGGATAATGAATTGATCGATGAATTCTTGGTCAGGACAAAACCCAGCTTGACCCTCACAAACCTGTCTCTTCCGATACTCGAGCAACCTACGCAAAATTATGCCAGAGAGTACCTTAGATGCGACGGATACCAGACTGAATAAGGTATCCAACAAACGTCCACAGAAGGCTGCACTTCCTTCACCTAGAGTAGACAGCCATGCTGAGTAGCCCCACTCATGTAACCTCTTGTGTCCAGAACCGCAGAATCTTAGAACCAGAGGCGAAGTGTCAGGTGTTCTGTTTGTCACCTATGATACTGTTTTCCCTCCTGGTGATCAGACCACCCATGCTGCGATGTGGTTTGTCAGTGACGACCAATGACTTATTACCCGACCAGTCATGATTAATGCATTAAAGAATGCACAACTTTAGAGGACTGAAGGACTGCATATTGCATTACAATCTTGGAATCATCATTAGTCGCTAGAGCCTACTTCCGGCATTATTTGGGACCCCAACAATAGGATGGAACGATTAACCGTGAGCAGCTTCCTCGAGTGCTAAACATTCCGTTTGAGAACACTACCAGAATACATCTATCCAATGGATCCAAAAGCAACAACATGGGCCCTTTTTAGCCAATATGTGGGAATACATGCTAATAATAGTAGCAGGATAGAATGAACACTCGATCGAAAAATCAGCTCGACATGACAGATTTGTGTTCCAGGCGGAATCGCTTAAACTATCCTGTTAACTTCGGACTTGGGAAAATGAAGCAGAAGAAGTAAAGTTGATGCTTATAGACATCATGAACGAGAGATTCAGCTGGGTTCCAGGTGAGCCACCCGTCAAAACTGCACTGGTACGCGAATGAGTGCATTTCACTAAAGTGCAAACTGGCAGAGTGGGCTGTGTTATAAATGCCCTTGCAGTTGGAACATCTTTTCTCCCTAAAGTTGTGGAGACACCGAGCACACCAATGTCCTGTAAACAAACTCACATTGAATAACTTGTCACGGACTCGTTCTGTAGCTACTGGCACTCCTCGTGGTTTTATTTTTAGCTGTCCTGATTGCCCGCAAGATTTGTTACAAGTTATTTTTTTAAAAGAGCCAGAGAATTTTTCATCGCATCAGTGACACTACCAATCACAATAGCGCTTGTTAGGCAACTTCGTCGTGCGTGGCTCAATCTCAAGCTGAGAGATGCTGATATGTCGTTCGTCTACAAAACGTTTACTGTGCAACCGGGACAGCATCTAATACTGTCACTTTTCTTTCATAAACACCTACCGCATAGATGAAATTCCGCTTCGAGTTTTGTGCATATGCAGTCAAGTGTGACTGCCCAAATAGGCAAGAAGTAAATAAGGACAAATGTAAACGGGTAATCTCAACGAATTATTGAGGCCAGTAGGCCAGTTTACCTGGGGCTATCTCTAAGAAGGCGATACCGAAGTAACGAACTCAAGGGATCTGCATAATCGCGGTTGTGGAGTCTGCAGTGATACTGACGTTACCTGTTTCATTTAGTAAACCTTCTCGCAAGGGATCGCTTTAATATTCTACATATTTATACTTTCTGTCCCACCTACTTTTACTCACACACTTTTAAACCGTTCTCAAAGAAGTGTGTCACACTGGCTGTGATCGAGACAAATTCTGAAGTCGGACAGCTGCATTCACTTCTGACACGTACAATCTCCGTACCACATCTCCAGAATCATCCATATTCGACCAAAATATTAATCATCAGGTAAAACTGATCTCTGATTTTCTTTGATCGGAACAGTTTGGTATTCATCAACTGCAGTGACAGTGAATCAAATATTCAGTTAGACAGGCCACACAAGTGGACGTATGTTCGCGCCCTGGGAAGCGCTCGGCTGGTGAATTCCGACAGGTAGTATTCGTGTCGGACGAAAGCATTTGGACTCGTGAAATGGACGAAGCTACATTCAGACATAAAAATGAGTTATGTCAGCCTACGAGATGTTTTTACGAACATTTTTGAATCACGCAACCAAAAAATAGATTTAAAGCTAGATAACCCAGGGTTAAGTGCCTCCGTGCTTTGAGTTGATTCGCGTGCCGATCTCGTGAAAAGACTTTAAACTAAAGTTGAGCAAAATTCAATAGCGCGGCGTAAAAGTTGTTTTTATACATGATAAAATCGAATAGCTTAAATTGTTAAACTTACGATATCTCAACCTACCGGTCAATTTAATTTCCGTCGTCATAGATCATGATACAAAAATTACGTGTTCTCATTCAGTTTCTGAATTCGAGTCATTTACTGTCAGAAGTTTACTTGGACAGGACATGGGGAGAAATTCATTTCAACTGTGCGCTGAAAGTGATCGAAAATTAGTGAACAAAACAGCAGAAAATGGTCTTTCTTCTGGCTTTCTAGCCCTGGCTGCCTACTGCTGAAACCCAAACAAACAGCCTGAACATCACAAAATGTTAAACCTAAACTACATTTCGTAACCATCGTTGTACAGACAAATCTGACTTTTGGATGTCTCATATATCTGAGTAGGCTACCGCGCCTACCTTCCCGTACACCGTGGGTCTTGACTGTTCAGGTGTTCCTCTACATTTGGAAAATTTCGGCCACCAGTTGGGCCTGCTGGTGATTTAAGATCTGCCCCCAACTGCACACTCTTTGGTATTGGTCCTCCGTGTTTGCTACCCGAAAGTGAGTTCCGTTAAATGTACATGCGGCTGGGCGCAAACTGCATGTGGCGTTACCCATTTAGTGTAAGGGTCCTACGGCATAGAACGATGTAGCCGGCACATGCGTAAACACATGCTGGCCAACAGTAAGAGTGAAAGGAATAACTGCAGATGACAGTGTTAATCAGAAACAATAAAACCACACCTGATAGCTTCAAACCAAAAAGGTTGGAAGGTCATAATAACCTGGACTGCGTGATTCATCTAAATAAGTATCCTTAGTATGTCTCTTTTCTTAGTTTGCAGATTTAGAATAAAGGGTAAAATTGAAACTGAAATAACAGATTCTATAGTATATTCGCCATCAGCTTATGGCATCTAGAACAAATCACATCCATCACTGACTCTGAATCCAATCTAGCGAAAGCTGAGTAGTGCAGATGGTCACGAAGCTTTTAAGGCTAGTCTATCTGGAGTGAAACAAATCTCTCAATTTTAAACGCTGGCTTCAGGTTAACGTCCCAAATGCACCTAAATGCTTCATGACTGTTTTCCGTAACGGATTTCTAAGTCAGTTTCATTTAGAGAGTCCTCCTCATATCCTATTTTACTTAGTCTAGTCCAAACTAGGAAATTACATGACTCAGGTTTGTTTAATCTGCTTAGATTTCATCAGCAGTATATATTTGTAGCCATACTGAGATTTGAGCACCCATTAGATGACATGTAGTGCAAGCCTGTCACATCTACTCTGGCATTGCGCAGAATTACCACATCTGTTTCCGCTTGGGTGATGCTTGAAAATCCAACCGCAAACGGTCGACTTTAGCGGTCAGTTTCGTGATTCTTCACCAAAACTGCTCCCACTCAAGTGGTAGGAAGATGGCGATTGTAAAAGTTTAAAAATATTCAAACTTCCTTACTCACCATGGTGAAACAACTGCCGTTTTCAGACAAATTCAATCCCGTTGTGAGTTGCTTATGAATCCACACTTGAATGTAATGAGGTCCAGATTTAAACGGCTTTTACTAATTTATTACCTAGCGGTATATATTCAATTGCGCTAATTTGCTTACGAAAAAATGTGTGTATTTTATTTATTCCACTATCAAAGAATGCCCTAGGCTGTTCTCTATTCTGGACGGGGACATATTTCCACTTTAAAAGAGGTGACATTTCTGAATTTACATTCGAACAGTAACTTTTTTCGTTTAGCCGAACTTTCACGCATATATAGGCAACTTTTTGTAAACAAAACGAACTATCAGTGGTCTTAGAAACCGTATGGAAAATGAAATAGCCATAAGACTTATTACAGCAACCGAAGGGTATGAGGGCTTCCGAATAACACTGTCTTTTTTTCGAGAAAATATCTCCTGCCCTAGTCGCTGATTTTTATATATACCATTATATATATTCTTATATAAAACATGCCTAATTGGATATAAGCGGTTGATTTGGATATGCGTTTCATGGGGTTCCTTTGGATTCAGTTGGCAACTTACATTAGCCGCAACAATGATAGTTTCATAGAGAATTGCAAACGTGTAAGTTAAATAAGGCGAGTTTTTTATTCACTCGGGAAATCGTCACTTTATTTTGAAAGCCTTTACAAGACAAAAAGTTATACCTCCACCGATTTCGATCAGTCCTCTCACATGATTGCAATCAAAACTGTAGTAAATCAACAGGATTATGCATTGAAATCACCATGTTATGGAATCGTGCATCAGTTTGTATCGTTTGTTTGTCCACGGTGCCACAGTTGTTTATCATAATTTCAGCAGCGCATTAATAAAAGTTCATTGTCATAAAGAAAACTACTCACAAGTTTGCCCGAAAAAGAGAAACTCAGTTGAGTCTCCCATGAAAACCAAATTGATTTGCAAATGAGTGTATGTGTCATAAGTTCATTGTGTTCATCGGAGTTGTGTTGCTCCTTCCGTGTGATCAAGTGACGAATATCAGCGATTACCGACTCGATGAGCAAGGATCGATTTTCGCACCGATATCTTCGTATCAGTTCCTGCAATTGCTTTTCTTCACTACTTTTCAGAACAGAAGGGCAAAAAATGTCGATAATTTGAAGATCAAGGCAATTTTGTGTATCATCTTTGTCATTCGTGTCAAGGTTTTGTCGCTGCTTTCCATGAATTGCAAATGAAAAGAAATACTGGACATATCGCAAGATTTTGCTATCTAAAACACCAGTGTTCAATAACGTGGACCAGGAAAAATAAATTCTCAGTTTATTTTCAGAAATACGTTTAGCAAATAATTTACTGTTTAACTGAGTCTTTGACCAAACGTTTGCTTAAACACAATTGTTTACGAGAACTCAGGAGAATAGATCTAATTCGACACGCTAGTCTTACTTGTACACGTTCATAATTAATCGGGTTTCGCAGAGTTTCGTTAAACAGATAGCTATGCCGAATTTCTCAAGCCCTCAATCGCTCATCTGTTCATGACTCTGGCGTGCTTGGATTGAAGTAGTCCAAAAGTTGAGATAACTATGGATGTCCGCACCGTAAAAGCACTGAGAAATTGGAACATGTCTGTGGTCGATGTTCGCTTGGAGTATGCCCGGTATCTCCTTGAAATTTTGGCAGTCATCGTCTGTGTTTTAGAGACCAGCAAATAGAGTGAGTGGTGCAATAAAACTACAAGTGTATGGATAACCTAAGTCCAGAATGCAGCAAATTTAGCTGTCCTTGATTACCTATGCTATCAAGTTATTTGAGTTTTTTGGTTTATTCAAAACATCGCACAAAGAAATCGATGAGACTAATTAAACCAAAATCCGTAAGCCAATACAACAGGGGAGCTCGTGGCCACATTCGCCTACAAATTAATCACTGATTGAGCGGAAAGGTGAAAAACGCTCTCACTTTGCGTAGCAGCTTCTTTCTGTGTGGTCATCCACTGCAATAGTATATAGAAGAGACTGAAGGAAGTGGAACTCATTTCTTCTCATTGTCTTGAATATTATCCCTACCTTGACTATCCCACTCAAGTGTAATGTTACAATGGGATTTACCATCACATTGTTTTTCGCTTTTTCGATCAGTGGCACTGACAAACAGCTAAATATTCTTGCGTTGTTTTCCGGCGACGTAAATCCTGTAAGTTTGGGCAAATTAATGGTAGGCTAATTGAAGCTAATTTCGGGTGAATCTTGATAAAAACAGTGGTGTGGTATGAGCTTTATCAATATGTGCCCATTTAAGATAATGAATGAATGTGGGAAACCTTTTAGCGAAGTGTTTGAGGACGTTCGTATAACAATCGTCATTTCATTCAAGAGAAACTACTGGTTTTAAAGGGGATAAATTGATGTGAATGTGAACACCAGAACTAACTGAAAACTGGATGACGATATTGGCAGAAAACAGCAACCACTATACACGCTTTCGTAGGTTCAACTAGAGCGGTGAATTTGGTTGACCCCCGACCGGATATCTTTTACTCATGCGGGTTAAGTGAATAACACCTACGCAGATCCTTCATTTCCAGGTGTGTAATACCCGTGGCATACATTCTCATCTTTGCTGCTGCCTAGAAGCTTGTAGTTGGATTTCAGAGCCACACTTACGACCTGGTAACCGACGCTAGGATCTCAATCCAAGAATAGCTATTGTTTCCCGACAGCTCTCATTTTCCCCGCAAAAACTTTTTCAACTCAAAACCCCTTTCAAACTAGGGTAATTATTGTGTAATTTCTAGTTTACCTACCGAATTAGTATTTAAGCGTCCACACAAACTCCACTGTACATAATGTGCTTCTCAAACTTACCTTGTTTTTATGCTAAATGATATCCATTGCGATGAGATAAGATAAGCATGGGCGTATTCACAGATTTTTTTCACGGTTTGGCTAAAAGAACAACTGGAATACGGCGTACGTGATCAAAATGGTGATCAGCATTCACCACCTTTAGGAATAGTTGACTCCAGTGCGACGGCAATGGTCATCAAGTAAGCTGATAGATACCACTATTCACAGACCAATGACAACGTCCATCGGTGTGCGCAGCATTACGCAAAGATCTAATTATCACACATGACCTGTGTTCTGAAACATTTAACCTGAAGTCCTTTTTCATCATGATGAGCGCAGAAAACCGCCCTTCACACCACGATTTAGTCCAATCAATCGGATAAAGGAACTCGAATTTCCGGTTCAGAATTCACACTTCTGGCCTCAACACCCGATGCTTACCGACTGCGATTCCGAGAAGATGAATACGATTAAGGTGTTTAGCTTATTTAATCCATTTATCCAGCTGGTCCGATATTCATCTTTCCCATAACTGAGTACGGGAATGTTCTAAATCACCAATCAGCAATATATGAAGAGTCAGGTCACCTGGAATGTCCGGCGCGTTAGACTGTCCATGAAGGATGTTTGCTGTCTTCGTTCATGCCGAACTGCCCAGCACTTGCAATGCAGACTTCATAACTATCATCATTTACAACGTCTCTGGAAACGTAATCAGTGTATCCTAATCATCAAATTGTATTGTTGCACCGTAACACATTCCGATAAGTATTTCTTAAATCCGAAATTAGGAGTAATATTTTGTGGTATACGAGACATGCGTAATCAGACAACTTAAAAGTTGATAACTTTATCAAGGGTAGCATGCAGTAGAGTCTGTGGTTTCGGATTTCATATAACGAATTTTCTCCCCTGGAAAGATTATCTCAACTGAATGACCAGAAAATGTTGTGTTCCCGGAGGTTTAAAACTGGTAAAATAGCTTAAGTTGGGCAAAGAAAGGCATTTTCAAGCATGTTTCTGAAACTGCATCTATGCTTCGTGAAACTTGGAAGAAAGACCGTGAACAGTGCAGTTCTCGTACATTTGGCAGTTGTCGGATGCCAAGTTGTCAGTGAACATTTATCATGTCTACTGAGGCCATCGCTGGCTAACGAAAATCAGGCTGATTAATACGGCTGAGACAATGGTGACCCACATCCCAGAATATGTTTTTGTCCAGTGACACTTTTTAAAAAAACCTGCTCTTAGGTCTTCTATCAGAAATTCACCCGTTTCTCAGATTTGGCCGACCCCAGTTGTCTTACTGGAACAACTCACGTGACCAGATTTCGGCACATCGCGTGACCAAGGCAACACCCCCTACATTTTTACCACATATCAAAACCCGGATTACATTCTTTGGTATATCACTCTCTCCTTTAACTCCACCGTCACCATCCTTCTTTTTCTCTTCCTCGGAAGTAGGGCAAATATTGAAAATGGATCTGTATGAGTGTTTTTGATTAACTGTTTGCGGAAACAAACACAACTAGTCCCTTCTGGCGAAGTGACTGTGGATTTTCTTTTTTCAAATTTAAACATGACGCGTAGGATCAACAATATTCTCGCGGAATAGATTGAATAAAATAGGTACTACACTCATTTATCCTGCTGAAGTTTGTGCAACTGTGAGTGCAACCTTTTCCTAAAAATGTTCACATAGGCCATTCGGCACTTGTATGCACTCAAGGCTTGATGGCCTGCTCATATGCAGCTTTGAAATGGTGTGCGAGCAAGATACTTCATTGGATTACCCTTGTAAACAAGCCAAGCAGGACAAAATCTGCTTTTAAAATTGCGGTTCCTCGGGCATATCTGAGTGAAGCCTTCATATTTCTCAACTGACAGTCATAAATCTCTTTACCGTGAGCTTGACGCGCCGCATAGCGCACAGGGCGGGAGTACATTCCGCTGCGTTGCACCGTCCGGATTGGAGAAACACGTAGCATATCCACAGCACTTTTGCACACTGCCTTTGAAATGGGAAAGTTCACGATATGTCGCACTGACATAATGCTGATGTCATGAAAGTCAGTTTAACACAACCTGGCAATCCATTCCAGCACAGATCCATCGTCAAGTCCAGCTCACAATGCTGACGGTACTGTCTCAGTCAGATGTGCTTTAACCGTATGAATGAGCAGTAAGTGATGTTGTCACGATCAATCGAGGCTCATAATAGGTCCCTGTTCGATGTGCATCAAGGACCGTACTTTCAAAGTGCATACTGACTGGAGTAACGTGTCCAAGCAGTACTTTGGTGATAAGGTTAAGCAATCTACTCTGCCTAAAACTGGTTCAAACTATGGATGAAAGAATTCCAATTCATCCACATATCAGTGTATGAGAAGCTTATGTGCATTTTGGCGAACGGTGTAAATTAAAACTCAGTGAAATCGACCAGCTAAGTTACGGTCTACATTGTGCATCGAGAAAGATATTTATCATTTGTCTCACTGCCTTATGTACGACACGCGTGATCAAGTATTTCATCTTCTTAAAGTATTCTCCTAGCTCAGGGCAGAATCTGGAGTTTTTCTTTCCACCTTCTCAAGTTATCCAGAAAGAAATAGAAGAATGTTCCAAATTGCACTGCGTTAGCTCCGATTCAACTGATTACACAGAAAACGAATTACATTTTTCTCAACTCAGACGTTCTCTGGCTGCTCAATCGGTTGGAAATCTCTTAATAAACCTTGTGGGTTCGTAGACGGGGAGATTCATATCACGACACGAGTTAGACGACTGGGATGACACGTATTATGGCGCAGTCGTTCAAAATTTGACGTATCACAAATTGGCAAATATGTGAAATTATCTACCGTTTAAATGAACAGTAGGAGACACTCCTGAGTGATCTGTATCCAAAAGTCATTTTACTGTACTAAAGAAGTCTATACTTCATATAGGATGCGGTCTAAAGATTTTTTGCAATTTTGCCCAAAACATATCAAACTGTTCCGTTCATGAAAGCGGTTGGCTTCTTGAGTCAGCTAGGGAGGATGTCACGAACAAGTAAATATTACCCAATGACACAAGAACGAGAAGAGAATTGCAGTTAATATGTCAAAGGTTATTCAAATCTTTTGCTGCAATATTTTTAGTGCTGAATTGAAATGACAGACGGTTAGGGTATTCAAAGCCCAAGAGAACAGGCCAAACCGACAGTCTCAGGGACCCCTCCCTCTGTTGTACTAAGATCAACAACCCATAGGTATCTATCCATGTTCATTGATCGGGGGTTGAAGCTCTTTGCGTTAAGAACAAGATTTGTCGACTTTTGGTAAGGTTTTGCGGTACTAAAATTAACTGGTCAGCAAACCTCTGCCCCATAATTTTCGGTCTGACCGGAGTAGCTTGTTTGCTATTTAACATTGAGGAGCTCCTTTGGAAAAATAATCCCAAAAGATATTGTTTTTTAAGTCTGTCGAAAGTCTGTCCAAAAAGGTTCATAAGTTCATGTCACCTCGGAGAATTAGCGTAAGTGGCTAGATCAGTTCATGTAACAATAGAAGAGCACGTGATATCTTCTAGACGAATAAAATCGATTAGTCATGAGTCACTTAATTGGTTCATTCGTGAAGAAAAACATTCCAAACATTCCAAACATTCCAAATACCACAACACAGTATCCACCAAAAATATTCATCCTTATGTGCACTGCCTTAGTTGCTCACTGCTGAATCTCCAGGATAATTAAAGATGGGACCTTTGAACACCTGGAAAAAAAGAAATCCACAATCAATTTCCCCATGTCCACATCAGAAGCACTGCAACTTCTGGGTAAGGTGGCCAAAGCTAAGAATTATGACAAGATATCCCGACCGCTCAGTTATCAAGACTGGTTCGTGAGATAACATATGCGTACCACCGACTTGCCACTGCCACATTAAGTTATTGGGAAGCACCGATACAATTCATTTAGTGGGATCTCATACCTAATGGCGTGTTTCGGCAGACAGAATCTATGCACACATCTATTGGGGGAAGGGGAGGACGTTTTAGAAGCTAGTTCACTATCACTTAGTAAAGTTAGCAGGTTTTTGAGGGAAAATACGGCTCCACCTAACTCGCCGTAAGTACTAGTAGGCCGGATAATAACTCCAGTCGGCGAAATTAACTTCTTCGCCAAATTACTTAGAATTTTAATAAATTTATTTCTCCTACTTGTGAATTGTGACTTATCAAGGAGGCTGGCGAATAAGCAGAAGTAAATTCACAAAGTTTTTGAAAAATTATCCTCACATCCCTCACCGACGGATTTTGGCTCTCTCGGTGAGGGCTCCTTGCTATGGAGTTATATTTTATTGTGTATATCCATTTTGTGAGTCTGTTTATGGTGAAACCAGATTTCAGGGCTATCACTTACATTGTGAAAATGTTTAGAAAGGCTTCTGGTGTCCCTATGTGCGACTTTCATATAAAACCAGCCTAGTCTCTCAATCAACTGGAAAACGTTTGGAGCCGATCATCGAAGTCATCGCTTCAGAAGGGTTTGATGAACAAAAACTTTGTTTACCCTCTAAAACAGCTGCTTTCCTCTTCAAGGCTTGCTCTACTAGAAATGTCATTAGTTGTGTTATTATTACCACTTCTTTGCCCATATTTACCTACCAAACACCTTATAGTCCATATAAAATCCTCTTTGTTTAGTCGTCCGACCATTTTCCAAAATCATGTAACCGGACAGAACAGCAGTTACCAGTCCGAATCATCCTGACCATAACCAAAATAGTGCCTCAACTGTTTCACCCATTCCCTATTTAAAAGAGAACCACTTGATGTGGCAATAATTTTGTCGTCTGACTGATTATGCGGTGTGAACGACTTGTCATGTGTCCCGCTGTAATTTTTGGCTGTCAAACGCGTCTGATAACCAAAGACAACCGGTCAGCTGACGACTTGGCTGCGCAGTTCTGTGAACTTGTCATTATGACCGGTAAATTGAACGAATCCCCTATTTTTAGCCTGAAGAATGAGGTCGACCTTCTAGGTTCATAAGTCTCTTTGAATAGAGAGAAGAGATTTGTTGTGAGGTATATGATGTTCCCTATTAAGATTGCGAAAGGGGTACAACAGATTTTTTATCCCTGCCAACTCGCTCATAGTGGTAAAAAGGCTATCATTCAATAAAATCCAAATAAAGCGCCCGGCATTGTCATGCACACAGAGCTCCCATGGGATTTGAGGAAAAATCTGATAGTTTACTGTGTCATTTCGCTGCAATCAAGAAATTCTGTAGCCTCGTTGCACCAGAGATTTTTTAAGTTGCGGAACGCAAAGCATATCAAAGAACACCCATCGTATGATGTGATCACTCGTTCAGTATGTGTATGTACTTTCTCGTCGTGTCTCAGAACAGCGTTTCAATACACAAGGTCCTACAAGATCGGTAGGACGTGTGATACTACGCGGCCACGTGTACTGAAGTGCGTGACAGGCGTCTTACTTGATTGTTTCTTCTAATGAAATATGCCTGTCTGCGTTGCGAGCATGGCCTATATATTTGTTGTAGATGATAGACGATTGTTTCAATGACTGGGTCCTCATGGGAGAAAGTCTGAAAAAACCTCTAAAAGACAATGTCTGATTTGATACATACACAGTTGGATCAGTCAAACTCCATTTACCCGTTTCAGCATTGCAGTGAGAAGAGCCACATATCACCGATCGACTTGTACTACCTTTCGAAATGTCACTTATCATTGGTCCCAAGCAAACAAACAGTTCACACCGTATCTAATGGGTGCCTTGTTGCCACGGGATCTAAAAGGTACAATGAAGGATAACACAAAAAACTTGTTGGAAACGATCGGCACATGAACTGATACCAAGTCATATGAAGTTAAAACATAACTGACGCAACGTGGTAGCAAAAAACTTTCGGTGAATTTGTCAGACAACCGAAAATTCCCCTAGGTATATGCAAAGTAGCTCTTTGTGTTTACCAGTGGCAAACAACCTCTGTGGAATTTTGTAGGAGCTCAGGGTCCATACTACCGAGGGATAAAAACAAGTTGCCGAAATTTGGCGCCTACTGAATTTACCAAGTCGTTTTGGCCACGGCTAGTAGCTGTGACACTAATTAGGGCGAACGAACTTCGGGCAGCAAACCATGGAACTGTTATCGTCAAATTCTATTCGGATACTGGTCAGTGATTTGTCGCTCAACTGTAGTCCTTAGCGCTTCTTATTAAAATGGGTTTTCTACCCACGAGAAACAGGAGACTTTTAAATTTAGGTTCTCCGGGTTTTCATTTGACCCATTGTTTTCGCGCTAAATACATGATGCCTTCAATGAGAAATGACGTCATTCTATTTTCCTAATATATGGTGGACAATGTGTATCTCACTGTTTTGAACTGAGGTTTTCTACCTGTACTACACAGCCGAAATACATACGCAGGTGATTTGCTGTTGTTAGCATATTCCTACCACTGTCAAGAACCACATCCCGCGAAGGAACGGTCAACCAACAGTTTTTTTTCTAGAAATGTTTCAATCTTTCTACACTCTTCTAACGCACTCTGTACCAGTGTATTCGTGTTATCTTTTGAACACCTTAACGAGTGTGCACTGACAAGTCTGCTTGTTTACACAGACTATCGTCTCACCGAATAACACCTCATTAATTTCACTTTGTCACCCAAGCAAAAAAAGAAAGGTTGTACAGTACAGGGATAGAACTCTAGCACGAACGTTCTGATGCCACCTCTTTCGAAAAGGGCATATGCTTTACAAGTTGTGCGGTTATTTCAGTTGCCTCTCACTCCAAACAAGCAGTCAACTGAGTGGAAACCTAACTGTTTTTGTTCATTTAAGGTTCATTTAATCCAAAGTCCACCCCTACAAGTAAGTAAGATATAAATGAAGGCATTCAAGCGTACCCAATTCGTGGAAATTGAAAAGAGAGTATAAGATAAAGTCTTGTTGATTGTTGAAACGTCTTTCTTTACTGCACGCTGTTTCCCTTGAACTGTATTGACTTGGCACAACTCTATCCATCGTCATAGAAATAACACCATGTGTGCACTCCTATAGATTTTTTCCACGTATATATAAATAGCTCAAACTTCTGGATCCCCCTAATCAATGTTTTTAATCTGATAACGAATAGTCATTTTTTTTCAGCTGATAGATGTGCACATATATTAGATGGAGTGATAGAATTATTTGTTAGAATTATGGTTTTGAGTTATTAACCAGAGTGTTCTTTCTAGAAGTACCCGTTGTGGTATGTATTTGACTGCACATAAAATCGGTTCGTCATTAAATATGAATGAAACTGATTCACGTAGTTTCTTGAGCCAAACGGTGCAGCAATAGTAAATGATCGACTCTAGAAAATGAACAACGCTTCATTCAGATTAACAGCACCTGCGTATTTTCGTGGCTTTACTATAGTTTGTCCATTTAAATTACATTAAATATGGAACAGTCAAGAAAATCCTGTTCAGAGCAACACCAAAGAGAGAGTAAACCTGACTGGTGAGATTTGTGGAACCTGAATGGAATCATCACAGGTTAGTTGGAGGATATACATAGGTCAAAGGGTTTGCTCTGGAGGACTCTTATTCAAGGGGACGAATACATGTTTGCTTCAATACACAACCAAAGACAAATAGTGAAGTTAGATTCCGGCGGTGAGACGGGCTTGATTTGTGTTTCCATCAGTTTGTGTTGCCAAGGTTAGTTTAAGCTCAGATATGTATCTTTCTATTACCACGATTTGACTTGAGGCAACAAATATCAAAGACGTGTTCCAAACAAAGAGAATGTATTTTGAAAGCCTACAGTCCGGAGTAAATCCATTACCTAAACTTTCCACCACCCCGAAATGTGGTTTTCTCATTTTTATGGTCGATAGGAATGGTTATTTGGTAATTGCACTGAAGTTTGGATAGGTAGTTTCCTGTTAAAATTATGGAAGCGCCTCTACGATGCTTTATTTTGAGTGCACGTATTTTCAAGCAGACTAACTAGGAATGATATTCTGTCCATTTTGGCTTTAAACACACCTTTTATTGCACAGTGGAGGCGGCGACTTAAGAAACAAGAAACATGGTTTCTTGCTAATCTCCTTCCGGAAAATAACAGAACTCGTCGAAGTATTGGTTATCACAATACCTTAAACATTCTGGTATGCATCGTTCATTAGATTCAAAAGTGTCCGTCGGAAAAAAATTGATGCGTTGGGGCAGATGACGTTTAAAGACTAGTAAGTACACTGGTATTTGATCAGGTAGCCGTTGATCTTTTCGACAGGTTTGTCAAATGACTTGCAAGCATTTCGTCACCGTTCACGGAGATATCATCAGCTAGTCGCTAGGTAAGTCTTTTGGTATTATATAGAGGCAAAAATCGCTAAACTGTGGAAATATCTATCTGCCGTTCGTTTCACCATGCATATTTCTGTCGGTAGAACCAGTTGCTTTAAAAACAGCTTATTATCTTTCTTGCTGTGGCATTAAATTTGATGCTACTGTGTGGTACGCTCAGGTGCAGAGGAATTCGTCTATTTTTAGACTGACCGCGTATTACAATTGTTGTATCAATACAGAGTTCATGAAAATTTGCAATGCTGAGTTGCTGGCCATAAGTAGGTCAGGTCAGTATGATCGCTCACTGTGACTTTATCTATGAGAACGATGATGCAACAACAGTTGAAGCACAGCTATTTATGTTTGTTGTTAGAAGACGCAGGTGTGAAAAGTGACCACTCATCAAACTATAAAACATGCTTAAACGTAATCGTCTTCTTGACGCGTTCCACTTATTCAAAGCTGCCATTCAGACTTTAATGACAAAGATGCTGCCCAATGTGGTTAATGGGTTCCAAAAGCCATTAGATTTTCATGTTGGGCGCATTAGGGCTCGGAATTAAAGATCATGATTGAATGCCTAGTGTGTGTTACCTGTACAGATCAGACAGGCAGTAAACTGTTGCAGATAGGTTCACTCATGTAATTTTAGTCCTTCCTATTGAAAAGAATCTAAGTGAAAGTAATGGCTATGCTTGCAGCTACAAGAAAACACCTTACCCTTACCCATATCTGTTTCTAATTACAGATTCTTGACGTTGTACATCTGACGACCAACTCACTTTCTTTAACCTAACTTCTTATTGACTAGCAAATTATCAGCTAAACACCTATGTCGTATACAACTATATATAACCAAAAGATAGTTTCAAGCTAAAATTAACACGACATTTTTGGTACAAGCCCACTTGGTGGAGTGCTATAGCGGGTGTGCTCCTACAGAGTCTCCTCGGATGCAGAAACACCTGATTCCACATATTTTCATAAAACCTGAAATGCTCCTTGCGCCCAGAGAGGACTGTTTTGATATCTTAAAGAACCGGGTCAACTAAAGGATGTTTCTAATAACTTTGAAGGCGCGCAGAGAGGTTGTAATTGTTAAATTTACACTGAGTTTCTTAAGTAGCCTTATGTAATTATGGCTACACGTAACGGCGCTAAACAGTATGCTATAATCTACCGGTCATCGACTTTGCACATCAACATTCTGCTTTAATCAGTTGAGCACTTTTTCGCTCAAGATGTTGAACGTCCCCACTCAGAGTCGACTCATATTGTACCGTCTCCATGCACGTAAACGAATAGAAACAATCAATTCAATGCTACAACTAACAGTAACTCACCAAAGGAACAGCTGACTGGCAGATGTTGACCACTTCTGCTAAAACTCTAGTCTCAGCAAGAATACAACTCGTGAAGGGAAGCAAACAACCAGAAACCTGAATAACCAAGCAGTTTTGCAGAACGGAAGTTATATTCACTGCTGATGGACAGTTTAAAGTTGATTCAGTCTCCTCAACACTCCAGGCTTCCTGTTGTTTGGATTGTTGTTTCTGATTTTAGAGTCGTTCTTCGAAGGATGAGGCAGGAAAGTGTTCCGGGTCTGGGAGGAAAATTTAATTTTATGTATAAATGAACAGAAATTTGCTAACTGTGTCATGGCTTTCAGAAGTGCTGCTCACGTAGCAGGTGATAAATAGAGGTTTTGTGATTTGCATTGTAAGGTGCCACTTAGTATGATTCATACATTGTTTGTATCTAGACAGCGAAATGATAAATTAAGTGACAGTTCCTGTGATGAATCCGCATTATTCGGGAGTTTGTAAATTACAAGAGAATTAACTTTTGCGTATTTACTTACCTCACCTCATAGCTCTGATTTTTTAGTACATAATGAATATTTAAACATTTAAACTAACAATACATGTTGCCTTGGGTCCGTTCTTTCACAAAAGTTCCTGACGCATCACAATAAGCTTCGCAAAATTATTCGCAAGCGTCTGTGAGACGGTTTCAGAAAACACCGCAAGGCAAACCAAGAGTCAGTGTACAAAATATTTCAACTGACATAACTAACCTAAACTAGGTATCTCAACGCCGGACTGAGCACAGATTTTTTAATGTTGATGATGGCGCTGAACAGTAGATGACAGCAGAAGTGCATTATGCGACATCTCATGTCATTTAGTAGGCTGTCTATACTACTCTGTGATTAGCAGTTATGTGCTACAGTAGTACTAATTCTATATCAGACTTCCCACATTGACTACAACTCAGTATTTCCGCCTATAAACTATGAGATCATTTATCTGATAGTAATGGGACAATGGAGATTTATCCGGACAACTTTTGTCGTCGTGGGCATGCTAGGAGTTTAGTCTGCTAACTACCCGCACGTCAACTCATAAGTAGTATTATACCTTATTTTGCTCCGCTGTTTGTTAACCGTTACCAGAAATCCACCAAAACGTTCTCTGCTTCTGGCTTTGCTTAACACTCTTCATTTTGTGGGCATGATTTCGGCAAACTTGGTTCATCTGACAATACTCCGTTGTGCTGTTTGACTCTAAAGAGCGTGGTTTCAGCTAAAGGCCGGTTTACAGTACGACTAATAGCTCGAGACTGAAAGAACAAAAGTAGTTCTTCTGAGTACCTACACCAATCCTTTAAAACTTACTTATCAGTTAGTATGTTCTCATACATATGCATGTAAACTGTGACTATCGGATTTCATGAAAATGAAAGAGGTTGAGTTGTCTTGTACACACATATACATAAAAAAGGCACTGGAATCGCCTTATAACTTTTCTGTATGTACATAAGGCATTATTAAGGTGGGTAATCCCGATGAGCTATTAGTTGTGAACCAAAAAAGCGTCTCTGCTTTTCTGGTAATTTTTGGACATATTTTAACTGTCCTATTTTATTTTATTCTATTTTGAAAAAACTAGCCTTCATGATATAGGGGGTCAGCTGCGTTTTACCTACCAATAAACTAGAGTAACCAGTTCCGTCAGTCGTCCCTGGGAGACAGTTTTACTTTATAAATGTTTCATCAGACAACCTTAAATAATACTTCATCCACTCGAGTTCGAATGACGCTTAAGTTACTAATGTCCATGGGTAGCGTCAAAAATGTATGTATGTTACTGATCTTTCCATAAAAGGTCTATATCTTAAAGGTATTTCCCACTTTAGTGTAACGTGGTGGAGGGCCTAATCGAAAAACTAATTTCTAAGTCATATCCACGGAGGGTAATATATCATCGAACGCACTAGTCTGCAGAATATCGATGAAGCATGTTAGTGGCAAAGGCATAAGAGTGCTTTCACCATCATAATTTTTTATCGTGCACTGTGGAACTGGTTGTGAGCGAACTTTTTACCCCAGGTAACAATTATTTTTTTCGTTTATGGAAACAATACGGTGGGAAATTTACTTGAGTCTTCACTCCGTCTGGAAGATTATTCTTAGGTATCCTTTCGTGACTGCTATTTCCAAATAATAGTGAACAAATTTAAAAGGGTTAGACTATCTTGCAGAAATAACTGAACTTTAAATGCATGGGTAGCATTGGTGCAAAAATAAGAAAGCTGTCTGATTTTTTACACCAAAAACAGCAGTAGAACACGGTCTACTCATACTAGTGTGTTTAGCTGTAGGACTTGGCTGACGCTGGTTTTTTTTCTTGGAAATGTCAACAAACCGCATACACCATTCTTCAGAAAAATATAGCAATATCTGATAGTCTATTTCGTGGACAACAAGTTTTCAGAGGTGTAACAAAAGGTTTGTTTACAAATAGGTGCAACCGGAACTGCCATATGCACTAGTTTACCAAGGACGGTACCATAAGTTGGACATTTCCAGCGCAACCGATACACTCCGTTCATCTGAACAACATGTTTTTCGAAAACAAGTGCTTACAAGTGCAGGAGAACATGCAAACACTTGGAATAAAACATACTGGTTGCACCGAATGCCCGATTTCATACCGTATCACGCCCTATCTACAACTGGACTCTTCGGTATGATTTATTTTGACCCGTTTCCGTAGGCTCAGCTGGTCACAGATTTGTGCTTGCTGGTGACTAGGACACATGGCAAGATTGAGGCCCACGCAATGTTTGTCGACGTTTTAAAGAGCTCGTGATCAGAATGACCCGCTAAGAGTTTCGCTGATTTTTGTTACGGCACTTTCACTTGGTTTTAGCACATACTTTCCGAAACCTTGCGTACGACACGTAGACTCAAAGAGAATGTAGCTAAATAAGGCCAATTCTTCTGACTTCTTTAGTGTAGTAAGAAAAAACAATGCATATTGCTCCTCGAAGGTAAACACTAATGAAAAAATTACTGAAAGAAGTGACCGCTCTGTTTTGAACTGGACAGGTCTCAACGAATTGGCAAAATAAGATAAAACATTAAGAACAACAACGACAACTCTTGATAATGTTCACCAGTCTCCAAGACAGACTACGACAAAGGATGCGAAGCAATTAGATATTACATTGTAGTGGCGACAGAGTTTCATACGCTTTGATTATATTGGATGAGTACGATGAAACAGTGCCTTTCAGTGGCCAGTGGTTTGAAAGACGTCTGTATACGCAAAGCACATGCTGTCATGAAGTGACCTCCATTGTTTGGACTGTCTTGGAACGTACAAACTTCAAGAACAGCGTAAATATCACCATGCCATTGAATTTGCTGTGGATTTATCAAACGTCAGATATAAATATACAGGTATGCAAATATGCAGAAATACCGTATAGCACTCCACTATATAAGATCACTCTGTAATGACATTCGTCGTAGGACAGACGTGTTGCCAACTTTAAAGTAGGAAGTATTCGTTTCTTCAAAATACGAGCATCATTACAACACAATAGATATGCCTGGCTGTTCGAATAAGTAATGGATCTTGTCTGTGTGGACCATTTGGTCTGACTGAAGAACCGCATATGCTTCATGCCCCTAAAGTCAAAGGGTAAGTATTCGTCCGTCCAGACATATGAGCAACTAGAAATTAATTAGAAAAACGGACGGTGCTACCAAGGATAAGAGCGTAGCGTTCAAATTTTTGAGGGTAATATCAAGACCAACGTGCACGGTACGTAACGAAACGGGAACTACTGAAGCAAGCTTGACATTTGCTACATTTAGAGTGAGAAACCTGATGCACTTGTATGGTAAATAATTTACTCACTCCCAATAATTCCTAATTTGAAGACTGAAAAAGAGTTCTAGGTCAAACCTTGCCAAATCCACAAGACTGTATTGAAAAGTACAGCAAAACAATCAAGAGTATACACATTTTTAGTAGCTCCTTTGAATGTTTCAGATGTTCAAACACGGTAGAAAGTTTGCTGACAGAAGGAGTCAGTTGATTGAATTGGATAGGAGGAAAAATCCAGAGAGGAATTAATTGGACCATTATTGACTTTTGCTTGCCATGCATTTGAAAGACATGTTTAAAATATGTTCATCTACGAGTTTTGTCATTTAAAACAATCGTAAATATTTGACTATTGATCTCACCTACAAAATCTGGATCCAAACGCAAATAAGGATGTTCAAACATTATACCAACACAACATGTGGTGCAAACTAAATATTTCACGCAGCTAGATAGCTTTGAGGTCTATAAGAAGTTAATGTCAGCGATGGCCTTATCAAGCATATACACAAACGTATTTTGGTTAGAAAACGTAAATGTTGATGTACTTCTTGTAATTTTATCAATGGAAGCAGTGAATATTAAAGTTAAAATTTTAAACATGAATTTCGCCCAAAATAAGCAAAAACTATTGTTAGCGGACAACAAATTAAGGAACACGGTCGTTTCATAATTGAAACTCATAACTTGCGTTCATTCGTACCTTGATAGAGGACGGAATTTTGTGTCCGCCTTCGTACATACCCTCATTACGTTTTTGTCACCGGACGAAGTAATATGAAGTACGTATTTTGGTGTATCCAACTGGAGTGAACATCTTTCCTTCAGAAAAAAGTAAACGAAGCGTCTGATAGTAATTTTGACTGGTTTTTGATAGTTTGTTTCTAAGTGTAGCAGACCCTTAAATTTCTAATCAAATAAAAGGTTTGTCTCGTACCAAGCGTTTTGAACAAATGAGCTATTTTAGGTAAACAGTTAACTTACCATAAAATGTGCATCACATTGCCTATCTGACCAAATTAGTTTCCAGATCGACAGCAGTTGATTGGAAATTTTAATCAGCCAGACATGTAAAAGGAACGACACTTGATACGCATGATCAGCAAAGTGTCAATTGTAATGACAAACAAGTTTCATTATGCCATCAGGAGACTTTTTATCACCTCTGTCAATGAAAAATATTTTTGCCAGCTTTCTAGGCCCATATGTTTTGTTTGCAATTTTAAGCGACTAATTTGGGGGAGGCTAAAGGACTAAAACCTAACCGAGAGTGTTCACAGACAATTCTTTTGTGTTTAGAAACATATATGCTTATGTATGCAAATGAGTGTATTTCACTAATTTCGTGCAATCTGGTTTCAAGTAGAACATAAGGTTGACGGAAACTCGGGGACTGCGCCTACCTAATGAGCCACAAGAATGACGAAGCCGGTCGTGGGTTATCGAAGAATTTTCAGCAATCTTTTGAGTAATGCATTACAAATATACATGTATGCTTACGGCTTAGTGGATTTATATTTTATGTTATAAACAAGCATGAGGAGTTCACTCACAGGGACGCAATTTTTCACAAAACTAAATGGTTTCTTGTCGCTTGGTACAACGTGTATCCGATTACTTTTTCCTATAATAATTTAGGTTGAAAAATGCGTTCTATACTAAAGCCATATAATAGGTCTTCTGGGGTTAGTCCCTTGTTCAAGTCCCGTCCACTTCTGGGATTCAAGACTCAGGCAATCGTTGGGTGAAAGTTTCAAGCGTCCACGCTGCCCAGTATTGTTTCCAAATCTCTCAGCGCTTTTAGCCATTACTTTGACGTTGACTAATCAACTCACCTATTTTCCCCGTTTAAAATATTATAAAATAAACGTTTCATAGCCTTATTCAGATTCCGACAAAATTATATTTTAGTCCTCCACGGAAAATTGAGCTCCGCTTAGTTTTGTTTTTGCGTGACATTGGTTTGTCTCACAAACTGTCATGCATCATTTAGGAGACAGGGATAGGGTTTGGTCAGCCGCCCACCGAATGTTACCAGATGTAATTAGACAGTTCTTTTGACGATGTCAAATGCTGAATGCAGTCAGGCAAGCTGTGAAACCTAGAATTTACACGACGACCCTTTTTGCTCGTTGTGTGCTCAGAACTGGCAGTTTAAAATTTTGCAATTTGCTAACGCACATGTTTATTGCTAGGGGCAACATATGCTGGTCAAATGCATTCAAAATTGCTCTGTTTCCCTGCCCTGCATCCGTATTTTGAATTACGATATATATTGAACGAACTTTTGTCATTGTTTAAGTAGAACTATCCTCTGATTTTCTCCATATGATTGAATTAAAACCAGTAGAAGGATAAAAATATGTTTTATCAATTGAATTAAAACCAGTAGAAGGATAAAAATATGTTTTATGATGCACAGTAGTTTGTTTTGATATCAAAAACGCTTTAAAACAACCATTAGGTACTCTAGTTCCTTGTAAGTCTAGATTTTACTTTCGGGTTTATTTTATGAAAACGATCACTATTTACAAATTATAATAGATTTCTGTTATAAGAATCAGTTGTTCAGCAATCCTGAAGAAACTTAAAGGTGCCCAGTGCGCTACCCACACTTGGTTATTTTTAACGTGAGACGATCAACTTCTGCGGAATAAAACCACAGTATTTAGGAGATCTTGCCTTCGAAAGATACTTGTGGTTACGTCTGTGTTTGCCATGTTTAACCAAAGCTTAATTTGACAATTACCGGAGGATCAGAGTTATGAATAGCTGTGAAACGATATTCAATTTATTGCCGAGTGATAAAGATACAGAACTCACTAAATGAGAAACCTCGAATTGTGCGCACTTGCAAGATTTTCCAGATGTCCAGAGGTCTACCCCTCCTACCTCCCTAATTCTGACGATCTATTTCCAACAAACTGAAAAACTGACTGAAGTATATATTCCCAAATCTCAACCACACGAACTCGATCGTCCTTACTTTGCGTTTGGGCACACATTGATCGTTTGTGAATCCCTTTGGCTAATAGGTTCAAACTACTGGCCACAGGACCACGCACTCGCTTCGCATTTTCAACAGCTGGTGGTTTGGGGATAGTGTGATTTTTTGTCCAACTAGCCACCTACCTATTCAGATTATCTACTGGTTAACGTTTACTTTTCAGAACTTTTTCCCGAATGGTCAGACATGGACCAGCTTCGGAAATCCACTGGCCGATTCATCACTTTTTTGTGGGAAAACCTCACTCGATTATTAGTCTGAAGGTTCCCAGCATTTTGTTTCACCTATTCTGAGCACGCGGTGTCCTTATGAAGTATTTCTCACTACCATAACAACTGCATGCAGGCGATCGATCATGCTAATCAATACTTCCAGGGCAACGGTGCTCTTATCTACAAAATAATCTGCAGGTGTGTGCATTTATAAGCAATTTCGTTCCAGTTGACCGACAAGTCAAGCAAAATCAGCTGATTTTGACTGCCAAACTTTTATGGTGACAGAAAAAGCACAGTATGTGAGCCCATGGTGCACAAATGTTACACTTTACTTGCTACGCAAAGGTCAATCTGGCATAGGGTTCTATCAACCAAAATATTGCCCAGGTATGCAAATTGTATGTTTGTTTTTGTGCAGATAAATATGTGTATCGAAATTTAATTGCTCCATAGCACGTGAAACAATATCCAGGTCTCCCGTAGATCCGACAGTTACGGGTGAATACTACCTGGTGTATTCAAAGAGTACTTGGAAGTTCACAGGGCCACGTCCATACTGAACTATGGACAAACAGTGTAAGAGTTGAATCAGTTAGGTCAGCATCTTAACGCAGCTGCTGCGTTGGCGTTCCCGTAGTTGTAATGTCTAAAGAGACCACAAATAAACCAGATAGCACGTGCACAATGTATTTAACCGCTGGGTTAGAATAAAATAAGCGATTGAAGTTCTGAAGTTGCGGTCTACAAGCAGTCAGGTCTAATGCAATACAAACTTTGCAGTACATATCAGTTCTTGTATAAAATGTCCTAGAGCCTGATCTCGTTTCCAAAGAAACGAGTCCAAAACTGTCGTTGCAAAAAGCCTCTTTCTTCAACTTTATTTCGCAATTACCATGTTACAAATAAGCTACCTATCTTAAACCTAGTGACCATTAAGGTGGCACGTTTCTTCATGGTGTCGTTTTTAATCCTGAAGATAATTGTTGAATTGGCTAACTTTAATGATTTCCAAAGTTTCATTCATAAAATTTGATGGGTTGTATCGCACTTAGCCTCATGTACTAGATTAATAAATCTAGTACAGTCAACCCTACTGCATTTATCTGATGGCCAACACTCAGAGATAAGTTGATTTTTGTGCTCAAACAGTGTTGGAACCAACCGTTTGAACCACTAAAGAGGAGGCAAGTTTTCTAGGGACTTATGCTCTCCTCGTTCTGTAAGAATAACGGCGGTGGCTTTATTGGCGGTTGGTCTGCATGTAGGCAGATATCTACCACGCCCGTTTTAGAATTTGGCCAGTTGACTGTGAAGTCTCACCTAGCCATAAGTATCCCACCCACCAACTGGAGAGTAGCCGATGCTTGGGAGTATTCCAATCGGAACGAGGGGGGTCCGATTATCGTGTGATTAACACAAGAGTTAGCACAAGTTTCATAGAGATTAGTGCATTCCGGACGTACCAAACCACTGTGCCATCGTAGTCGTGAACTGTTTGGATTTCTGACCAAAAGGAACCATAATTGTTGGAACTTACGCACATGCACTACTGGTGAGCTTCCCTAATGGTGAAGCATCCATCTGCTGATTCGCTAACTCTGGCTACATAAAACCCTTGCTCTTTGAATGAAAATAATAAGTAGTCTTCTCAGCGTCAGTGCTCGGTCACATAAACCCCAACCAGACGGAAGCCGGTTGCCACTGATCTAACCAAAAGAAGGTGCCATGTATTTTACACAATAACTGCCTTCCCGTACACGGAAACATCATATCATAGTAAAGTAATGAACGTATTTTGACTGCTAAGTGTGAAGGATTTACTGCTTGGTAGTTTGGACGCCCGTGCTTGCCTTATTGATAACCTCCATAAAGCGGAAAATAACGCCTTATACATTTGAGACTACCACTTGGTAAAAACACATTTGAAGGAAAAACTTGCCTTTTTTTCAAATCAGCAACCTAATACTCTGAGTTCAGCTCAAACCGATGCCTTAACAGTTCTTCCGTATGATTGCCAGTGGGGCCAGGACCGCTCTCAAACTTGGCCCTAAATCTGTGAAATTTCTGCCACAGCATACCTCCTCTATAACTTTGATAGAGTATGATTTTCTCGTGGCTCTCATTGCATGCTAACACAGTTTTGATGACAATCCTTAGATGGAGTACTGTTTTCTCGGAAACTGATCTCATCATTGCTGTTTCAATCAGGGCAATTTTATCTTTAGAGTGCATATTTCGTGACATCGGTCCCCCATATTTGTGGGAAAATGGTAACATCATCAACAATAAGACGACAAGAACTTAATGGAGAGCTGTGAGACAAAATTTCGTTTTCGATGAGTGCTCCCAAAGTTGCAATTTGAGTGAAACGTCCCGGTTTTTGCAGTCCACAGTATACCCAAATAACAGAAATCAGCTGAGCGCACTGACATCTTTGCCTCATGTTTCTTTGTATGTCTGGTGTTAGGAATGTTACACATTCTGAAAAATATCTCCCCGTTAGACTGAAAATTTGAATCCGAAATCAACCTAATTTTTCATCCCGATCTATCAAAATTTAGCTTCTAAATTCTGTGGGTTTTAAGCAGCAGCATATACAGGGTACTCAATGGAAATCGATCAGCTTTAGTTGAATATCGACTAAGGGCATAAAAATCAGTTGCGCTGAAGGCAAATAATGAGAAATCAGCATACTAAATGAGGGAAAAATCCAAGAACTGTATATTTGCCTGGAATAGCCTAGGTACAATACCGCCCTCAATCAGGATTAATGTGCTACGGGTTACAAATCAGTCATTCACACGCGAAAAGATATACTGTTTGGAATGTCGTCGCTCAACGATAGTAACATAACACATTTCAAACCACCTTTGTTGGACAATAAACTGGACAATTTGCTCGACTTGTAATTTCGGAATATTATGTCGGTGGATCTCAAGGGTCACGTTAATGGACTGTGATGTGTGAATTTGAAATATGGTATGGACGGAGAATCTGAAGGACTTCTAAGGCTTCGTTAGTGACCCCTCATCCTAGTTTCGTTCCGTTCGGCTAGAAACGGGCTGGTCAGACATAAAATGTTTCTCATTTTCGCAGTAGGAACTTTTATTAAAGAATATATCTAAATTTCACTATGCAAGTGTTTGTTGGTCAGACTATCTAAAAGAAAACTATGAATAGCATTCTGTGGCGGGCTATGCATGGCTTTCTGTATGCTTCTAATGAGACTCCATAACAGGCCCCTTCGTGGTCTGTGATAAGCCCTACCTGCGGTTTATCGGCTTATTGTTTTATTAGGTGTTTGCCATCGAAAGTTCTCCGACGTACCTGTGGTAGACTGGTACTGACTCAATCTATTTCCGTGCACGTTTCTCTACTGAAACTCACCAAAATGGATCTGTAAATTTTCAAACAGACTGATCAAACAATGTGTGCGTGGAATTGTATTTTCTATTCCAAATCAGTATTGGTGCTTGGAACAAACGGCGAGATCTTTAGGCTGGGAAAATTAACTCAGTATTGCAGCGTAGGATACGTACTTCACTTATGATAAAATCCCTCAATATGTGAGAACACTACAATTATCTGTCTTGTCTCCTTAAGCATTTATGGGTTCCAGAAACGTGTGGGCTACATTTCAGACCACGTACAGCAATTATACCGTTCCAATATGCGACCTCCTAAGAAGAATTATGTTCGACCAGTATGAGGTTGGTCGGAGGGAGTACGGATCTTTAGATGAATGACAGTAACTCAAAAGAAGTTTATTCTGGTTAGGAAAAGCGTAATGTAGGAATTTAACTTATGATTTTGAATGCCGTCTACAGTTTGTTACCATGATGATGCATCAACGACTATATTCAGGAGAATCTTTAAAAACGCAGCCTAAAAAATGCAGTAACAAAATTTGATTTATTTGCCCAGAGTAATTTTCGGACTTTTTATTGATTAAAAAGTTCATGCAGGCAAAATATCTAACTTCCAAAATATGATCAGAAACCTTATGAGAAGTGTATTAAGTCCGGAAAATGTATGGCGATATCTCGAATATCGTACCTAATGAAAAATAAGGTGGCCTGATACAACACATTCAGTTGCTTAAGAAAGTCATAAACGAGTGATTCAGATAGGTTTCAGGTGGGTCTCCAGCCAAAATCATATTGGTGTGCAGATGAGTGTATAAGTCGAATTTCATACAATTTTAGTTCAATTACTTGACGGAAACTCGGACACTGCGCCTACCTAATGAGCCTTAAAGAAGGGCGAAGTGTTTTCAATAAGCTAATGAGTAGTGTATTACGTCTGTACAATGATCAGGAACAATTTGGATCTACTATTCACCAAAGTGGATCCGTTGTTGCCAAAAATCCCATATATTTAACGATACGGGTTGAATCTAGTAAACAACGGGACGAAAAATTGATCGGGCATCGAGATTTGACACAGTAGCTGCCTCTGGTGTGACTATAAATGATAGCGGGTTTTGAAAATACCACGGCGAGATGTTTAAATGGCCTGTTTATATTAAAGACGATTGTGAGATGTATCAAGAAGCGCGATTCCCACAGTGATGCTGGTCTATTTCTTCAAAGCATGACCAGAAACACGTCGAAGAATTAGATTTCAAATACCTTAAGGAACGCAACTTTGTGGCGGTCATTCCTGAATGTGAATCTGCTTCACGAGGAAACAAAATTTCTTGTGTGGTAAAAGCATAATGCTGATTGTTCAGTTTAGCTAAACATCGATTAGTACCGTGTCTAAAAAGAGAACTGATTTTGAGAATCTGACAGACTATACGTGCGGCAAAATATTTGAAGAAAGAGTCCCAGTTCTGTGAAAAAAAAAGCAATTGATCGCGGCGTTTGATAATGAAAAGATAAACGTTCAGTTCTGCAGGTCTGTGCAAAGTATTTGTAATCATCATTGATAGGATTGGATTGAGGTATATTGCGGACTTATATTCCTACGTCACTGGCGATTTCAGTCTATCTGCAATTCTGATAGCATTACAACGCCAATCCGCCTGATACAATAAATCTTCGCAAATGCTTGCTAACTCATGAAGAGTTATTACCTCCAACAACTGTAAAAAGCTGTGGTACGACAACCTTTTCCGACGTAATTTACCATCGTCCGGCATATTTGACTTCGCCACGGTGCAGTGAGTCAGTTTGTTTCAATTTGTTCCCGGTCTCGAGCGTGCGACGGTGGACCACCGCCATTCCCTGTTCATCCCCCGTTACATTCAACCCACGCGGTGGGACTGCTTTGCCCACGTCTGTGCTTCAGGCGTTCGAAATGGGTGAGGCCACCTAGGACAGGTGAAAGCAATGGAAGCTCACAACTTATTCAAGAGGCTTGTCTACGCACCGCGGGACATTTAAGCGAGGCGTGCCCTTAAGCAGAGGCTTGACTGTCGTGCCAATGGCGAGCAAACTTGGAAAAGAAACTCATCGTACTGCCCGTCTGCCGTAAAAACGTACATCAACAATGAACCTACCAGTGAAAGGAAGGAACCCTTCACTGAGAAGTCGCTTATCAGCAAACACAAACTGAGTGGTTACAAGCCATTAGACACTAAAGTAAATATCTCATATGCACATAGTTTTTAAAAACTGAACATTCTCACGCATACTCTTGAACTTTCCTGAGTATTCATTGACTGTTACGGAATAATAAGCGAACACTGCAAAGCGGTTCCACAACTGCCGTAATAAACTTCACCTTCCACCAGATACGGGGACGGAGGTTGGACACCAGACCATGGTCTACTCGCATGCTTCATCAGTAGTATATACCGTTACACCGGAAGCATTTCGTTATCGTAAGTGCAGCTAAAGTTGGTCAACGGGATGGCAAACAGCGCTTAACCGTGGGAACATTAGGAAGATTGTGAGTAGATCGCACTGAGGCAGACTTGCGAATGCGTAATGACTCTCGAAAATGGTTGGAGTACAGTGGTTGTGTGCGATTAGTTAGAATTAGAGGCAGGAAAGCCCCAAAATCATTTTTCCATATATGCCCGCGGAAGAATGGCGGTCAGACTAAAAGGACTGTGTGATGTACAAAAGGGCAAAAGTCTATGACCTTGTTACTGAGTGAACGGCTGTTCTAACTCAGGACCAGTTGGGCGGTGGTAACTAGAGGTGTAGCGAAGTAGGCTGCCTTGAACTGAAAGGACGAGGAAATATCATTGAGGTCTTTCCCGTTTTTTAACTTATTAGTGTTATTACCCCAGTTCACAGAAGTGGTATTTTAAATAGGTGTGGGTGGTTCGGATGGGATTGACCACCTGCCAACCAAAACCATCCACCTTCGTATACTAAGAGCGTAGTTCCATCGTTTTCGGGTTTGAGCTCGTCGTGTGACAATGTCCTCTGCTCTGTTTGATCAAAAGAATATCCAGTGGAAGTGATTATCTATGGGACTACCCTGCTTGGACAACCACCGCATTTCCCGCCACCGACTTGAGAGATATTCCGTGGGATATTTCAAGGAGCCAAATGAAAGTCTTTAACACCGGAAGCACATGGTACGGTTTGGAAAACTCCATACCAACTGGGTATAGCGTAAAATCCGAACGGAATACAAAAGGCGATTGTGATTTATTTATACTCCTCCATCAAAGTAACCGGTCAAAAGTTCAATCGACAATGGAAGAAGTTACGCAAAACTACTCTGTTTGACCATGTGAATGCAGTATTTGGATTAACGTTGACTACTTGAGCATAAAAGAACATGATTTGCGATGTTATGAAAGAGTAATCTGGTTGCACTTCTATGACGACCAGTACTGCAAAGTGTAATTGTTCGTGCAGATACTGATTTTTCTTAGTTTGAGTGCTCGAAACAAAAGGGTAGGATAGGTTGTGAGAAGCTTGTTGAATATTACTAGATTATCAGTTGGGTTTGTCAGTCGTCGGAGTTCCCGTTCTCACTCGGGTACTGTTGGTGCAATCGAGCGAACAGCGTTTTTCTATTTCATACATTTACCTCAGGTGGCGTCGTAGGACCCCCCAAATGTAAACATCAGTTTGACGGATGCCAGATGATTGCTTGACTGTTAGTCGCGGCTATTTAAAGCCATTTACAAAACTCATGTGGTACAGTAAACCATTTTGGTTTTCATCTTTCTAGGTCACACTATATCACTGGAATTGAATCTGCCATTGAACGGTTCATAATTTACTTCTGAGAAACTTCGAACCAGCTTACTTCATGAGTACATTTAGGCACATCTTCAGAATTTCCTGACTTAATGCACACCCTTATAACGTCATTTGCGCTGCATTGTTCTGGCAGTAGATATTTCACAGGCGTGCACTGTTTAGCTGATTGTGGGGGTAAAATTTAGACCTAAACACTTCAGCCATGGTTATGTGAACCGAGCATCACAGACGCAGGGTTTAGCTTTCGTATACAGTGGACGTCATGACGATTGTTCGATGCACGTGAGGAAGATGAGTTAGCCGAGTAACTATGTTGCGTTACGACAACCACGACGTACAGTTTACTGAGATCATCGCTGTTCCGGTCTTCAGTCTTCCGCCATCTAATTGTACACCCGGTTAGTAAAAGTTCCTTGCACCAACCTGTGTGCCCCCATGATACTTTACTATTGTGACAAAACACTTAGTGTAACTGAGTCATGTCTTTGAACTGCCTAAGAACGAAGCGCGCACCATGCTAGATAAAGCGCCCGGTCACCGAGCCAGTCACCAGGAGGGCAATGAAGGAGGAAGATGAAATTATGTCAACGGATATAACACGGAGGATTCTATGGATGAAGAACATGAAACGGAACTGGAGGACGACTTGTGTCAACTACGCTGAGGCGATTCCGTGATCATCTCGGAGGGTGTGACGATGTTATTGACCGACATGATAGTTTCCAGGTGGAACTATTCTCAGTGGTTCAGAATTACAGCTTGTTAATACCTAGGACCGATAACCAGACCAATGTATATTTAATAAAACACTAGGTTCAATAAGTCAGGGATTAAAAATAGAATACGGAAAGTCAAAAATTCTGGGGTTGTTGACATTGGGATTTCATACGCTGATCTGCCCTAAGCAGTCAGAAAACCACGCAAAGTTCTTATTTGCCCCTCACCGGCAACTATGCAACGACCCCCTCTACACTTCTGGAACTAGCGTGTTATGCAAGTCTCATGTTACGCAGTCCTCATCGGATTTCATAGACTGACAGCTTTTGGTGGATGGCCAACGGGGGCGATAACTAAGATTGTCCGGCTTAACTGTAAGCTTTCAACAACCTAGAGCTTCGATCCCGTATGTTTGTTTGTCCACTACTTGGGATTACCACTACCGTATATGAGCTATTTCAATACCGTGTTCCGCACTTCGACCTAGAAGGAAACTTTCATATTATTCCTTTTTGACCATTTTAGATTGGACAAGTCTTTGCCATAGACCTCGATGCCGAACCACCAAACAACCTCATTCACTATTCCATGCGATCAGTACCCGGGCCGATTGGACAAGTGGCCAAGAAGTACATCACAGTCAGTCAAAACGGAGTGATATACACACACACAACAAAACTAGACAGAGAACAAACACCAGTGCTCACGTTTCAGGTGGTCGCCACTGATTCTGGCAATCCACCCTTGTCAGCCTCTGTCAGTGTACTACTGCGTGTTTTGGATGTAAACGACAACAGTCCAGTATGGTTGTTCCCGATACCTTTCGATACTTCATCTGTCATAAATGTGTCCCAACATGCCACAATTGGATTCCAACTTGCACAGCTCAGGGCAACGGATCCAGATGAAGGACCAAATGGTGAAGTCAATTATGCTATTCTGCATGGCAACGAGGACGAATTTTTTGAAGTGGATTCAGTAGGTGGGGCTTTGTATCTCATCAAATCCCTCTATCGATTCCCCTACAATGAGACTGAGAAACGAATACTGCCAAGAGTCAGGAACCATTCAGAACTTACGTTGTCCCTCAGACAACAGAAATGGGTTCCTCCCCATGCAGAAAGCGTCTACATTCATAAACTGGTTGTCAAGGTTAGCGATCGAGGCAATCCATCATTGTCTAACACCACGGTCTTGTACATTGCCATTTACCCTGCACGACTCTCTGAATCGATGGATGATGATATTGGACAACACAGTGGCCAAGTTCAGCAGCGTAACGTTCATTTCGCTCCTCATCGTTTTGACCATGACCTGGTTGTTATGATTGTACTTATCGCACTGACTTCGCTGATTTCTCTCGTTCTCATCCTGGCTATTTGCCTAGTTCGATGCAAACATGTGCAAACGGTTCAACGTTCCCTGCAAATCCGCACTGGCCTGCAGACGATCAGTGAAACAGACCGCACAAAACAAAGCATCTTTAGGAGCTGGTGGTCAGCACCCGTGCGCGCTATTTTTGGCAGGCAGCAGTCGCTAGAAAGGGACCACAGAGAGGTTTGTTCCAAACCCGATGGTTCGGAGGTGCATGGGTTGCAGCACATCAGTAAGCAAAATATTGTTTTTTCGGTCGACTGTCAATATTCTTTACTTGAAGTTTTCAACTTCCACAAGGGAAGTGTTCCGATGAAACCATGTGTGTTCTAACCGAGAGTTTCTCCACCAGCAGTTTTCTTTGTGTGGAAGGTCGGACAAGGATAGTAAATGCTCGAATTAAGCGTCTTCATTTTTATCATCCGGCGAATATTTTCTGTGGTTACAGTAGAAGACGCGGAAGACACCACTGCCGTCTCATTTGATATAAAATCTGCATTAAAATTACGACAAACCGCACACTGCTAGACTACTTCCTCCGGCCTCTTATTTAGCTAACATTAGTGTACGGTTCTTGGTAAACATAACTCATAGTAAGAATGCTCTGTTATGGTTTGCGCAAGCGACTCACCTGGTAGATCTACTTTGGTGAAAGCTGCAAGGAACAGTATAGTACAGGACTTTTGGTCACGAAAAGCTCAGATATCCGAAGCACCTCACTGTTACTGGTGCCTATCAAGTTGACAAAGGGTCAATTCACCTTTCTGCTGTTGGTTCATACGAAGTACACATAGCACCAAAAACTCCGAACTTTCCCTAGAGGGTATGATCTTCAGCTAATAAGATAATGACCCTTGAGGTAATTTTGCTCGTCCTGTAAATCGCGTTATTCATTCCATTCTTTTAATAATGATTTGTAACTACCATATTGTTATTGTCAATTACCATCATGTTAAGGCCTGTTAATGGCTTTTAAAAGCCCTCTGCACATTCGCGCAGCAATCTTCTTCCCTCAGATTTGCGTCAGCGCGAAAGGCCTGCGAGCAGCACTACATTCGGCGCAGCTCATACCACCCGTGAATTTCTACTGGGTGCAGGCATCCAGTTGTTCGACCGCTGCCGACCGGCAAATCCAATCTGAACCCTGTCACTTACCGTCAAATAAACCTTTTTAAACAACAACTGGACACACCATCAGTTAAAACTTAAGAAAACATAAATCACTTTTTATTACTAGGGGCTATTGGTGCTCCTGACTAGAAGTCAGAAGTGGGCCGTAAATTTGAACTAATGAAGAATTGGCATCCTCTCTGAACAATTAACATTTCTTGGACGGCATTCAACGCAAGCGTAGCCAGGGAGGAGAAAGCAGTTTCCGACGAACAGAAAAGATAATGGAGGCAGCATGTGTGGGGGACAAACGACGAGGAAGATATTCTGCTGGACTTAGTCCAGAAGTAGAAGATCGAGTGAACAAACTTAACCTTAGACTAGAAGGCAACATCTAATAATATTTCAGATCCATGTGGGTAAACCGGTTAGGTAAGAAAAAAACAAATTTGGGGACAAAACAAACAGCGGACATTTTTGGAGCCCTGATAGCGGTGATTCCGATGCCATTGGGAAACAGCTTGTTGCGTGTGAGTAAACCAAAGTAGGGGCAAGTGAGACGCTGCGGATTCTAGTTGGTGAATTTTGTTGGTGGTGGAATTGGTTGGTAAAATTTTCGAAATAAACCTACGGCTTCCCTTGAAAGCTTGCCATGCTTCACTCGAAAACTGGAGTCAACCATTACAAAAAACTAGAAACACACGTTGTGCCGGAATCTTATTTAGGTTGACTGCTGGCAGTCTAACAAACGGCACAACACATCATCTGTAATTTTCTTGGAACGAAACCAATCCATCCTGGTTTAGATCAATGAAGAAAACAATCTCGAATAATTTCCCGCACTTCTCATCATCCTATCCGCACGCCAACCTGTCAAACCGCAAACACTCGATCTGTCAGACTGGCATACGGATATTACACGATACCAGATGCGATTTCGTTCCACTCAGTGGGGCAGTCGCCGCAAAACTATACACCAAGAAGAAAAAGCAACATACAAACGGATTCCGGGTTTGATCTCTCCACAATGTGATACACATTTAGAGAAATGTTCACTTACTATCCTGAATGGGCTTCAGAAACACAATCAGGGTACCAGAAGTATTTTTTTGTCTTCCAGAAAATCTTCATTCATGGGGTCCAAGGAGCATGTTGGTATATAATAATCGCGCGGCTTTTCGGAACACCCGAGGAATTTATTTTCATTGACGCGTAATATTTGCTTGAACATATGCTTTATGATTTGTCGGAAACGCAGTATGCACGTGTGAGCTCTCATAGCGATAGATACTTGTGGTCAGTCTTGAATATCTTTTGTCCGTAGGTCAAATCGAATTAACGACTTAGTTCCATTGAATCCCACTCGATGAATGGGCAGGCATTCACAAGCGTCAGCACACCCGCAAAAACCAGCAACTCGTACAGATGAGAGGCTGGTCCTGGCTTGAGGCTGAGTAAAGAGTTCGTATTTCGTATCTCGTGGATGTTTTATTATCTTATCATTTACTCAAGAGTTGATCATCTTGTGCAAATCTGAACTAATAATCGATCCAAGTTTGTTGAATAAGAGGAGAAAGCTGAATGAAACAATAACAAGACATTGGAAGCCAGATAATTTGTTTTTCGCTTAAGGGTGTTGCTAAGGGTTTGGTAATAAAAAGACGTTGTCAGCACAGTTTCCATATTCAGTCTGGGAACACTTATCACATACCGCTTCTTATTACTAGTGAGCCACTGAATGGCGAAAAGTGTTTTCAACAGTTTTTGCTTTTGGTTCCTGGATTACATCTCATCATTACACAGATATCGAAACAGATTGGAACTACTTCAAGTGAACTGTTTAGAGGATTTTTTTAACATGGCAATAAAAGTGCTATAAGCTGTTTTTTGGTATACTTTCTACTGCTTACGTCCTGTGAAACATTGAATTTTAAACACTTATGAAGAAGCATTATGCAAAAACGCTTGCATAGCCCCTACTGTTGAACAACATCCATGCGAATGACCCTTATATCAATGCGGACAACAGACCTCTACTTTGTAGTTGGAAAATGGGCACAAGCTAATGCCAGGGAAATTTAGTAATACCAAGCCATTTGGCCCAATAGGTTAGATAGGTATCACTACGATTCTTCAATTAGTGTGTACAATACACTGAAAAACTTGTTTTTTCCCTACCTAATTTGGGCACTCATGAACAGACAGTGCTTGAGAGGTTTGACATGTACCAAGCCATGGACGTTTTGGCCAACCAGAACCTATTCAGAAAGATATGATTCGTTCATGCAAAGCTGAGCCGAAAACGTTGGTTTAGTTCTCACTTAATTCTTTCTTTTGACGAATTAACAGTTTTGATGAAAAGTAGAGCAAATGCAGTAGTGTGTCCTTATAGCTGGCTCTGAAAAGTACGTTTTTCTGTGAATAATGTTACATACTAGTGAAATACACTCATTTGCAAACAAATCTGGTTTTGCGGGAGACTCACCTGGCTTGAAAACATCATAAACGTGAGATTCAGTTGGGTTCCAGGTGAGTCTCCCGCAAAACCAAATTTGTTTACAAATAAGTGTATTTCGCTAATTTCGTGCAATGTGGGTTCAAGTAGAACATAAGGTTGACGAAAACTCGGGGACTGCGCCCACCTGATGAGCCCGAAAGAACGTCGAATCCGGTCATAGGCTGTCGAGGAGTTTTCAGCAAGCTTATGAGTAGTGTATTACGCCTATAAATGTTACGTACTCTCCGTATCTTGGGGTGATTCATCCCCTAGGCTGCCTAATTCCGATTTTATTTTGTGACCAATTTAAAAAAGAGGCTCATGAGATTTTCAACCGAACCAGTTTCATTCATAAAATTGAATATTTTGTACCGCAGTGACCACTGGATGTTCACCGATTTCTTGAGTAAACATGCTTAACTTAGTGCCCATTTAAAAGGTCACAGTGATCCGACCACATACTTCCAGCATCACGGTGTTTTCAGACCATTCTCATCAATTATGTCCAAGTCTTACAGATATATAGACATGAACTTTTTCGTGTGTGTAGACCCAACAGTCTTCGTAAATCTCTGGGAAAGTTCATTGGGATTCCAGCTCTTCCGGAAGCAAACTTGTTTAAAAGTTTTTTATTTCTTTCGCGAGTGTAGTAAAGATCACATCACACACCCTAATTATAGGCTTCTAGACTCTGAATCGTAACTACCCTGTAAGCCGTAGGTCCGGGTAACAACGATCTATAAAATTCGGTATTGCTCTGTTACTGAACATACCTCATAGGTTCACTAAATCTGCCGTAGGTAGACGACAGACTCATTTGAATTCTGATCAACCAAGTAAATCTCAATACACACTAAAGGGCATTTTCGGCATTTTCTGTAACCGTTGTTAAGCGTAAACTTCCACAGGCACACAAAATGGGTGGGTTAATTCCTACTAAACCAACAGCCTGCGGGAGTATCTTTATCCGAAATACACTGAGAACCTTTTCAAAGCAACTCAAAGGCCAAATACACACTTCTGAAAGGAACCGGTATAGGGTGTTAGACATCAATGAGCTCTGTCAGTGTAAGCTTAAAAGTTTGTTTGTATTCCTCAATTACTCTTAAATATACTTATTCTGATACTCTTAGAAGTTCCTAGAAAGTGGAACTGGGTTGACAAATCTGGAAATGTGAAGCCCATATACGTAACAGATGAGTGCAAAGACTTGTGCCACTAACGTTCCACGTGTGAAGTTCAACTGCATAATTGCGATGAAGAGTAGTATCCTTGGAAAATCCGCTGGTATAGCACCCATACTTTCGAAGTTTGGCAGTTTGTTTTCCCTTCCCCTGAAGCATTCCTTTTCGTTTCTACCAGATGTAGTTTAAGACTTTTAGCAATTCTAAATTTGCTTTCCACGTCAAATCTGCTTCAGAATATTGAGAAAATCAATCTTACAATCCCACTTGTGTTCTTTCTCATCTGAAACAGGTTCGTCTCCGTCCAAACTTGCAATACCTGCAACCTACACTACTGGTTCTCCAAATAACACTTCAGGAAATGCGGATAAAGATACCTATTTCACCATTCATCCCTGTACTTGGAATTCAAACAGGGTTGGCTGCAACCTCGACAGGTATCCAACCCTAGCGCCAACAGTGGATCCTGCTGGTAATACTTTCATGGTCGAAGTCAGTCCTGACCTGATTGAATCGACCTATTCGGTCCTCCGTGCAAAACCCTTCAGTGGCCATGAACCAGTAAAAACAGAGTATCAGTCGCTGTGTCTGCATCAGATTTGTCAACTTCACAATCCCACAGAAGATCCAGCTGGCCCATGTGAACTATATCCACATCCCAAAGAGAAGACATCATCGGGTCGTGTATTTGGCACCAGTGACGTGTACAACAGGATGAGTGAAATTGTTGAGGCTCAGTCCTTATTGCTTGATAGAACAAGTACCCATTGTGAAACCTGCAGACGTCCTGTGCTCAAAACATTCTCCTCCAATGAGCAGCGTTGCTCGAAAAATCGAGATGCTAATGAACGCAACCAATGTACCGGCGATGAAACGGGTTCCTGAAAAGAACTCACTAATCAGAACACTGTATTAGATTTTAACTTCGTTGTGCACCCATATTAAGTTATTTACATGAATGCTTTTGTACTACAAAGATTAGTGTTTCATGGTTCGTACAAAGGTAATCCATTTTAGTACCGTTTAAGTGGTGGAGCATGGTGTTCAAGTCATCTGTAGCAGTGGATAGGTTAGTTCGATAACCGGACACACAGTCAAGTTGTTGGGGCGAATCTTTGTGGCTTTAGTTGCATTGAATCTGTTATACCAATAGGGCTAAAAGTATCATGAGTACGAAAGTGCGTTCTTACTAGAAAAAGCATTTTTTTACCACAGCTTAGTTTCCTGTGGCAAGAAATGGCTGCTCAGTTGAGGCGTGCTTTTATAACTTTCATCCAACATCCTTACTACTTATACGAGATGAGGTAGCGTTTGAAAGTCTAATTTGATTGCTGGAAGGAATAGGGCGAAATGCTCGGCATAATTTTGAGCAGGGCAATCGAAGACAACTGACAGTTGCTTATCTCCAAGCTTTCTGAACACAGCAATATGGTGATATATATATATATATATATATATATATATATATATATATATATATGCATCAATCGCTCTAAGCATGACAGTATAACAAGAGGAGACGGCTCTGGTGATTTAACTATCATCAAGGTGCCCGCGTCATCCATCAGTTCGTTTACGTTTTCACATAATCTTGCCCTCGCTGTACAGGATTTCATTTCCGCAGTGGTCGTTCATCTTACACGAACTTCATTTCTTTTTATGCAGAGGAATTATCGTATATCCTTAAAATCTTGCGGAGCGTCTTCCACCTCTCATATTGTGCACAGCAGGTAAAGTTGGTTCTATAGCGTCGGTCTTCCCTGCTTGCACAGTTTTCCAGGCAAGCTGTTCACTCCTGCTGCTTTCCCGTTTTGCAAATGGCCCGTGGCTGTCAACGGTTCTGCGGTTGTTGACAAGTCACCTTAGTAGATTTTCATTTTACGTTTGGAGCAGCTGAGCTTCATAGCTCAAATCAGTCGATTATTGTCCAAATTCAATGCTTCCAAAATTCAACCTGGCTTGTCTCAGTAGTTCATCAGATTGTTTGTCTTCCATCAACTGAATTTATTAAATTTTCGGCCTATAGATCACTTTTAGCTCAACAACTTATTCGTTTTGGCAATATCAGTCCGTGTACGATTGTAACTCTTCATTTCGTTTGGCCCATCATTCATTTCTCACCTTAAGCAGGTGATTAGGGAACTGGGTCCTGGAGCTTTTGCGTTGCTTTCGGACCCCTGTGTTGGTCGAATTCTGTACAGTTTTTGACGAACGACAAATTCTCTCCGTGAATCTAGGTCGACTTTGAGTCATTCTCATCAGACCACTCCTGTCTCCTTTTTCTGTTAAGTCCAGTGTTTACCTCAGCAGTTGCTGGGATATGTGTGCGTATTTAAGCACAACACATTTCGGGTGTGTATTGAACTTCGCATCACTGATTTGCATGATTTCATTTCAGTTTCCTGATTCTTCATTTTACTTACATCCCTTCTGTTCCACGACATGGCATTTCTCCAAGTGCGAAACGTACTTTTTACCACTGGAAGTGATCCGTATCGTGTTCAGCTCCACGCGCCATTTTTGTGATTAGTAGTTTACCGAGATTTGGCCGCGTAGTGATGTAGTCCACCGCTTGGATGAGTCCACGAGGCAACTGATGTCTGCCCCACAATACACCACATGATTGTTGATGAGCGTTCTAATGCATCACACATTTTTAATAATCTTTCACTGTTTTCTGTTCATTGGTTAGGTTCCACATGGACTCAATATCTTCATTCCGGTTTTCTAAACCTTGCACTGAGACCTCTCGGCAGGAAAATGAGTTACTTGGAGGTGCGGATTTGACCAGTTGATCATGTAATTTGTTTTCTTCCTCATCCGAGTGTGCAAATGTTGGGCGCTGGTTAATGTGAAAAACATTGCCTTCAGTAGCCGTAATCGGAAGATTGTCATTATCGCGTTAGTGCAGTTTGGTTGATCGATTATTCCCTGACTCATGTGATCTCCAACCGCGAATCCGACGCAGTGTTTGGGCAGATTTTCAAGGGTTGTTCTACCCAAAGAGATATAGCCAGAGCCAGCCTCCCGTAGCTTTCCTTGATTAGCCAGTGGGGTCCTATTGGGTGGAAGGAGGCTTATTCTGTTGCATTTGAGTGATCTTGCACCAAGAACTCTCAAGGCTCTCAAAGCGCATTTCTTCCATCTATATCCAAGAAATTCCTCCCACTCCAGGTTCCAAGTCGCATACGACCTATCTTCCTTATCTTTGCAGTCCGCAGCGTATTTGGATAGATGCAGTATTCTGACTTCTGAGCCTTATTTCTAGCACCCCATTTAGGGCTTTCGAGCTTGGAGTCTGACTCACAAGGCGGTGGGAGTTTAACTTAACCCGGAGGGGGAAAAGTTCATGCGGTTACCGAAATATTGGACAAGAAAACATCCTCAATTTATCGTTGTGTTAGTACGTCAAAATATGTCCTACGCAAGGCTCAATATTTTGCATATCACTAGCACCGAATTAGGTATGGATATTCTCAACAAGCGAACGTCTGCTAAGGTGTGACAGTTCGTCCTGCTTTCGCAATTGCTGGTGCAACGATGATGAAGTGATCACTGCTGCAATTTCAGGAGTTAAAGTCATAGCGTGTCCAAGAATATGCTGTCAGTGTTCTATGAAAAAAAGAAAGTTTAGTCCAGCGTTTGTCCACTTTGATATGGAGTAAAAACAAGATACTGATGCTAGGACATTTTTTAGGAAGTGTTCAAAGAAAAGCGACCTGAATATACAAATCTTGAAGCTAGTTTGAAGCCTTCTTCCGATCCGTTTTGAAGTTGCCATCATCGACAAAGATATCACCATTAAATATACTGGCAATTGTATCAAGATGCCCCAAGCTTTCCGTCCGGATGCACCTCTTCTTGAGGAGAATTTTTGTGATTTTATTGGATACACCGGTTTTTATTTTTCCAGCTGCGTAATAACACTATCTTGATAATAATGATATAAATGCATCCTACACAACTTACAAGATCATGCACACCAGAGCAAAAACGGCAACTCCATACGCTGTTTCTTGCCGACCAAAATGATCGGTAGAAACGAAGTGTTGAATTCTGGTCACAAGTAGAATATTGTATTTGAACGGTAATAAAGGGTAGGGGTAGAACTTTTCGAAACCACACACACACCTACTCGCTCGGGATGTGGTAGCTCAGCTGTCCAGGTGCTTTGTTCTTTGGTCATCAATCACACGTTGGTCGATAATCAATGCAGACGTTCTGTGTCAGCAACTGAGCACAGTAAACCACCAGGCTTGATGATTATCTTATGTTTGAGCCATGTAGAGATTTACCCGAGAAAAAATGCCGCCGCAATATCAATGATGGTCCATTTAGTGCCTTTTATTCTCTGTCGTTTGTCGTCGGTATAATGGGGATTCTGATTATCTGGGAAAAGTGAGATGAAAAGTTATCAGCTGACCAAAAACATTTCACTAACAGACTAGTCCAAAGGAGATGTTTTCGTGCTATTTCAAAATGAATTCGACACATAGGTTTGCAAATTGCACAGAAACCAGTAATCTAGAATTTACGAAGCAAACCACGAAAATATTATTTTCAGGATTTAATCTCTAGCAGCTTCGAAATCCAATATTACGTAAATCAATACCACCGCCGAACAAGATCTTTGATGTGTATGTATGGTTTGTTTGTAGCAACCGTTCGGTACATAGCTCCTACATAACTCGTAGGAAGTACGACGGCTGAAGTAACGCCATGTTATCTTAAAGAGTAGTTAAAAAACTAGGGTCGAATTCTAACCATCGGCCTTCGGTTCGATAGTCAAAATTATTGTCTATTGAGATATCCAGATCTCAACGAGATTTGTGACAGCTAAGCAATTCGTCTGTATTTGGACTTTGTTTCCTTACATATGTTTCTACATAAAGTGAAAGGTATGTAATCCAAACCGCTGCGTCTGATATGTATTATCCGAAAACTGTTCGAATCAACAAACCCACTATTTTTTATGCTTCGGTTGCTGAAGTGTCCTCGCGCACCTATAATACTTCCTCGACTGGTTCAAAAAAGTGTGCAGAACCACTTGCGAACTCGGCAAACCAGTCAGGAAATATCAACACTTAAGCTGCCAAGACTTCTAACTTGACTTCTTTGGCGGTACAAAGCTTGAAAACTTCAAGATGAAATTTGAATTCGTTTGGAGCCAGGTTATTTAGTAAATTGGTAGCATCAGTAACTCCCGTTGTAATCAGAAGCCATGGGGATACAAAAAGCAGTGTAGGGATAACTTTTTGTATGACCTTGCGAAGGTGCTTTGGGGTCTGCCGTTGTAATGCGCTGTTCAGAATACTGACAACGCTCTATCCTGTTTCAGTGACAAGTTTGACAGGATATTTTTTTCACCTCATTGGTTAAGCTACTCCTTAAATGAAAATCATCCCATTTCTGAGTGTTTTTGGATTGGTCTTTGCTGAACTAATTTCAGGGCTGAGCGTGCAACAGAACACCAGTGAAATCTCATTTTGTTGCTTTTTGTATGTTGGATGAATAACTTGGGTCCGGGGAATCTTCGTCCAAGCACTTATTAGTGAAACAACTTATTTGGGCAGCTACGTGTACATCGATTAGTGAAATTCGTTCTGCTTTAAAACTTTGTACTTGTTACGTTTCGTGCGCAGTAAGACTGCAAACTTATGGAGCAATGTTCGCCAACACAGGAAGACCGGGAGAGTATACCTCGCGACTGATGTGCATAGCCACTCCATCATATTGGTGAAGTGATCTTTAAATAAAGTGTTGTTAGATAGAGAAGGAAATAGACCTTGATTGAGCTTTAACCGCCAAGTATTATAATAAAATCCTAGCAGCAATCACAAAAGCAACCGGTGACTGGTGAACTTAAAGAAAGAACCTTTAGGGCGAGTACGCCAGGTGAATGGGTACCAAATAAGAATAGTAAAGTGATGGAATCCGCCGGCCTCTTCCCCAAAAGAAGGCTTAAATAAGTTTGCGTAATATACAGACTGCTTTACAGAATGACTAAAACGACTAAAACGCATATGCACACATGATGTTAATAGATATAATCCCTTCTTGTGCATCGATTGTCTCTCACCTAGTGATCAAGAGTATGAACATTTGTCACAACATAAAGAGATGGCCATATGCGCCACAAAGCTATCCCTGTCTTTAGGACAGCCGGCATCAGCGCCGTTTATGGTTACTTAGCAGACGCAGGACACCACGTAGATACTGCCGCTGCCTTCAAAGTCATCTGCATAATCGATCTATAACCATCAGTAAAGGTGACTTGTTTGTGATTGGGAGTCCTTAACTCCATGTTCCCATTGTAGGAGGAAACTAATGCGGAACTTGTTTGAATGCATGACCTATAAACTCAGCTTTTCAATGGGAACTTCGGCTTATAAAGGAACTTGGTCTACAATAAAAATCCGAGAAGAACTATGCACTTGTTTCCTCTCTATTTGGAATCAACAACAGTGCGCATTTTATGAATTTACAGGGGGGTTCAAACTGACAAGTTTATGGATAGACTAAACCGCTCGGTCACCAGTGGCCGATAACAGGTCTGATTAACTCGCACTTACCACCCTTCAATCAGGAACTTCACATCACACAGTCACTTTTTACTGGCTCCCCGAGTAACGATTGCTCGGAGAGAAAGCTCACTCATTTTTATTTGCTAGTCTTACATCTGAGCTACTTGTAGTTTGTTGGCAGTGTGAAGAATTTTTTTGGAATTCCTGGAACTTTCAATGAAGATGTCGTCCTGTAATCGAAATCCTGTGCTGAAAAGCCGCCTCATCCTTATGATTTTTTTGGAATCGACTGGTTATGTGTGGTATGGGGGTGAGCCGTGACCTGGGGCTATTGTAAAACAGGATCATGAAGTAGTAGTGGATATATGGTACGTTTCTTAGCGAATCGAGTGCACAGCTTTTGAGTCACACATCGCTGAAATTTTGCTGTCCTCAATCACTGTATTTGATTTAATATCACGCGCGTGTTCCTCCTGGTCATGCGTCTGATACCATTACAGGTCATTCTGCGGTGTAATGCTGGCATAGATATTTTCTCACTTCGTCGCAGCGGTTCGTGAAGTATGCAAAAATTTGGTACCAGTAAGATGACTCATTATGCCAACATTCACGTCGATAGACTAAAAAATCACCTTATTTATCCACGACAAATTACACTTAGACAACTTAAATGACCGGTTTCATCCTCTCAGATAATACTCAGGGGATAAGGTTAGTAGGAATGAAACGCTTTTAGTATAAAAAATCAGGGTATATTAGCTGTGAGCTATCTATCTAAAGAAGCCCTCCCCAGTCCCCGGTGAGTAGCTTCCGAATTGTCTCATCAAACACCGACCACATCGTACTTTCGTTTTTCACATTGTAATGTCAGCCTTAGACCAGTGGACAATCCGGTTATCGAGACCGTCACGTGATAGTTGATCGATTCGTTAAAACCTCCTGAATAATTTATTGGGTCGTGAGTGGACGCAACTCTTGATGAAGAGCAACCATCGTTGTCGTTTGGCGTATGTCTGCGCAGCGAATAAGAATAATGTGTTTGTACAGGTAATGGTAACGTCAGAACCAGGATTCTGTCGATCAAACAGCAACAAATGTACCCAACATCGATTTATGTCCACAATCCATCTCCGCACAAGCTTTTACGTCGACCAGGGCTTAAAAACAAGGGGACGTAAGCGCATCACCTTTAGCGGTAATTTTTGGCTGCACTTGTTACATTTAGTTCTACGTTCCTCCAAAGTGGGCAATGCAACATCCTTTTAGTCAAAATAAGAGTTAATTCAACCCTCATCCAACCATACTTAATCATGCATATTGCGGATGACTTATGTACAGACAATGCCAAGTCGAATCAACCTTGCGCGACAGACCTTCGGCGTCGTTTGAGGTAAATAATGAAGCCCTTAAAGAAACCTTGCTTTTATGACTCTACATCAATGATTGACTGTCCATTACCTTGTCGTGCCTGACCCACATTGATTATTTAAAGTCGTGGAGGATGGTTTAAAACTATCTAGACGAATTGATTAAGTGCAGCCAGTAACAGGAAATACATATCAGTTGTGCGAAGTGTGCCCACGAAGTCACCGAATCAGATAAACTGGTATGTATCTATTATCTGGAGAGTAATTCACTAATTTTTGCTTGAGGAGCACGAGAAATGTGTTCCACAACATCAGGGGATGGCTCGGATAATACGTCTGTGCGCTGAATATGAGAGGAACAATTACCTGAGGTAGCAACGAAGAGATTCCGACAACTCTACCTCGAGCGCAGTTTACGAAAATCGTAGTATCCAATAACTGCGTTCGGAAATTGAATGGAACAACAAAACAGAGAACAGTGGACAACTGCAATTATAGTTATGGGCTAAAAAGTGCCAATTAAAGGGACATACTTGACGTGTTCAGTCTGTTTCCAAAAGTTTACAGAAGAACTAGAGAGCACATATGTACCCTCAGAAGAATCCCAAAAAAATGGAATTGTAGCATGATGATCATGCAGTTCCTTCTTTGATGTCGGCTAACTGACAATGTGGGTATAATTTCAGTGCATAGGAAAAGAGCACGCAGAATGGCAGCAGCGTGCAGGTTATCGTCAATGTCTTTCAGCATTTGAACTTGCTTATTCAAAAAGGTGGCTGAGATGAACTGTGAGCCCATGATCTCAAAAATTTGTAGCGAATAATGCCAAACGATTGAGACATCACAACAATAAGCAGTGATAGGACCTAAACGAGGTTTTCCTCTGTGTCTTCTCTGAACGAATTCTGAATGCTAAATGAAAAATTGGTTTACTCGCAGTGTTAGTTTTAGCAGGCCTTATCGATGTCTGTTCACCACTGATTGTTCGTCTCCACGTGTCATTCAGCATGCAAATAACTCAAGCGGTCTTTAAGAATCAACAAAGTTTTACGTGATCCTCACGTACGCATTGTCCTCTACTAAGTTTGGAACTAATTTTGAGCATCAGAAATGTATAAGTTTGACTTTACGTACTCACGCCACCGTGAGTTCAGACCCATTCAGCTCAGGTGTGGGGAGCTTTACTTCAGCTAATAGTGCCATAAAATATTTTATCAAAAATCAATCATCGGCACTGTCCAAAGGAATAAACGGGGTTACCAGTGGACTATTCACTCGCCATCGAATTAGCATCTGGAACTTTGCCACATCTTCAGTGCTTTCGGAACAAGATGATTATTTTAGGTGGATAATTTGCATTCATTCACAAATGAAGGATGCAATAACCAAATAGTACTCTGTCAGGTCTGACACTCTTTCGGTGTACAGCTATTGTGCAAGAGAGCAGGAGAGCTGTGATACCTACAGGTTGGCCAAACCAAGATAGAACCAACCGAAAAGCCAGGGTTGGGTTCGAACCACGGACCTAGTAGTTCGCCATGTGGCTGTTGACGTGTTCGCCGAGTTTGCAGGTTTAGAGGACTTAGAACTGCTCAAGACAGCTTCTGTGTCCTTTCGTGTCACATTCACAGCACATGTTATAAGGCAAACTAAATGACTGGTTGATGGTCTTAGTTCCATGAACACCATTGAGGAAAAAATGTCAGGGAATATATGAACCCAGCTGTTGTGACAACGCCTTGCTGCCACCATTCTGTCCACCCGATTTTTATCACATTTTTTCACATTTCATGAAGTTTGGACAGGCGGATCAAGTTGCGAAACTGGTTGAAGTAGGCAGTCTATGAACAGCGTCAAAAACCCATTAAAGTAGATCCACAGTGGGTTAGCAAACATGTCAAACTGCCAAAATCATGGTCAGTAGCAGAAGTGTTTCGGAGCTGTCAACAGTGTGTTAGCACCTCGTGGAGTTATTGTTGACAGCTACTACTGGTGTGGCTACTGGTACATGTGAAATCTGATAACATGATAAGTTTCTCAAAACTTGTACGATGAAATAATACATACGTTCGTTTCTATCTGTTTTGTTCGTGCTTCCGAAAAATTAAAAATGCTTTTCATACCTATTGAGCAATAAAGAGGTTGTGTATTTTACCAAAAAATCTGGTGGTCTTGGAGCAGATTTATGCCGTTGTACCTCCAAATCCCTTAGCGAATTCGTTGGCGCGTAGAATATTGCAAAAAATATCCGTAACACCCAAATCATCATTATACCGTGACGCCAGCATTTGATCCATCCTCCAAGCACTGTACAGTAAGGACTTTCAGCTGGGTTCTGTAACAGTCACCTTATTTAGCGTTCAAACCATGAACTAACAGATCCAACATTGGAAGCTTCAGACATCCTTGTTATTCATCTACTTTTGATGGATCTCCATTGAAGAACAGTGCAAAATAAACTTTTTGATTTGGTCGAAAATGTTGCAACTAATACTGTAATAGCACTCTCCCCCTATCGAGTGAAGATCTTTTCTGGATTGTGCTTTCCGATTTTCTCACGAAGCATACGGATAGACGAACTAGATTGCGGCTGGAGACAATGCTACGGTCCTCGTTTTTTTCATTTGATTTCTCTAGGTGTTTGGTGTCTATTCCAGTTCTCTTATCATCTGTGCGATAAGCACTGTTTTGCAATACAATCTTTCCTTATTTTCCAATGATTATCCCTTTTATCTTTTTGTCTTACTCCAGCAGATGAGACTATTACTACATCTGATGATACGTGTGGTAACAAAGATGTCAATATTTTCTATGAGCGTCGTCATACCCGGCCAGTATGAACTATGTTCGTGGTGTGAAATGGAATCCCGAGTAATATCGCTGAACATCGGTAATCACAACAGTTCACTGTGTTGTATGCTGTTCCAGATGTGGTGCAAATGAGCCAGTTTGGTGTGCTGCTTCGGCAATCTACCTAGTGTGTTGGGATGTTCACAGTATTGGGGCTTATAATACCAACGACCAAAGTTACCGACCGAAAATAGGGTCAGCTGTTTACAGTAAATCAGCTGTCAAGGTGTCATACACTTTTAGGGCTGGGGTAATAGGGTACAACGGTTTGGTTGGTGATCTGTCACCTTCAACTAATTCCGCTTGCATCGCACACCAATCATAGCCAGACACCCGCCAACATCGTTACGACGTGCAACAACACCAGGCTAAATGATTGAAAATGGTCATTTAGAATCTGTTTCGTTTTCATACAGTGAAGGATAGAACTTCGGTCCCCAATAGAACACAGCGTTCATTCAGTTTCGGATGCTGATATTTGAGCATACTGTTTTATTCTAATTGTATCCACATGTTTAATGTATTGAATACACGTCATGGTTGAGTAATATGTCACAGTTTGTGAAATACAAATCCACCACTTCGGCCACTATTAACTACTGCTCGACCAGCACAAGTTTAAAGCCAAAAAATGACTCCTAATGAGCCTGACATCATACAATCACTGTATTCGGTCCTTCCGGAAAAATCCTCTTGACAACCTTACTGCGGCCAGATTTTACATAACTGTGTGACCCTTTTCACAGTCGCTCAAGAACGACAAATCATAAGCTCTGGTTTGTCCCGAAGCAAGGCACTTACCTAACTTTAACAAGCCACGAAACTATGAAGAAACCTTGTCGATTTTCCACATGAACATGTTTGATGTTACCACGCCTGAGTGTATTGTCAGGTGCAGAGGAACGAAAAAGGAATTTCTCACAGGATCGCCTGTGGACACATAACTGGAGGAGAAATAAATCCAAACAGGAAAGAGATCTGAAATCCTGGCCCCTGTAATTCACGCTTCTTCATAATGAACACATTGCTAATGGATATTAGTAGCATATAAGGAAGGGAAAATGACCGAGGTGTAACACTAGACGGAGGAAGAGCACTGATATGTTGGTATGCTCTAGATCTTGTGGTGATGAAGTGAATTGAGTCACAGGACCAGCCTTCTTACATATGAGTGGTGAAATTGCTTTTTCACATGGCTCTGGTTTCAGCAGTCGTCCGCGTGTCTCGGGAGGATCATTCAGTCCAACAGGGAAGCGTGAGGGGGCGAGGAATTCTGCAGCTACATGGGAATGATGATGAGCAATTTGTGCCCACCTACACTTTTGTGGCTAACTAGTGGTTGTCGCGGTCCCGGCATGTGAGCGATTAGACTGGTCGCTCGTCAGCCCCACTATTACGTGAAGCTTAACACCGGGGTAACAGTCTAGTAGCGTTCTCTCAGGTCATCACTTTATTATTCATCTATTAAAAGTATACCACTGTACTTTGACACACAAGGTACAGTGATTCCCGCTGCTACGTTCTTTAAGAACGAAGTCATGCGGAGGTTCACAGGTGTACTTCTGTCTGGGCTACCAAGACATCTTGATGCAGGGTCTGCGTTTATCGATTCCATTTGTCTGTCATAAGTGATGGGGCTGAGTTTCGCCTCCAGAATTTTTAGGGTCTGAATTTCGCTCCAAAACCCCATTGAAAAAATAGCAATTAATTACTGAGAGTGCCAAAGTGGGTTGCATGACTTATATTCACCTGGTATCATTCTGACCTGAAGAATGGGTCCGAGATGTGTTCACTCACCCTCCTCCGTTGACGGAGATCAGTTTATCAGGACCTCATTTCGCACTATAGCATTCCCTGACGCAACACATGAAGTTTGATTCTACCAAAGGATTGATTATAGACAGACTTTATTTCCCAACAAAATCCGGGACAATAGGTGTCTGGTAAAAAAATCTCTCAACTGAGACCCTCCATTTATTGGGAGGCGGTGCTCTATTGTGGGCTTTTACTCAGCGAGGTAAACCATACTTACTTTTACCAATAAAACTATCTTTTATGCGAGCAGTGCCTCCAGTTCATAGCATATTAAGTGTTTGAACACAGTAAACGTATGTCACCATGGGAATAGCATCTACATGGAAAATGTTTATATCATTTTCTTTCCGCGTGACTTCTTTCTTAAAGAACGTAGCAGCGGAAATCACTGTACCTTGTGTGTCAAAGTACAGTGGTACACTTTCAGTAGATGAATAACAAAGTGATGGGCTGAAAGAACGCCATTAGACTGCTACCCCGGTGTTAAGCTTCACGTAATAGTGGGGCTGACGAGCGACCAGTCTAATCGCTCACATGCCGGGACCGCGAAAGCCATCAATTAGCCACAAAAGTGCAGGTGGGCACAAGTTACTCACCATCGTTCTCATGTCCCTTGGCTCACTTGCATTTGAACTCCCAGCGGCTCATTGCGGCTGTACAAATGTGCGTGAGAGGTATGCCGTTGGTGAGTTGGTGAACCATACATTTAACCGACACGCTGACACCTTATGGAACCCGCTGTCACAACCCTGTTCTGCATTCACCCGAGAATCAAGCCCCTGCTTGAGGGCTTGCTTCCGGGCCCGAGTTAAAACCTCGGCATTCCAGTTCACTGTTGCGTGGACTGACCTTACGCAACTCTAATGCCTGCGCTGTGAGCGTGATCAGAGCGATCCTAGCGTGTGAGATGAGTGTGACATGGGTGTGCGTGGGACGTGCTATGGTCAATCGCCGGCCTAGATTCACGTCTGAGATCGGGATCACACTACCTGCGGCGTGGAGAAGTTAAGCTGCGCAGTGCTGCAGCCAACCGAAACCGAGTTCGTATGTTTTGGAGTATCAAAACCAGTGGCACTTCGTCTGTGAAGCGATGACCTGGCTTATTTTTGAGGTAGGATAAGAAGCCGAATCCTCTGGATGTAAGGATAAACAGTTGTTCCTTTCGATAAAGACTCGAAAATTTGACCAGATCAGTGTAGGGTCTTGCTCGCTGCAATTTTGAGCCTCACTCTAACATGCGGATGGTTTTGTTTTTGTTGCGTTTCATTTTGAAAGTAGCACATCGATGTCCCTTTTGCCATTTCCACAAAGCTTATGAATAATCTTGAGACACCGCTTCACGATTGAGAAAATACTACGCCTTATTACTTGTGTACTTTCTAATCAGGTGGTGTCTTAAACATCCGCAACCCGTCCGATCAATGTTGTTTGCATTCCTGCATGTAGTTGCAGAATTCCTCGCCCCCCTTACGCTTCCCTGTTGGACAGAATGATCCTACCGAGGCAGGTGGACGACTACTGAGCCCAAAGCCATGTGAAAAGACAATTTCACCACTCATATGTAAGAAGGCTTGTCCTGTGACTCAACTCACTTCATCATCACAAGATCTACAGCATACCAACATATCAGTGCTCTTCCTCCGTCTAGTGTTACACCTCGGTCAGTTTCCGTTCCTTATATGCTACTAATATCCATTTGCAATGTGTTCATTATAAAGGAGCGTGAATTACAGTGACCAGGATTTCAGATCTCTTTCCTGTTTGGATTCAATTCTCCCCCAGTTATGTGTCCCTAGGCCATCAGGTTATCCTGTGAGAAATTCCTTTTTCGTTCCTCTGCACCTGACAATACACTCAGGCGTGGTGGCTTCGAAGGCAAACAGGACATCTGCGAATATATTTGCACTAATTGTGGATAGTTTCATGAATTGCTTAGCGATAAACAAGTAGTTGAGTAACAGCTCCGATTAGTTGTAACACCCTACGTATAGCCGCTGCTCGTCAGCGATTTCGATGCATTGTTTGCAGCGCTTTTCCGAAACTCATGATAGTGGACATATTTAGCTAGCTAAACAAACTAGAGTAAGTTTCGCACACATGGCAGGACAAGTCGGACCGGATTTTTACTTGTTTCATTTACCTACATGTAAGTAATTCGGGAAGAAACGTGCTCAGTTAGCATAGGCATTGCAGCTGGTCCTATAAGTGAAAATAGAAGTGACGAAACGTGATAGGGCTGATTGATTGCATGCATGTTTCGTTTCATATTTCGCAGCAATGGCACATAGTCTGACACAGTTTTGTCACAATGCACACTTTTCAGATTAATCCTCACTCACAGGACATGATTGAGGTGTCCAATGCACTGCTTGGCGTACACATCACAGAAAAGCTGATCACAGCATCCTTGATGGGCTCGATCATCACTGCTAACATACCTAGCGTACAGTCTTCTGCGGCAAAGGACTCTGTATCCAGGGCGTGGATTTTCATATTTGCGCTAACAGGATAACTGATTATCCGCGACGAAGTGTCTCTATGTGTATTTTTTGCAGAAGCATTGAAGTTAAATCAGTACCAAGCGAGCAATAAAGCACAAACTTTAGTATGGGTAGGTTTCCTAATGGACCTTGATAAAATTCTTAAAAAAAGAACATAAAACATAGTGGTAGAGTGTAAATATGAGGATGAACGCAGTTGTCGTTGCTATTTTAAGCGCTCATTTAAATAATTCCTCATAAAGCATCCCCATTTCCTCTTATGGAAAACCATTCAGGTAGACTTTTTGAATCATTGGGATACAATTTTCAATGCACCTGTTAAGTTTTTTCTGATATCAGAAGCTCTTAAGGACAGGTAGGTTAACCAAAATAACTCACAGAAAATGTCCGTCAGATTTTAAGGTCTTTAAAGGCATCATTGATATTTTCAAACTATAAGGCTGTTCAAAAAAAATACAGTGATAGTGTACTTTATTCACTCTCTCTTTCCAGTTGGCCGGTACAATACACGCGGTTTATTGTAATGCACTATTTATGACACCTTAGCGTTGCGAATATGACACTAAAAAATATAAATGGGGAGCGAACTTTCTGGTCGCGAAAGGTGTGAACTGAAATCAAAGCACAAAACAAAACAGAAACGATTAGAATACATTGCTTAATGTCTGAAGTGGGGGACCATAGCTTGACTGTTGTTCAATGAAACAGTGCGAACTGTGAGATCACTTGTAGGTCTTTTCATACACATGACACGCATTTGGTCGTCCTTTGATTAAGGTATTGATCTCTTCAATGGATTCCACCCCATGATCACCTAGAACAGTGACTGAAAATCAACTCGGTGCTTATTATAGGGATTGACTTTCGCTTAAGGTGATTTCCGGTTATATAGTATTGCTAAAAGATGTCAAGTTGAATGCCATTTGACTCTCTTCTCGAACCTTATGTCATTTGAACCAATACTGACTTCACGTGGCTGCAAGTGGGCTTGTGTATACATCAGACCTTATTTTACCGAACGACCTTGTGGCAGTGGGCCAAGTTAGCTGCCAACATTACGGCAGTTTACCAGAGCAGTTCCAGTCCAGGACTTGACTGGGTGACCTACGGAGTTTACAGCCACAGTGGTAGAGTGAATGAAGCTCGCAGATCTCAACTGGCTCAGCATCACACAATTGTACGTTTTGGCGGAAACTGACCCTGCCATTGCGAATATAGTCGACACTGTTGGCCAACAGGATCGCATAAGCAAAGGGTCAGTAAATAAGCGGATAACTGTCAGCCCTGACCTGTAGAATGGTGACTACTACTAAGGTAACGGTAAACCTTCAAATTCTTCAGCTTGCCAGGTTTGCACAGCCTAATGAAATAGGTGCGTAACGAGGTGTTCTCATAGCATCACCAAGGGGATAGGTTCTCGTGGCCATGTGGGCCACTCAGCTTGTGACCATGGAATTGTGTTACGTGAATTTTCCGCAACATTAGAAGCAGCAAGCGATTTTGGCAGCCGGTGTTTACATAGTTATACAAGAAGTTTGGTGAATCCTAACCAGCCAAACAAAAGTCAGATACCCAGACAACAAGCACGTCCAATGTAAAGCATGTGTACATTTACGATCATCCCTTAGTTTTCCAATGTCTGAATCAGACATATGTCAGTGAAGGGCCCTCGACGACGGGATAAAAGCGGATTCTTCAAAAATTCAGTTCGTATTAACCTGAGGTTGACATTGAAAAACCGGAAACCTTTATTTTTCGTCTCGAAAATGGTGTTCCAATATTTAAGTTGGTTTAGTTTATCAAAAGTCTGTCATGGATTTCGCCATCGTTGGATGGTCCATCATTGATATAAGGATAAAATTTTTAAATCACCGTCACATTACTGTGGGTCTTATACGAAACGGCTCTTGCGATAAATTTCGATCACTTTGTGGTAAAGCTGAACTTTTCCTCTTGCTTAGAACTCCTTGTGAATTGGAGGTGACTTTTTCCAAGGAGGCCCAATCACTTGGGCTGAAATTCCAAAGCTATTCCAGTATAATAGCCATAAACTCACAGAGAAGGGATTCTAGAACATTTTGCTACGTGTGTCCTCCTGTTGTGGTCGTCAGATACGAGTTACACTGAGACTGGTTAAATTCAGCAATCGTCCATGTTTGTTTTTATCTGATGTATCTGAAGTTCTCGTTAATAAATTACGGTATAACCATCAGTTGATCTTAAAATGAATGAACAGATTGCGGAACTTCAGTTGTACCGAAAGACAGACATTGTGATTCTAGACGAGGCCAACTATACTCATCTTATTACCAGTTTTCGGTTGTTCGAAAGCTCAGAATCGATACGGAGTCAAATAATGTTACTGACGAAGAAATTGACTGTTGTGTCAGCTGCATATACTTTCTCCACGTGGCTTTGTTTTTCAAACCGAGTCTAATTTACTGAACCCTGTAGGTTGTCATTCCAAAACTCTATGACTTACCAATCATTCATGAGCTCGAATTACGGACTGATCGTTTTTAACTACTAACGACAGGGACTGTCAACAGGCTTTGTTGAACGTGCTAGCATGTTGCTTACCAGAAATTATTAACTTTAGGCCATTTTGGAATCGGGAAGTGCCTCGACCTTTACTATGTGTTTTCACTTTATTTACAGTCTCCTTCAATTAAGTTGTATTTTTAACTGATGTCTCAGAAGTCCATCTTATTTGAAAACATCCTACATGGAAACCGGTGTCAGGCCCCTAGGAACCTAATTCCTTCAAGCGTTATGAACTTAAAGCAATGTTCCGCAGCTTTAAGAACGTTTATGTTGTCGCCTTGCAGAGTTCTGGAAAAAATCCAATCTCCAATTTTGACAGCTTCATCGTAAAACTTGGACTGACAGACGATTGGTAAACTTTACATGTCGCCACATACATAAACTAATTGGACTCTTCCTTACTCAACCTCTATTGGTATTTTACACAATCATAACCTATTATTTAACTAAGGGCGAAGCCTTCTCTATTGGAACTTTTGATTAGAAGAAACCACGTCGGTTCATTTTCCCCTTCAATGTATCGCCAACCCACTTGGAATGGCCAGCACCTAAATCCCATCAGCTCCTGTTGAATGAAATCTAAATGCTCATAGATTTGTATCTTGATCTACAGAGCAACATGAATATGAACACCAGGCATCCTACCTAAAGAAACCGAACCAAGCTAAGTACGCCAAAAGTTTCACAAGACAAGAAGCAGTTCTGAGCCCAAAAACAGGGCTTATGTAACCATTCCATGGACCAGTAACGATATCTCACTTCGCTGAAGAGTGGAATAAGCGTGATCTTGCAAAGAATGATATGGTGCGTAACCGAAGATAATTTCGTGTACAGAAGCCTAACCGCTACAGCCTATCGATTTTCTATCGATTTACCGGCTCACTCATAGTTACAGTGAAACTTATATTGATGGGACTAACAAAAGGTTCAAGGCATAAGCGCAGTAAAATTCACTCAGACACCCGGAACCAGAACCCAAGTCCAATGTTATCTCCGATGAAAGTCACCTAACCCACCGGAATTCATATTGTGTTGATTTATCTAATCTAGTTCATATATGTTCATTATTTTTGCAGAACACCTGCCACCTGTCACTTCAATAATTGAGGTGAAGATGGGACCATTATTCCTGCTTTGAATCTGTAAGGAAGGCAAATGACCATGAATGAAACGTTTTTGTGATAATTTATCAATACCGCATGTGCTGAACACCTCATTGGGTTGCTGGAAATTTTTCTTGTCTTTGCGGTAGAGAGCACGAATTTCTCCCACAATCTCAACCTGAATTTGAATCCGCCACTCAGAGTTCCTTTCTCTCACAGTTTAGTGCATTACAGTTTAACCCGTATGTGCAAGTTAATCATATTGCTGATCAGCCGCTGGTGGCCGAGAGGTTAAATGTTCACACTACTATCCGGGAGGTTGCGGTTTCGAAAACCCCTTAAGTTTCGTGAGATGCTCAGTGTTGTTGATTTCTAAGAAGGATGAAACAATTGTATGGCACTTTTCTGCATTTCAGCATAGACTGGCTTTACTTAAAGGACGAAATCTCAGTCTCTGGCCCCTAAAACGGAATGGTGAAATCAATTAGGAACAGTTACACATCTGCCAGCCAAAAACAATCAAGCCTGTCTATTTCCACTACTGAGCATTGCCCGAACGACCGTAACGTTCATCACTGGGCGTTCAGTGGGGACTTGGCATGACATCATCTTGGACGCGTTCGAATCTCGATTCACACATCTTAGAGGTGGTTACTTCAATTCGCAAGAGTTCTTCCCGCTGCAAAACTGTGTAGACATAAGCACTTGTTCGTTACGGTCGTGTTATCCAGGTGATATCGAATCTTACTTTCCTATCTTTAACTCTCTTTCATGGCAAGCATAGTTGGCACCTAAGGAAATGCATCGCATTAGGTAAGAACTGTTGTGTAAACTTAAGACTCGAAGTGTCCCATACAGTTTGTCGCTACATTATTAGGGTGTTTGCTTAAGGTATAAAAGATTAAGTGAAGAGATTTTGCACGGCATTCTTTCACAAGTCGACGTCACCGAATACAGGCCTCGAAAAATCAACTATTAATCTCACGGTTGCTTCCGAATGAATCACAGTCATGGAAACTGGTCACGTTGTACACCTAACTGCAACTCAACTGTTCTCCAAGCAGCCTTGTCGTAAGCTGTGCTTAGGTTTGCCATTTCGAATTTATTGATGCTTAAAGATCACAGCTTTTGTAACTAGCTGCCCAGTGAAAGCAATTTTTGACGCCTCTGTTAGGTCGACCTTGTGCAATTCTGGTTGTTTTTCTACTCATAACCCTGAATGCAACATTTAAATGAGAATTGTTCCCCAAGCCTCTGGCACTAGTTTAGGCACTTGAGGGAGCCTACTGGAAACAATTCTCTCGCTCCAAAAACTCTCCAAAAATTGTTGTCCACATTACCAAATTAAGCGAAAAGATTCAAACTGCTATTACGCTACGTACCATATTTGGATGGAGCAAACTGGAGCATAGGTCCATCGCTAGTTTCTCACTTCAGTGACAATTTGACATTTTGTTGTCGATTCATTGGCTGCATGACAGAAATTTTAACTACGCGGCAACTGTGGGTCAGGACAGGGCACTCGTAATCAATGCATCAAAGGGTGTGATGGGTGGCATTTTAGTCTTTGTATTCATCGCTTCCATAAACTACACCACAGAATAAAAAATTTCGAGGTACGATCTGTGCTTAAGTAGAAATCAGTGCTAACTGTCAGTCACGCAAGGTAGAATGTGAAGCATTAGTTTGGTTAAAATGAATCGTCAAAGCTAAGAGGGGATAATGGGCTCCCGCGGGCGAGAAAGATATCATGTGCACTGTTCTTTGTACAACAATCCCTGAAAAATGACGGAGCATGCAGACAACAGAGCAGGATTACGAAGACGTTTGCTGACTACAGCATAAATGGAAAGCAGATACATCGTCTAGAATGTTGCTGTCCCAAGCATGGCATTCTCTAGAACACTTTTTAGAAAATGCCATAGAGCTGTTATTGTTCAAACATCGCAGTGGGTGTTCACTCATTACCTCTTTCAATAAAAGAAGGTTCACATCGCACTTGACGTACACACCCAAGTTTTTTCTCTCATAGTCCCATTAGTGAAACTCGATCTAATAGTGTTTCACCAGCAGTGGATACGAATAAAAAAATTCATCTACAAGGTGTAAAGGAATAGACTTTTTAAAAACTTGCAAAAATTGTGAGGTATAATCTGTCGCCGTGTCTTGCTGACATATCCCTTCATTTTAGGCAGTTGGAAATGAAAATGCTTCCCATGTTTGGGGGTGTACACCTGAGAAGTGTTTGATGACGAGTATAAAAGACTCTCTAAAATTGCGTTCATCTGGTAGCGTACCAGGACAACAAAGTATGCTTGTGCCAGTGTGCTCCTTCAAACTAAATAACTGTCAGAAAATAGAAAAATGGGTCGAATCCTTTAATAGTGCTTATATCAGATCGCCTCCTTTGTATGCTGTGAACAGCGAAAATGGTGTAACACTAATCCGTAAGTACTGAATTACAACCCGTATCACCATTTTACAGAGACCTGTTTCAATCCGGAAGCGCTAATCTGTGATATCCTCTCGGTCTGAATAATGATTAGCTTATCGGTTTAAATAGGCACCTATTGCCTTAGTGCCTATATCCGAAATACGGAGTCGTTATTTGTAAGGCAATATCACAAATAGTTGGAATGTTGGAATATTTAAAGAATGCGCCGCAGTAGCTCACATCTACCAACGCAATATGAAAGGCTAAAATGCGATCGCAGTCAGACTGCAAACGTTTGGGAAATATTGGTACACCAAGTTTACAAAGAAGTCGAGTTCAACGTGCCCAAAAGTGACGTACTGGCTTCTCTAAGATAGGAAGAAAGAAGCACCAATCAACCCAAGCACTCAATCTGAATATGAAAAAGTAGTTTATATAAAATGCACCGTTGAAAACTATCCAGAATGAATGGCGGACGGACGAGGGCGCCAAGATTTTTGTCTTTGTTTTCAACTTGATGTTGATCATCTGAAAGCTTCTTCAGTGCTCATCAGCTGTATTTCTTTATGTAATTTCTTATAAAACGCATTTGTCGCTGAAGAAAAATCATTTCAAAATACTTACGAGTAATGGTATTACGATGAACGAGATGGGCGGAATCCAATTGTTTTAATGGGGTGAGTTTCATGTTCAAAGCTCTTTTTATTCTGTCCACTGGCGTGTCTTTGGCTTAACCGTGATGAAATCAGATTTTTTTTATTGTGGCCAAGATAAAACTCAATCCAGCACCATCGTTTTATCCCCCATGAAGATAATGTATACAAATCGAGCGTTAAAATGTTGTAAAAGCCCGCAGTAGTAGTAGTTTCCAGGGGCGATAGAAAAAAGTGTGGACTCTGATGCTAAGATATTCTACGAAGTTGGGGTTATTTGATGTACTTAAAAATGACACTTAACTATGAACTCCAGTTGTAACTCAACTAGTATAGGTCGCCATTTGGATGAATGTAGCTTAAAAAATCCCAGAAAAATCGCTGACGTTGACTGCCCTTGATCATGCCAAGCCAAAGATTTTTGTATGAACCAACGGAAATTATTTTCCAATGGTTCATAGCCCTTGTACAATTGATGAAGGCTAGTCGGCACGTGATCAAATGTTCCCCAGTGTTTTGGAACTTATCAGGTTGGCATAGTCTCGAATTCTTGTTAATTATGCGTTGCACCAATAGATGTGACCGTGGAATACAACCAAACTTTGAATGAATCTAACTTGTGATGCATTCCAAAGGAGTATGTGGTGCGATTGTTGTTTTATGCTTCAGATTGATTAGAATTTGGGATATCAAATCAACTTGTCCTTTAAGATCATAGCGCTAAACCTCATATAAAAAGGGTTCATCTGAATCCTTTTCTCACCCTCACGCTGAGCAAATATGCAGATGAGAGTTGTATTCAAACAGAATTCTTATTAGTTTTCGTTTACCAAATGGTCACCCACTAGATCGAGTTGAAGGGCCCCAAAAGGCTGTGTTGTTCATTATGCATCACATTTAGAACTTAATCGTTCAGCCGTCCATATTTCATAATATAAACCCCACCACTCCCTTTTCTCCCGACCTTAAGTTGGTGGTCGGACTTTGGCGCTCCAATGATCCTGCGGGCTACACTGGCTGGAACTTCGTTCCACGAGGTGCAACCATGCCAGGAAGGCCAAAGTGGAGCAGTCAGACCAAAAGCAGAGAGACGCCGTACTACTAGTAATCGTAAAACGAGGTGGTCTGGAGGTAAAGTCGTACTGTCCTCTGCGATGGGAATGTAAAGGCAGTAAACTGTTTCCCCAGGCGACCAGCATAGAGGAACCGATGCCGCCTTCCTCCTAAGAAAGACGGGTTAGAAAACGTAGACCTTACAAACCACACATTCAGATTCCCTAACGGTTGACTGTGACCGCTGGCGCATTACTCAATACAGTCGAAATACTTTTAAAACCAAAGAGTCTGGTGCTGCTTAAAAGGCATCTGCTGTGCGCAGCCGCATCAGGAGTGAGACAGTAATGCCCTACTCCCTGCGCCTTCGGGTTAAGCCAACCCCCTGCAGCCGAACAGGTCAGATTATTGAGTCATCCGCTCCAGGCAGGGCCCCCAACAACCAGTTAAGACCCACATTTACTTGTGCATCCCAAAACGCCAAGAATGAACTCTGCTCTTTCACATTTCTCCCTCCATGTGTCCGGTGATCCAGAAGCGACGGCGTGGGAGTTGCACTCAGCCCCAGAGCTGAACGCGCTTTGCTGGATTGGATCTCAGTGAATGGTCATCTTTGCGCCCACCGGTTATGCAGCTCAGTATAGCTCAATGTCTCTCGACATAAAAACAGTGCCTGTTTATAGTGTCAGTGTATGTCCCAGCGGACTGCAGTTCTTACGGTGACAAGGATACTTTCTATGGAGGGTCAAGTAAGAACCACTGAAATCGTGATCCTCCAGGGTGGAATGAATGCCCAAGTCGGTCGTCTGAACTCCTTCGAATAACGTCTGGGCGGTCGATTCGGAGTCGACGCTCGTCACACAGACAACGACCACCGACTTCTCTAGTTGTGTGCTGAGCATTAACTGTTTCTGGCCAGTACGAACTTTCAGCATAAATGTTCGTATCGCGTAACCTGGAGGCCACCAAGTGCAAAACAACTGTAAACCCATTTGTATCACGTGACTATCAGCCACCGGTGGAGAGCCACAATTTAAGACTACTGTTCCTTCTGTGGTACACAACTTGATTCCGATCACGCCGTGGTGTGAGCATGCCTGACAATTCATTTTCCTTTAGGCCCTCGCAAGTCAGCAAGAGGCATGCCAACCCACCGTCTCCGGAAAACTACTATAGCGCAGCAGTATCAATATGAGTTGGCTCAACTACTCTCCACAGTAAACCAACACTGTACTGGTAGCGAGCACGTAGGTGAAGCATGGCAAAATGTGTGTCTTTAGCTTGGTGGCTGTAGCATCGACGGTGCTCTCTGGTCTTATCCTCCGAAGGTTGGCTGATCCGCTGGGTTTCAGGTGAGTCTCTCGCAAAACCAAATTTGTTTGCAAGTGAGTGTATTTCGCTAATTTCATGCAATTTGGTTTCAAGTAGAACATAAGGTTTTCAATCAATTGGAAAATGTTTGGGACCGATTGGGTAGTCATCGTTTCAGAGAGGTTTGGTAAGCAATCGGTGGATTTATTGCTGGGCAACGTTTCGCTTTTGACACAAAAGCTTCGTCAGGCCAAGTGAGTAAGTTACCAGGTTGATCGGGTTTTAAGGCGGTCAGGGAACCAATCCGTGAGATTTCTTATGACTAACCGAATTGATCAGTGCTGGGTGTCAGTCTGATGTTCCCGTTTGTTGGTTAGTGGGGATGACTAATATCCCGGATTTTGCGGCCTTGATTTTTCTGTCTAGGACACCTTAATGGAATATTCCTCTTGGGGTCGTTCACAGAATTTGTTCGCCTGTGTTCGTCGAGGGGTGTCGGGACAATTGGTTTGGGGTTGGGTTGGGGGTGGGGTTGGTTAATTGGACCTTATTCTGCTTGGATTTTGTACTTTTAGACCCAGACCATTTTGCTGATAACTGCGCACCACCTCATGTCATCTCGGCTGATCTAAAACCGCTCTCCACACGCTTGCCAGTTCTACGCCCTCTATTCTATTCACGCTGGGATGCTTGGCGATTTCCACCGCCTCGGCCACCAGTCGCTGTGGTGTGAATCTTAACCCCCGTCTTAGAATGTCCACATTTTCCAAATCTATCCTGTGCCCAGTGTCTAGTGCATGCCCTGCCATTGCCGAATCTTTGACTATCGCCTGATATTCATCTATGTTTCTCGGTGGTCTGTTAATGGATCGCTTATGCTCACCGATTCTGGTGTGCAGTTCCCTGGCTGTCTGACCTATATAAACCTTCGTACAGTCGTTACATTTTATTTTGTATACACAGTTCCTAGTCCTATCAACCGGAAGGCGATCCTTCAACTGCACCAACACTGAGCGTAAAGTCTTTCCCTTCTGGAATGCTACTCTAATGTTAGCCGTATTCAGTACCCTTCTAATGACTTCAGATGTCCCCGTTTTGTATGGAATGACTGCTGTTCCGATCCACTCCTTGTTGGGCCTTGGTGTTGGCACCAATACCCGTCTTAGTTGCCGCTTAATTAAACCCACTGGGTATCCGCTATCTTGAAGTCGCTTTTTTACCTCCAGTTGTGCTGCTCTTCGGTCGACCTCCTCTGTGCACAGTGCGCTTACTCTCCTAAACATCGTTGAAACTATGCTAGCATATACTGCTTTTGGATGTGCTGAGGAGTAGTTTAAGACCGCACCACTATCTGTTGATTTCCGGTAAATAGTGGTTTTCAATTTCCCACCACTCTTATGTGTCATGCAGTCAAGGAAAGGTAGCGTACCCGATGTGGATTCTAGCTCCATGCTAAACTTAATGTGAGGGTCCAAAGTGTTAAGATATTGAAAGAATTCGTTCACCTTATCTCGCTTTATCACAACGAACGTGTCATCTACGTAACGCCAGAAAACCCTTGGCGGACACTCGAATCCGTTTAAAGCTTTCTGTTCAAAGTCTTCCATGTACATGTTTGCCAAAATCGGGGATATTGGTGATCCCATCGCCAGACCTTGTTCTTGAGAGTATATAATTGAGTCAAAAACGAAATGACTTAGGTTTAGGCATACTTTTATACCTTCAACTATCTCGTCTACGGAGAGTTGCGTTCGTTCTTGCAGCGTGGTGTCTGACAGTAGAAGCCTTTTCGCTACTTCCACAGCATCCGCTTTAGGGATATTGGTATACATCGAGTTGACATCAAAACTAACCAGAACTTCGTCTAGCTCTAACTGAAACCCAGCTACTTTCTTAGCAAAGTCACACGAATTTTGGATGTATGTGGGTGACTTTCCGGCAAGTGGTTTAAGGATACCTGCTAGAAATCTGGCCAGCTCATGTGGCGGTGAACCCATGCC
>SJOL01008235.1:11683-67212 GCA_004794785.1 Opisthorchis felineus | reverse complement strand
GAGTAGTTTCCTTTATGAAAAAACCTGACACTATTTTAAAGTGTCCTACTACTCCAAAAAGAGAACTTGTACAAAGTAGCCTAAGAAGAAAATATAGGTGATCTAGATAAACGGAGAACAGAACTAGAATGGTCGTTTTTCAATGGTTTTGATCTATATACAACCGGAATTGGGACCACCCAATGACGCACACGGTATAGCCAGTTTCATCGAGTATAATATCGCACTAAATAACAACCAGACAGCTAGACGTGTCTGAACTTTCGCGCCACAAAAGATAGGATTTACTGACCATCTGAAGAAGGTGAGATGATTGGTGTCCATTAAATTCTGTCACACAATACATACACGTTGACATAATTTCTTCATTACATAAGCCCTTGTAAAATTAGCTCGCAGTAACAACGTTGACAGTGAATCAAGCGACAGTCGCTCAAATTTGAATGGAAAACAAGAAACTTGAGTCGGTCAAGCGGAGCAAAGGAAAAACGCAATCTTAGGAATTTAAGCAACGAAACAAGTGATAAACGACCATGGCGTGTTTTCTTTTTGAAAGAAAAAGACAGTTAAAACGAAGTACACAGGTGCTAAGTTCAGGAGACCCTTTTTTTATCACATCGTTGTAATATAACGGTAAATTTGTTGTACCCGTGAAGAATAAGGAAGTTCTTGTGCACCCATTTGTACCTGTGAATTCACAACATAAATTTAAACTACCACCTTCTGTCTTTAACTTCGCAAGGAATGACAAATTTTCGACTACTATAGATTTCAGTATACGGTACTGCTATTCTCCTTAACATAGGTATGGAAAAGCAAACAATAGTCGTTATTTATGAGCGATAGAATTGGCTGTCTTATTATTTTCCACAGACATTAAGTTCCTAATTTTATTTTTTCCGCCCCTGCGAAAACGGATGAGGGTTACAATGAACAACCAGCCAGGTAAGGTTTCATACATCGTGTTTCTAATTTTCTTTTCATCAGAAGATTAAAACACTTAGCCTGGAGCTTGTTGGGAGCTGGGGCGCGAGCATTCAGAACCGTGAACTTGAAGTCAAACAGCTAGTCAGACCTCTACATAGACCATAAAATTCTGTAGTGAAATAGTCCTTGTTTCTGAAAGGGAAAAAACGAAAGTTTTGAACAGAAAACTTTATTACAAAAGTGCCTCAGCTGGTCAGTTGAGCATTGTAGTAAGTGTAACACGAATGAAAATTTGAATCTATCGCCATACTGCTACGATCTACGAACTCAGGTCGAAACAACTCAGGAATTTCCGACAAAAATAGGGGGCTGTTTTAGCCGTACAAGTACTGGGACTATTTTTACTAATGACTTTACGGACGAATTGTTATCTCCGTCGAGGCAATCCCAGCTTCCATGCTGAACTTCACCGACGTTACACACGGCTGTTTGTGGTTTTGTGCATTGATTTTTGTCCTGATGCCTATATTGTGAAATTTTAATCGCCCAAACTTCATGTTACCAACTCTTTTGGGGAACCTGGATTCACTAAAGAACGCCGAGTGTAAAGTGACTTCATTTATCTATCACAGTTCTGTGGCCACCTGATATGTAGCCGCTACTCAACTCACCCAGTTTTTGGACAGGGCTGATATTCGTTTTCCATGTCATCCAGCAAACATCAACCGTCACCATTGATGAGGGTTAACTAATTCCGGTTAACAAGCACCACTGAAAATAAACATTGACTCCCAGTTGAACAAACTCTTTCTGATCATCAGAGCGTAGCGCAAAACTGCACATCAGGAGGCAGAATCGAACCTAGGTATAAAAACTATTACGTTAAGGGTTAAGCACTCTAAATGTCCTATGGGCTGTTGTCCAAATCAGTGAGAACAAGCAAAACATAAGTGCTTGATATTTAAGCTCTTTTGGAAAACCAAATCCAAAGCTCTGTCAAATTTTTTTTGGAGGAGTCTGATTCGTAAGATAAATCTACTGGTGCAACATCCATTAGCACTTTTGTACAAAAGTTTAAACTTGTTATCTTGTTCCAAAATGAGCCAGATATGACAGTGTCACTCGGAAGATGCAACTGATATTTTCTGAATTGGCTTTCTAAAACGGGACAACATTGTTTGTTGGTAAGCAGCGGATTTACATCCAACATGTGCACCTGGTTCAACATAAAAATTTACTAGTAATTCTAATACTTCGGGTAGATTGGAAGATGTATCCCTCGAGAAGACGGGAAATTACAAAGCTGTCTTCGTCAGTTTTCACCTACAAATAGAGTGAAATCTTTCCGTTAAGCAACTTGTATTTTAAAAAACAATAACGATGACTTCTACATTTGAGTGGTTGAAAAGGGTGCGCACGACACCCGGGACGTCAGATTATGACATCTTATTTCATTACTCTGTGTTCAAACTTTAAACCTTCCATATGCAAATGACGATATAAAAACCACAGGATAATTTCTACTTCGACTGAGTCTATTCCTAGCTCAGGTCAAATGTAGTTCTATTTTGCTACCGTAAACGTAATTAAACGTGTGGCAAACACCGCTGGGATTTTACGGGACTGGGACACAATTCGTCGAGGCTTCTGCTCACTCAATCACTCAAACTGTCACCAGTGGCTTTAATTTCGACGTGTAGCCGGGCTATTCATTGAAACCAATTTGGTTCTCCTCGAATTTTGCTGTTGGATTAGCTGACGAATTCGCCTAAGCTAGATGAATTGAAAACGAACAAATCCAGCATTCAGCCAGTAAGGATTAGTCAAGAGCTGCATGGATTTGAGGTGCAACCAACGCGTCTCCATCAATCAGTTTGAGACAGTTTGGGACAGATACGTTCGACATAATCTGTTAGGAGTAAGAGTGGAGACGTTGCAGAATCCAAAAAAAAATCCTTGCTGTACACCCATACAAGCCAACGACAAGCAAATCCGCTGGGAAGCAAAGATTTGAACGGGTGCACGGTTTTGAAAACACCATCGAATCCCATGCAATATTTGCTGAAAAGAGTGTGAACCTACACCAAGACTTACGGGCTACGATTTTTGAAAGATGCAAAGGCGCTTTGTTCGAGCATTCCAATCCAAGACACTGTGAGCTACGTGGGTGGATATCCACCACAGGTCACACGCTAGACAGGTAGTCTCTCAAGCCGCCTGCACAATCTGGAGTGAATTTATTCTTTATTTCCCAGAAATATTGTGCAACCTGAACTTGACTACTAATCAAGCCCTAGTAAGCTCTGTTGTTGTCATTTATTAACGAGCCTCAAGTGTTATAAACAGATTTCCATGCATGCTTACTTTGCTATCCAATTCGTACTAACCCATCACGCCTATTTTTTTTCCAGGAACACGCCGACCGTTTACATGTTAGATGGAATAAGTATACGGTCAGTAGGCAGTCTGTGGGACAGCCGAATTCGTACCGGTCAAGGAAAGTGCGGCGCAACATCTTTCTGTACCATACGGCCTTTCGATCTTGAAAGACAACTGGATCTAACTGGACAAATGATCCTCCCATGCAACAAATCGCTACAAACATGGTACTCAACTTCTTGCTGGTTCAGTAGTGGTAGATAAGAGGTGTTGTTATTACGCGTTTACATATACTTGCATACCTGACAGTCGTATAATAAAGAGCTCACCTGAAAATTAACTTTTGGACAGAAATAGTGCTATAGGGACCTTGTCTTGTTTAAAGGCGCTATTTTTCTCAAGTAAGGTCAAACAGAACCAATTTATTTCAAAGAGATTTACCCAGGATTGAGGTTTCGCGCCGTCTGAAGTTACTAATAAGTCATCTTCTTCCAACACTGTGTGGGTAATGCACCTCAAGTGCACCGTATTTTGTGTTAAACCGAGGGACAAACCATGCTTCTGAGACGTTTGGTTTTCACAAGGTACGTATCGCAGAGTGTGAATATTCTCCACAGATGACGGAGGCATTCGAAGAGTTGATGAAAATGTTTTCAGATATTCTCAGACAATCAACACCCACGTCAAATTACCAAGATTTAGATTTATCTAGGTCACATTAAGGAAGAAATCCGACTATAAAGAACAGGGAACAAGGTATTTCATTCCTACTATTGTCCATCTCTGAAAGGTCTCCGAAACGGACCGATCCTCTCCGTTCTTGAGAAGTGGTTACTATTAAAATACGCTTTAAGGCGCCAAATGAAAATAGTCTCGTTTGTACTCTGGGTTCTTCTAAGGAAGCGGGGATTTCCGCTTAATTCCAATGTTTCAGACATTCAAAAAACAAATGTCACTATCCATTTGGAGCTCTCAACTCACACACACACACACGTTAGCATTTATTTTAAGGCTTAAAAACTTGACCAGAAGCTTTGCTGCTAATGAAAACTTGATTAATTGAGTCTCTGCTCAGCCAAGCATGCGCTGCTACAACGTTCATGCTTTCTAAAGACGATGTTATAAGTGTTGGTTAAAAGCGTGCAATAACTGGTTAGATTTGCTTATTATGGGTTTCGCAACTCACGTAGATATGAAAAATTAGTATCGTTATTCTAAAGAAGGACTGATCGGTCACTTATTGATTAAGATCGAGTTGCAACTGAAATGTGCACTTTAGTTTAGATGAAATTACGACCTGACATTTTGTTTCGAATGGCGGAGCCCCTGACAACCGGGGAAAGATCCCCGAAACGCTGTTACGAGGAGTGTCGGCTGAATTCAGGTCAAGTCATTTGGCCATGCTACCTCGGCAACCAGTGTTACCAAGAGCTTACTGCGCAGAAAATTAGTTCGTTCAACTTCTGCGCGAGTACGAGGAAGTTTTCAGTGAGCTAACCGCATCTTTAATCATGGCTTTTGCGGCGTTGACTTTAAATCAGGAATCCAAAACTGATCCAAGTATTTTGGATCCTTCTTGGGATTTTATAAACAACCATACCAACTGATACCTCCTTGTGCTCTGAGAAACACGAAAGTTTATTCTACAGTGAAAATCATACAAAATGGATTCACAACGTCTCTAACGATTCAGCTTTGTAGGAATCAATGTGGTTCAATGTGGAATACAGTCGCATATGTATGACGTGATCACTGTTCACCGATTCTGCGCCGACTAAATTCATCCGACAAATAAAAATTTCTAAATTTTCTGAAACTTCAGTGGAGGTTTCGTCCCGAAAGTGAAGTCAACCTAAGCTGAAATGTCCAGAGGCAATGTACTGTTGTTTTTGCCGTATTTAATCGATTCGCATCTAGCTAGTCCCTAAGGGGATTCGAACCGAGCCCTGAGGTTGGCAGTTGAACACTCGTGAAGCCAGTCAACTCATCTCCACGCAAGGTGAATCACAAGACTAAAAATAGTGACGCATTAGAAATTGGTGATCAGCCAATGGTGTAGTGTTCAAATATCTAAAAATTGGCCTCAGGGTCCGAATCTTTTGGTATTCGCATGGTGTCAAATGCTTATGAGTCGGGTGGGAACGAAACTGCCTCGGCTTTTCAGTTAGACTTCATTTGCAGAATGAAATCTTCTTCGGAGCGACAAATCGCATTTGGTGTTTTATTTCTCAAAATGTAAACTTACATTCCTATAATCTGTAACTTCCCGTATATGCTTTGATTTCAGTTGTTTGTCTTTTTCACTGCTAAGAAGCAAAATACAACAATACTGGATAAGTTGGAGCAGTAAAATTCATCGCCACTTTCGTTTCCGGGTAAATCTCCGATTCTCGCTCTTCCTATACATTCACTCCCAAAACAATTCTGGCTTTAGCTGCCTCGCTAATAAAGCCACGAGAAATTGACTGACAGTTTTGGAATCCTCACGTGTTTAACCTACATGAACTATCTTTACATAGCTCCTGTCATGTGAAATTTGTCCATCACCAAGCGATCTTGTATTTCACAAGACCACTTTGAAGTAACTCGATTGTTCCGGTGATCAATACAGTATTAATGTGAATAGCAGATATTACTTAAGAGCACTTTTTCAAACGCTCCGCGCAATGTAATCTAAACCATTTTGCACACGTGCAACTCCAGGCAAGTTTCAGACTGAACAGGTTCAGAGTGAACAGGCTTGGACTCGGTGATACGCACAACACGCAAATTCCACCAGCATCGGATCAATGAATGATCTATGTAAATGCCAAAAAACGAAGTTGGACGGTTGCTATTTTCGAACTAAACATGTCACTGCATTGTGTCATTCACAGAGGAGAGATCATTGGGGTACTTGATTGACATTGTACCATTCTGTGATTCCAAAAACTAGTAGAATCCAGCAGGATTAATGAACGATTGAAGCTAAGGTCTGATGCCAAAACCTATCACACGAAGTTCAAATTGGAGTTTAGCGTAAAAAGAGATTTTAAAACCCGACGTAGCCATGGAAGTGTAGTCATTCCCATCAATAGAAATCAAATGTAAACCTGTGAGTTTTTTTGTATTTTTTTAATTGTTTAGCTGTAACATCCTTTCGGTTTCCAGCTGCCATGCCAACCGAAGGAAGCGCGAGGGCTGGGGGACTGAGAGGTAGCCCAACTCTGTACAGGAGCAGTCGAGGTAAATGTGTTGAGTTCAAACCGCAGACTTTTCAGTCAGTAAGTTCGAGGCTTAAACACTGAGCCATCTCAAGCATTTTCAGTAAACAGCAGGATTAATACAAAATAATTATATCTTTGCCTAAATCCGCTAAATGAATCCTCAAATGACTACTTTTAACAAGCGTATCAAAACTAAACCTTCATGCATCACCTCACCACCACAGCTTAGCCCCAGATACCTCGCAAGAAGGATCCGATCATTCATTTGTGACTACACCAGGCTATTACGATTGTAAGACGCGCATTCATCATAGACCACTTACATCTGGCACTCATCAACTGACCGAACAGAAGTTACGACGGCTTGTCTGATCCCAAAGGATTTCTTGTTACTGCGGCCGGATGGCGAGCGCATTCCCCAAATGTAGGCCCAAAGCTTACACATTTGATCGGCCAAATGTATGATGAGAGTCAGCGATACCTAAATCTTGGTTCATATAGTGGACGGAAAGTGTAAACTGAACAATGATAAGTTTTTTTCTTGACGGAACACACTACTCCGAAGGTTGTCGAAAACTCTTCGATAGCCCATCAGCTCATCAGGTAATACAGTCCCCGAGTTTCCGTCAACCCACTTATCTGCTTTAATACCAAATTGTATGCGGCTTCCGGGATACGTTCATTTTCAAAATAAGCTTATACCAACGGGAGACGCAACAGAAGCCCAGATGACCCTCTCGCTTATGATATTTATGGCCTCCGCAACAAGTCACTATACGCATATAAAGGCGAAGTGTCCAAAGCTGGTTAAATCGTGGCCGAATAAATTATTCAGTTGTGTTTGGTCCACATCACATGAATACCATGATCAACTAAGTTCCACCCAGTTTCCTCTCGTCATAAGGCATGACAACCCCCAACCTGAGAACCTTCTTCTTTACATGACCTTGACCACAGAAATCCACCATTCACAAATTATTTCTCAGTATAAAGTGTCAATTGTACTTTGATCCACTGAAAATGTTCACTTTTTATATTGAACTTCTTTTTGGGGAACAAATTATCTTGGGCTAAATGGAAAAGAAGCTCAAATGAGCACAGTTAATTTGCTTGTCTATTGTCGCGGTCTCGCAAGACATATTACTTTATTCGCCTGTTTTTCTTGTCTCTTTCTCATCGTGAAGTCCATCATATGAACTTGTCAACCTAAGTAACCGGCCTGTATATAGTTGCTAATTTTAATATTCATTGTTTGGTTGCATGACTCCGCCGTTCTTTTATTGCGTGTTCTACATTTGTATTCACTCTATTCGTCACCTTTTGCTACCCTTAGAACTGTGTAAAAAGTGCTTAACCAGTTTATATACGTAATGCACTAATCATAAGGTTGCTGAAAATGCTTCGATAGCCCACGACCGGTTTTGCCCTTCTTGGGGCTCATCAGGTAGGCCTGGAAACATCACAAACGAGGGATTCAGCTGGGTTCCAGGTGAGTCTCTCGTAAAACCAAATTTGTTTGCAAATAGTTGTTTCTTGATGGCCGCTTCCACTAAGTAATCATAATTATTCCGAATATACGAGGCCTCTTACTCGAGTACAAATCACACTCCCCGCGAGACGTCTGACGGGTGGGAGTTTGGCACTAATTCGGCTTTATTGGTCAATTTACACTTGGACAGGTTAGCTTACCGGATTCATGCCACCAGACCCCGTGTTGTCCAAACCCTCGAGTGTCACTTTTCCTTAAAAAGACTTATCTCAATTGGCGGTCCTTTTCCTCTTAACTCTATTGCTGTCATGTTTAATTTTTCATCATCTATATAGATGTTTTTGATGAGCTACCGAAATAAGGATTTTAAATACACCTATGAAACTACTACAGTTAAAAATAATTTATAAAGCCTCCCGTAAAACCGTGCACTTACAAGATTCGTATATTTATCTACGTTATTTCATTTAAACAACTCTGGCTGAGTTTCTCGCTCCATTTATCTTGTTAGAATGCTGTTGCGTGCGAATGAGCCGGAGATTTGTTGACTACGTTTGAGAAAGCTATCTATCGGTGATCTGAGATGTCACTAACATCAAGCGCCTACCAGCACCAGTCTCACCGCCCCCTGTCGACTACTATTGTTTCGGATTCACGCATCAAAGGAACGTGTCACTCGACATCACAAAATCAGATAGCACTCTCATGCGAGAACACACTGCATGCGGGTCGGATAAATTGATTTATGGTAACTGATAACCACCCTTCAGCTAGCTTGAATGTTTTGGCACGCAAAGTTACGGGGTAAACAAAAAAAACTAATAGAACCAACAATAATTGTTAGATTAATTAGAGGAAACCAAGTGACAAAACGAGTTCAAACGAAGGGTCCATTCCTATAGAGGAAAATGTTGGTTGCTCAAGTAGCGTAGATGGTCGTTGGCTTGTTCGCTGGGTTGGGAAATTTGATTGCAAACCTTTCATCACCAGTCGAGTTGACATCATCAGAGCGTTGACAGGGGGCGTAGTGATGCTTGATGGCTCCATCCTATTCCACCGAATGTCCCGAAAATAAACTATATGGTAAGTCCTGATTAGTAAACGGAAATTTCTTGCACTGTGGGAGATGATTCGCAGAGGTCACAACTAGATGACACAGCTTTGTCTCTAGGGTTCACTATTGTCACCAGGTCAAATTGTGACCAGTTGTACGCCCAGAACGAACCCCGGCAAGGGAAAAGCTTAAGCCGAGTCCACGGCTGGAAGATACTACACAGTTTTCACCCATATGCAAGAATTCAAAGTAAGGGCTGTTCCACTAACTCAATTCTGTTTCTCAATCGCCTATCGGACTGTCTGGCCGTCCAAAATCTCTTGGCCTCTTGTCCTTCTATCTTCTAACGAAGAAGAAACTTTGTGTTCCTCCGAGGATTTACGACGATATACGAACAACGTACAAACCCCCACATTTGTATGTTATTTGCAACCAGGTGGCTTTCCAGGTTCCCTGTAGTAGTATCCTTCTAGCTTGGAACCAAAGGCAGGATGTCCGTTTCACTTCTGTGAACCAGAACCAGAACCAGAACCAACTCCTTTCTATAATTAAGACAAGTGAACATTTTTGGTTTCACTCGAACTAAACTGCTCATCTCAGTTCATTTTAGACTACCTACTAATTAAGTCACCCGATGCTCTAACTATTGAAAGCTTCAGACAGGAAAACTGCGATCGGCTGCATACAGTGAACAGGATTGGGCTGTTCTGACAACCAGTAGCATGTGATCGGCTTCATACATAGACGCTTTCAGCTATGGTCAGTTTTGAGAGATCATTGGAATTCGGAAAGCTAGGATGCCCGAAACAATTGATTAGCCAATCGCTAAAAGCGACGCATATGAATAACCTGATCAAGAGGATGGCTATAACAGAAGAAATCGTCTTCGACGAAGCACAGACTGGTTGGAAATACGTCTTTTCCGAAGTGCCGATCCATTAATCTTGAGTAAAGCGTTGCCACCAGTGTCCTTCAAACGACCTGTATTTTCGGTCCTTCTGTTGCAGCCACTTCTTCAACACAGCTCATACACTTTTCTACTTTGCAAGTTGCCTTTCGTGGCTTTGGACCTCAACCTTTCGACATTTTAGAGGCTTGTCTGTGCTCTGTCCAAAAAAATCTATCACACGCACATGTTACATCAGCATGCCTCGCTCCCAGATGTTCGTTTTCACGATGCCATCTCGTAGTCCCCATCGTAGATTTAAGTACACCGATGGTACATCTGCTTAACAACAAGGACGGCGGCATTCCAAGTAGGATTAGAAAGTAACGTGGGCAACCCAACCCAGTTAGGGGATTTGGTATCCAGCCTACCTCACAATTCGGAACGACATTCAGTCAACAGTTATCATCTAACTGAGCGTCAATGGGTCAGTGAAACGATCCATTGCTCATCATTATTTTGTAGGCTCAATTCGATATGTTATGAAATATTGTAGAACTCCTGAGAGGTATCTATAAAGTATGGTCACTTCCGTTTGGAAAAAACTACCGAAATATACAAAAAATCAGGTGTCCGTATAAAGTGGTGTTGCCCAAGGGAACAATAAGAGATGGAATTCATGCGCTTTACCGGTTTGTTGAAACCGTAATTCATATCAGCATATTTACAAAAAATATATTGAAATGGAAACTACTCACAAGGTTGCTGAACACTCTTCGACAGCCCAAGACCGGTTTCGTTTTCCTTGGGGCTCATCAGGTGGGCGCAGTTCTCGAGTTTCCATCAAACTTATGTTCTACTTGAATCCGAATTGCACGAAATTCGACAATTCGACGCTCATTTGCGTATCATTTTAGTTTAATAGGGAGACTAACCTGAAACCCAGCTGATTATCTCGTTTATGATATCCTGAAACACATTCAGTTGAAGAATATCATAAAAAAAGATTCAGCTAAGTTTCAGGTGAGTCTTCCGTGAAAACCAAGTCGGTATGCAAATGAGTGCATTTATCAAATTACAGATAAGCTTTTGATAACCCGCTGACAAAAGTATACCAATGCGCGGAAAGTGATTAGCAGGACGGTACACCATTAATAAGAAATACCGCAAACTTTTGTTTTCAGTCATATTACAACCTATTGTCTTGTGAAAGCCACGGGAAGATTTCTTTGTCAAGTCAGTTTCGGTACAAATGGGCTTCCGTCAGCACTAAATCCCCTACTAATAGTGAACAAAGACGCACCCTATACTTCGAAAACGGATTTACCGAATCTTGCTGAAAGTCTACATCTATTACAAACTGGTCCTGAAAAGTAGTACGTGTGTAGAGTAGGAGATTAATTCTGTGAATAAGACCAGATTGTACTACCCTTCCTACAAGTCAACGACTAATTTTAATTATCGCCAGAATCATTGCCGCTGAACAAGTATGCGCCAGTTTGTGAAACTGGAAGACTTCTGAGTCGCAGTATAGTCCGTTGCTTCCTCGAAAACATGTCATCGCAATGGGAGCAAAATCAACTACAAGATCCATGTTTTTTTTCAGTCATTCAGATGATATGTGATTCATAACAAAAGACACGGTTGATCATGCATCTGACACAGGTCCATCGAGTCAAAGGATTTTGCTGTGTATTTATCTTGAGAAACAGTTGCATCTATTTACCAAGCGTTGTCAGTAGATTAACGGTGAATTCACCCAATCGGTCATTCAACGCACCGACAAGTGGTTAGTTATTAGTCAGTAGTTTTGGAGGTGAAAAAAGAAACACAAGTATGCTGGCTGTGAACACACCTACCTTAAATGGCCGAAAGTCCTCAGGATTCTATTTTCCGCGGTATCTCGTTAAGTTGAGGTATAAGGATACTGCAAACATTGTTTCGGTCTAATGTTCATTGTGTCACTATAAACGTGCAGCTTCCTAAAATTGTTACAGTCGTCACCTGCATAAACCACCTGAATGATCGTCCAAAAATGTTCTATTCTGACAAACTATGAAAATAATCCTTAAGGGACCACCCAATATTTGGTTTCTCCGAGGATTCTAGGTGGTGAACGTTTCGGGCGGTGACAATATTCACACCAAAATTTCCCAATCAATCGTCATTTAGTAAACAGTTAAATTGGTTGCTATGAAAAAGTAGAAACTGATCGAAGAAAATTATATTAGTACAACTGCAGCAGATTGAAAGATGTGCACTGCGGCCGAGTTCCGAGTTCACAATCTGAGGCCATACAGCTTCAAATTGTGTTTAGTTGCCTTTCAATTGTATTCGACGTTTGTTGGTTTTGTGTAATAAACAACCCTGTGGGCACTGTGATTGGCAAAAAATATTAGTAGTGGCACATGACACCGTGATCAAAGAAAAACCTCAGTTGGTATTGTACATAGAATATGTTCCCGATACACACTAGCTCTACTCCCATCCCTGGAGAAAGTTCTTTTTCATCTGACTGGTTTGTATACACCGGAAAATAAATGGGCGATCAATCAGGTAGCGTGAGGAACCTTACTTCCCAATACTATCGGCTATGTCCAATAATCTTGTTTACTACGCGCTGAATAGTTGATGCGCGTGATTAATGTGGCAGACCGAGCGCATTGAAGGTAAGCCCATCTTTGAGTGTCGTATTATCATACAATTAGTTTAATAAACGATTTCGGGTTATTTCAGCACTTCACGTTGATGCATTACTTTCTGTTTCACATTCTGTGACATTCAGCTTCGATTTATGACCAACTGTGTGCTTTCAAAAAGTATCATGCGCCACTCGTGTCCCATCTTTAAGTGTGTGTGTAACCTTTGTCCACATAAACACTCCATATGTAAACATCCGCATGTCACAGTATTACCCTTCTGTTCCTTGAAATAGCGAACTGTTTTTTGCAACCGAAGGACTTTAATTTTACCCGCACAGTAATTACAATGCGAAAAGACTTTCGTTTCCATAGGATACCTCAAACATTGTGAGCAGCAAAATGGCTGAACAGCAGTGCGATTAGTCGTCACTTAGACAGGATATAGCGCCACCCATTCTTCAATCACAGAAACCACATCACGTGTTGACTGGCCCCTCGAGTGGTGACTTCTCAGATGGAATTTTCAACCATTATAATTCTTCCTCTGAGACACTTACGGATTGAGGGCAGTGTGAGGAGATTTTGGCTATCTTCGCTTTGGATTTAGTCGTCAGTGAAGCCCATCTATGCTGAAAAGCTGAGGGGTACTGTACAGCTGTTACATCCTTATTGGGATCATCAGCAGTGCGCACCTCACTCAATGGTCAATGGCGTTCCATGTAACAGTTTACCTTCATAGGAGAAAACCAAAGGACTTCATGTTTGACACCCATGACCAGGTCTCGACTGCACATCTCTAATCGATTCCTGAAAACTCCATGATATTACGTGGTTGATTTTCCTTGGATTGTCTTTGCGAGATTTCTTTTGCTCTCCGAAATTTCAAAGCCAATCGAATAAATCTTGGCTCATCGCCAACAGAACTGAACGAAATCTGTCATTTGAAAAAAAGTTGGGGTTTGAAGGCTAGGAGTTCCCCGTTACGTCAGTAATCCTGTCGAAGAGAAGAAATCACGGGGAAGACATCTTACACCGAACGGTTGCCAACGAGGGATTGACGTCGTCAATGCAGTGGCTTCTTTCGAGGAGAGCTGATCAGTAGCGTAGAAATCAGAACGTTCAACCCCCATCCGACTCAACAAATATTCAGGTGTTTACACACCACGAAAATACAGTAAACCTCAAGACTGACCTCTCCGAGGACAGTCAGCTTTCCTAGGGAGTTCACAACATCGTCGTCAATTAGCTAAGACTCAATGAACAATCACGCCGAAGGGAGCTCATCCCACATTGGAGATCAAGTACTCCTGCTCATGTTAGGCTCTCTCAGGATTCCTTTTACGGCTTTTACACCAAGGAATAATGAGTCGCTGCTGCAAACCGGTTAGTAGTTTTTTTTTCGTTCGTTCCTCTGCAAGAAGGCTGTCCTATCTTCTCTGGAAATATCAGCAGCGTCCATTGCTGGCAAAATTTGCAGAGTACCGGATATTACCACCCACTTTAAACACTATCATTTGTAAACAGCGAACTAAGAGAGTCGGCCGATTGAAAGATGCAAGCTGATTGTACGACGGTAGTACAATGTCACCACCTGTCTTCTGAGCTTCGCACGAGCCTCCCACTCATTACTGTTGAGCGTCTCAACAACACAGCAACGTTCTGTAGCCTCCAACTTGCCCATATTCCTTTTTAATTTGGTAACTTTGCTTCTAGTCACATATCCATTGCAGCATAACAAGGTCCTTCATCGTCGAGAAAAGCAAACAAGTGTTTTGATACTAATGCACCATGAAGGGCCGATAGCTGCACGAGACTAGACTTCGAAGAGAGCGCGAACAGAACTCACATTAACACAGATTGTAATCAACTTGAGTGGACCATGTTTTGCACGGGTATTATCTTTCTTACTCCTGCATAACGTTGAAGATGAATCGTAGAAGGCCCTTGAACATATGGCCCTGCTTTTGGCTGAAGAACGATACTGACTCCACAGAACGTAATTTGCTGTCTTTCGTTCGGGTTTGGAGCGTGCCACTAGCGACCCCAACATTTTCATTAGGATTTCAGATGATTCTTCGTATTACAAAAAGTGCGGGCGTATTTTCTTCGTGAACCTCAGACACAAAGACATAGAACAAAGAAGTCACAGAACATTGTGATTTCATGTCCAGTAGCTAGGTATGCTCGCTTACACGTAATCCGGGCAATAAGTATGTATGGAAAGCCAGTAGGGTAAATAGCTGGATTAGCTATTTAGCTGTAGACCCAAAGGGAGGAATAAATCGAGATGAAGCTCGCGAAACGAGGTGGTCATTGCGCACCACTGACCATGGGTGCAATTCATAAACAGATGGTTGATTCCAGCTGCCAACCACCCCGGCATTCTCGCGTCCTAACCAGAATGGATTAAATTGCACCTGGCGACCAGATCGATCTCAATTCATTCACTGAAGAATGGTAGCGGATGCGAGGTGCTGGGGAAAACTGGGATGTGTACGAAACTGTGCAACCACCTGGTATCTATCGCGTTGAGAAAAAAAATATCAAAGCTGTCCCCCACTGTCGGCAAATGAAAGCGAAATTGGGCATATGGCAGACCAGAGAATGTCACCACGCTAAAATGGTAAAAGCGATCGGGTGATTTAACGACGGAAAGAAGAGTTAGGTATATTTTGCAAACAAGACAGTTCACTTCTGAATGCTGTACATTTGGACCGTTGGATTATAAATACTGCAGATTCGTGAGGTCATTTGCGATTGATTTCATTCTATGCAAAATTGTGCCCAACTTGTGCTCACATAGACGTGAGTTCCAGATGGCTCAGTGGTTGAGGCTCGAACTTATTGACCAGAAGGTCCGAGGTTCTAACCGAACCCCGGCATGTCGATTGCTGCTGTCTAGGCTTGGACAATCTGGCAGTATATCATTTCCCGTGTGGCATGGCAGCTGGGTACTGAAGGGTTGTCACGGCTGAACGAATATTGTTGTTTTACTTATCAAACAGATAAAGCTAGTTAGAGTACTACAGCTGAATTGCCCTAGTAGTCGGGAACGAACGAGTCACTGAGTGAAACCTGACAACCATATGTGTACGCTTTTTCACTCATTAACACTTCAGAGTAAAGTGACCCATCTTCACACATATTCAGCTGTGAACCATGGACCGCGTAACCGCATATTGCTAATGACCCAACATTTAAATTCCCTCCAAAAAAGTGCTACAATGTGTAAACACAGATGCACTTAGAAGTATTCACATTCTTCGGCTAAGACCACAGGTAAAACAACATAAAAAAACTAGTATTAACGACGCCAAAATGTACAAGTGATGCGGGTTAATTCTGAAGCTCTGAGAGTGCGAAATGGGGAAATCAACGTCGCTTCTTTTGATTTGTAGGCTCGGTTGTATTGGTTGAATGACGCTTCAGAGCAGATAACCGGGTAGCACTTGGCTTTACTGACTAAAAACACAAATGGAAACGTTCATAAATGAAAGGTGGAGCAATAGTTTACGTATGCTGCTAAAGATTCGAGTCGACTGGTTGAAAACCGAATTCAAATGACAACAGTACTAGCAAGGCCGTGAGTTGACATGCATGTCCGGCAAATTTGGGACAACCTGTGTTCCACCTTGATAATGGTAGAGCTGTCGTTTTCTGGATACAGTCTGATCTGGACTGTTGTAAGAGGCAACTTCTTCCGGAAGGTAGCCTGCTAGTTGGTACTCGTCTGGGTTAACGGTGATTTACAGCGCTCAAGCTATGAAATAAAGTTTTCAACAGATAACCGTCGTTTGCTATTACTTGATTTTCACCCTCGTCCTGTTCGGAAAATGCTAGAAACGCGCCATATGGCATAAAGTTAGAATGTGCTAGCTAAACAAACTCCCCGTGTTTACTGGAACCGAGAGGAGTGTACGTCATGGTGATAACATTTTCGCGGTCAGCACCCGACTATCATGCAATAAGCATATTTTGTTTTTGAAGTTAACTTCTTTATTCGTATGCTATATCTGGATTTGGATCTAAGAACAGTCAGTGCCGCGTGTTCAAGAGGTGGGGCTGTCTGAAAAAAAGGATGACCCTTGGACGGACCGTTAACTTCAGACAATCTGGTTACAGACCTAAGTCAACTAAATGCACACCAAAGCTTGGCCGTGCAAACTGGACTAAGCCTAGTGGTTCCATTAACTTTTCAAACGCGTACACTCCACTGGAAATTGTGGCCCAATAGCCATAGACAGCACACAAAATTTTTTCACTGATTCCTTGGGTCCACTCGCATTACCACTCATCCCCGAGAAAGCGTCGTCAAATTTCTCCCAGTTGCATGTATCGCGCATACAACGCCGTAATGAAATATAACCTCTTATTGATGCATTCCATACTTGACACAGCAGCTTTGAAAGTGTATCCCGTCGCTTCAGAGATGGATTGGTCAGATTAGCGCTATAAAGTCGACGGTAGTCATTCCGGGCAAACAAGTGGCAAGTGAAAAAAGCCCCCACATGATGGAACGTGCCACTGATTGTCGACAGCTATACACCGGTAAAGACGCCTAAAGATGCTGTTTGGAAGTTAAGAACAAAAACCAATAGCATAAACGAGAAACTCAGTTTGGATCCAGCTCAGTCTCCCGTTAACAGCAACCTAATTCGCAAATGAGTCTACTTCACCAATTGCACACAGTTCAGTGCTCAAATAGGTTAACGGAGACTCGGTGATGGCACCTATGTGATGAGACCCGAGAAGAGTGAAACCGGTCGTGGGTTATCGAATAGTTTTCAGCAACCTTATGAGTAGTGTGCTCCTTCAAAAAAAACTAATATGATTGAGGCCGAGGACAGTGCAGTATCAGACATGTGGTTGGGACGAACAAAGAAACCATACATTATCTGTCCCTACTTTAGAAGCTATTCGAGACCGCTATAAAAATGAAACCAAATCACATTTAACAAGAATTTGGCTGCTACCGATCTTTTCCTACAGGGAATCGGTATAGTGGGTGAGACAAGAGTAACCAGTTGAAGTGAAATTTCGCGCTGCATATGCACAAATCCATGAGGTTCGCGATAGGTAAAGAAAGCGATTTATCACAAAAACGCAGATAAAGGTGAATGGACTGACAAAAGGGAACAACAAAACATTTCCAGAAAAAGGAAGTGTCTCATCTGCTAGTCTAAACGCTTCATGGAGAAGTGACATTCAGATTGGCACGATACAGTAAAGCAGCAAACTTACATACTTGCTCATGTGGTAAACACATTCACCGATTGATGCTTATCTCAAACGCTGTATAAAGTCGGCGGGAGGCCAGGAGAGACAAAAGTTCACTGGGTTGCTTTGACACAAATGCAAAGGACCCCAGCGGAGAGGTTGAGAAAGAAAATAAATTTCTGCAACCTGCGCACGCAGAGCACCACAAGCGTGCCACACACACACACACACCGATACACATACAATGCGACAAAGAGATTATCAATCTTGCCGAACACGGACTGAACTGAGAGGAGAGAGTGAGTGAGTGTCAATCAAACTCCTTTGTCGAATGTCGTGGGATGTGGAGGAAAGATTCGGTGTCAATCAAAAGTAGCAGATTTGAATCAGTTTGAATCCAGTTTCCTTCTCTCGATGTCTACTAGGTAGGATCCAGCTCCCGCACTTTCGCCTAGTACGGTTGTTTGTCGAGGTGCACGGAATGGGACAACACCCAACACAATCTGTGCGATTGTCGTTGTGGGCTCAATGGAACCAAACTTGACGGGATTAAATCAGATACACATGGACTGAACAAAATTCATGACAGCATCATCGTTTCGGGTGGGACAGGAGAGTTAGACTTGCCGTTAAATGCAAGACTGTCAAGTTTCACCATTGACAGAGATGTTGGATTAACTTCAGATTGTGTGGTCCAAAAAGTGTGTAAAGAGAGATATAGTAGAACACATACGTTTACGGTAGAGGGAGACGACAAAAGCAATTCCCAAATTTATTGAAAGATATAACAAACATGGGGTGACATGGGATCCTCTAGGGTCCGATAAACCCACCTGCGGGAAGTGACCAATTCGGCAAAATGAAGCGTTTATATCGCTTAACTGCTTCCGATAAAATGGAAGGAGAAAACCTTGCAAAAAGTAGCCATGACGAGTATAAAAATGTAATCGGGGATTCTTCCGTTTTTTTTCTTCATTAATTTGTTCTCTTAATGAGTATAATTTGAACGAAGGGCCGGGGACGCGCGTCAAAGCTGTAGGTTTGAACATTCATCAAAGATACATAACGTCAGTAGTTAAGACAAGAGGGTTGAAGAATGCATTCTCAACCGGCCTTCGTAGATGATCCAATTCGTAGGATTGACCATGATTCAGCTAGGTTTGTGTCCTGTAATGAACCTGTGTTAACCATATGCTGCGATTATACATCAGATAGGAAGGTTCCAATGATGCTGAAATACGACAATTCGTTGCGAAAGAAAAGTCCACGGAGGAAGTCAGTATAGGTATTTTCTAGGGGATCTTCTCTTAGAAGAAATCGGACACAAGATCGCGGTCGATCTACAACAATATTGTGGACTCTTCAGAAGAGTGGAATTGCTTTACGGGTCTCTCACGAGAGGATTCCTGTGATCACAAGCAGTTGTATGTTACGTGATTTTTTCTCAGTCTGTGCACTTTAACCTACTAGCATCGTGATCATCAACATCGTCATCTTTTTATTAGTTGACTACGCACACAAGCGACACGTCTGTTTGCCTTTCCGTCTTGATAAGTGTCGCCTCTCAAGGTGGTTCCAAAGAAATATCGGAAAGCTGGAGCTAAGGGAATATTTATCGATCAGTATTAGAGCGTAACAACGGGAATACTGAAAGTGGGACAAGTTTAGCACGTACTCGGCCCCATTTCGGGGTAGTTGTTTCCTTCTGGGTCGGTGAAGTAGGTAGTTGGTTCTGCGACCCACCGCTATCTGGTAAGATCAAGTCGGCGACAGACATGGATGAACAATCTGTCGATGACTGGTTCGAATTGTCAGCCTCTGCTGCCACCACCGCAGCGACATTGTTTTCGTTAACCGGTTCTACATTTTCGTCTTGTACATCCACGTCACTATCAGAGCTAGGACTCAGTAAAGCCGAGCGTTCAAGTTGCGCAGCCACCGTGGCTGTGTTGATCCGGAAGTCTCGCGAGACTGCGAGTTTGACATTTCGCATCAAGTTGACCTGTAAGGCCAAAAAGAAACTGTCTGAAATGATGACCCATACGGTGAAACACAGGCGCCTAGTATGATTTCAGTCCATTGATTCGTGTACTATATTCCAAGAACCCCTATATTCTGTGTAGATGCCAATAATTCTCGTCGAAAATGGGCCACTGAGATTCAGGAGGTTTGTGGCATCGGTTCATCCTCTCGCGGAAGTTGGTTGTAATGAAGTAATGCAGGTAAGGGGGAGTTGGTCAAATAAACTACGCTCACCTTTGATAGTTTTGACAACTGCATCAAAAACCGTTCATACTGTTCAATGGAAAATACAAGCTGAGGTATTACACGGGAATCTTTGATTGACCGCGACATCTGAAATAGAAAGCAAAACATTATCATACCGCTCTCACCAAGTCCGACAGAAATTACGGTGAGAGGGGGCAGTTAGTTATGAATCTTACCACGGTTTGTGGGATACTGGTAAGTTCCGAAGTTTTCTTCGATGACGCCCCACTCTTTTGTCCATTTTTTCCGGTCTTCTTCATGGGTTGCTTGTCTTGAATTCCTTTCAATTTCTCACTTTCGGCATGCTGCAAATCAAAAGATCGACAACGTGACGGAGAAAGGACAAAGAGTGTCAGTCAACATTAAAATCTGTGACTACTGTAATCAAATTAGTAGCACCAGTGAGATGAGAGATCAGCACACCAAGGCCGAACGACCAACCGTGAAAAACAGTAGCCCCTCCTAATAAAAGTACCCGAACTGTTTCTTAATTCAGTGTATTATCGAAATAGAAGTTGCGATACAAAACGAAGCCGGAACCAGACAAAGTTATGAGAGCCTTTTTGTTCCAGCTGCTATGAGATTATACAAGAGCTTTTAACGCATAAACGAACGTTGATTGAACTCATTGTCAGAAGTCTGAGAAAAACATCTAAGAATAGAACATCCCTTAAGTGTATCCTCGAGCAAGACAGATTGATGATGCATGTATTCCTCTATTTCCAAAAAAACGTGGATTCGTTTGCATGGACCATCTTCCTTTAGACCTTTGAGCCTTTATTCCAAACCTTTCCCATATCTTCGTTCGTAACCTCAGGCCACATCCGGCAGTGACTAACAATGTATACATCCGAAATCCTTCGATTGCCCTATCATGCTTCACTGAGGCGTGCAATTTCGATAATTTGGACTAGAGGAAAATAGATGCGTAAAATATTCATTGGTAAAATTATCCTAGTGTCGTGGCATAGGTCAAACAATAGATGCCTGTCAGTGACAACATGTCGTTGAGGGGAGCTTCAAAAATTCAGTCGAAAAAAAGTAACAAACCTCCCTCTCATTAAGACAGCGGCATTCATAGGCATCCCCTAGCATAAGCCGGAGCTCTATCGGGTTCTAGTGGGATTTTTCGTCGTGATGACGTCTAACACTCGTGTTTTCGCAGACTTTCGAACAGGTTAACTGTCGTCTAGCGAGACGGAAAGCTGGATGTTGCAATTGCAATTCACCGAGTATAGGCACTATACGTGCTGCACCGTGAAGTAGCCATGTGGCCTAGTTTGGATGAATATGGTAGCACTAAGTACAAAATCACATTTCAAATGGTTTCTCAAATCCTTTTTGTGCGCAACATCAATTGCACGACCACGCGATGAACACATTCCACGGCTCCAAGACCACTTCAGATAGGCGGCACCGAGTGACCATGACTACTGAGAGCTATGTACGAATGACCATGGTAGATATAAATTTTGCACACACTATTTATTGGGCATAAACTGGGGAAGCTAAATAGTCGGATCGTAACCGCATCCGGTGTTAACAGAAGTCACATTTTGGCAAGCCCAGTTCCCTATGTTGCTTCTAACTTTGTCAACGTACAACTTCGACCAACGTCTGAAGCACTTACAACCCGAGCACTTGACATTCCCGCCTTTTGCCATTACCTAATACAGCCCCACCACTCCCCGTCTCCCTAGTCATATCCTAGCCAATAATGTGTAGCAGCGGTTGCACGTACACAGTTTGCAACGCATAGAACTTAGGAACATATGATTGTACTTTCCATAAGATGGTATATGGCCATTGTACGTCGATATAAGTTGCCGAAGGATAACAGTGTCTCACAGAAACAGCAAAGGTCGCAACTACGACCCATCGTCTCATTCAACCAAACTGGACTAGTGTGGACAGAGAACTTTAACTTGAGAATACAACTCTATACCTCAAGCGCGTAACGGGTGCTCCAAAGTTGGGGAACCACGGAAAATGGCTGGCGTACACAAAACAGCTATTCATGTGGCGAACAGGGATTGTTACTACTGGTAACTAACGGGTTATTCGCCTCATTTTACTACAATAAAGGGGCCAACCCACGATTGGATGGCCACTGCTTGGGGGTGGTGTTTAATAGACGGGTACCACCGATTTCAGTAGAAGGAAGCTTTCAGAACTAAGAAGCGGTTCTTCCAACAGGAGTGTTTTTTTAATGGAGGACCTTGTAGGGGGTGGCCGTATTGTTCCTCTGAGCAGAGATACACAATTATTATCATAAAACAAGCACGTGGGATTGAACATGAGAACCGCAATCTGTGTACAGAGTTTCCGGGCGCGAAACAGAATGGCTTTGAGCTGGAGTCTGGTCCGAATGGTGGAAACTACAAACCAGACAGTTAGCATTAGTAAAGTGGCAACCACAGGATTTCGTTTTGGTTTGCTGTATGGTCAGCTCGCTCCCTGAAGGAAGATGTTACTAGCTGACTAGCTAGACCATATAGAAACAGCGCATTCATGTACGAGCGACAGCTGCCTAAGCAATATATCACTTTGTGGTATACAGAGAAGTACAAAATCGGTGACACTGGTTATCAGAAACGGCGGCGTTCACCTTTCAGGTTTTCGAGGAGGAACTGAAACCCAAAGATCCACCGCCTCAAATTTCTGCTGCAGCGAATCCGCTTTACTTTGTGGATGAGTTACCATCACGCCCTATGGATCTAAGCGCGTGTGTCACGGTTGAGAACCTCCATGTGATTGGCCCTAGACATGTTTCACAATCGAGATGAGTAAAATGTTAATTGTGTGATGTGTTATCTTGACTAAATTTACGGGCCACAGAATTCCTTGGCAAATTTTATGAGTCCGATAAGGTGGGAGCAAACGAGATCAAAAAACAAGACTTTAGTGAATAAAACATAGAACAAGAAATAACTTGCCTGGATATATGATATAAACGAGTATGCATTCGGGGATACTTCTTTTCCATACACTCGGACCAAGCGTTCGAAAAGCACCGGAAACCGACCACATCGCCGTCTCACGATTTTCAGGTACTGGATGGAAGAGATAGGAAATGAAATGGAAGTCGATACAGATTTGGGAATGATAGCTTCTTATCTCTGTTGGTTCTTCATGTTCAGAGTACTGTTTTACTGTACGACCTCCACCACGTTGACGTGCTGTTCCAATGGGTTAAATCCGCGGAGCATGAAAGTGATGAAACACAGAACTTACATCGAAAACAGTATAAAACTATGGAAACCGTAGAACATGTGAACGTCACAGGCAAATCGCTCTAGCCACAGATTACACAAATGTTAACTTTTGGGAGTTTGCACAATCAAAGACTCAATTGCGCAGTCAGTGGCGCTCGCGCATCAAAGCTATCGCCTTCAATGAACATGTCATCGCCTCAAATGTTTTGCTTGGGACAGCCGGATTCCCACATTCTCCCACTTTCTGATGACTGAAATTGTAGCATCTAGAACCAATGTACTCATGGTACACGGTTTGTAGCTGATAAATTGATTGATTGACTGCATATACATATACATACTCAGTACTGTAGTAAGGAAACTCCCTCACTCTAACAACCCTCTGTGTAACAACTCGCTTTCCAATGCAACAGACGTTTGTTCCAGATTTCCATTTGTAAGTTTTACTGCTAAGAGTACCTACTAGATGCGGCTGCTGTCAATTCCAGGATGGAACGAGATTTTGTTTACTAATGAGATTCTTTTTGTTGGAGTACTAAAGGTCGATCAAAAATTACAGCATAATCCTATGTTGCTATTGATCACTATATGCTAATAAGCGGCAAACTCAGGTGAACGACCAGATGGACAGATCAATACTCGAATAGCAAAATGCATTGATGCTAGTAAGACAGTATAACACCTCTATCTAACGGTTTCTCATGTGACTCATGGTTGGGTAAAGGGGTGGTGATAATTGGAAGACGTTTAGTTTCAACATAACGATGGATTAGTTCATCTCTCGCCATACGACGGTGGCAGGCCCGTGCCAGACCCGGTGACCCCTTCCAGGACGGGTCACCAGAGAAGTGCAGAATTTTGAACTCAAATCTAAAAGTCACCCTAGCTATATTCTTAAATATCATGTCTTAGATGATGTGCCTGTATATGCGTACTGGGTTGAAGTTACGACTGTTAGTTTTGCACTTGTGGCCATGCAGGGTATATTTGACTAGCCGTACCACACAATACGGTCCTTGAGATCGAAACAGTTAGGCAAGCAGTGTGTTACTATAACACTCTCGGTACTGTATTGTAATAATCACATGATCCAATTCCACCTGAAACTTCGACTCCACGTTGAACATCTTCTCATTCCAAGTACGCTGTCGCCTTCCAACAAATCAGATTATGGACTCGCAAAGTATGAAGCATCATTCAGACAGCCCAACGAAGGGAAGTGTGCTGGTGGTTAAAAAAACACCTGACATCAAATAGGCTTCAATTCAACACATTGCATATTGCGAATATGACGCCATGCTGTGAAATTGGTTTATATCCGGTAGCATCCGGTAGCGACCATCATAAATATCGTTGTCTTACTACTACCCGTTCCTTTCTAATACCATGAAATTTGTTTTGTCCGGTGTTCCTACGATAACTGAATCGCACGTGTCCGTCTGGTCCGAGGGTTGTTCCAAAAGGCATGTCCTACAATTATGTTATCCAGTTGCACCAAATAAATTGTTTATTCCCAATGCTAAACGTAACATTCGGGCACATTTGGGTGAATAAATGGACTTGTTCTAATCCGCGTTGAATAAAGTAGTAATTGAATATAATGGCATAGTCTATTGTCCAGAAGCTAGAATCCGGATCGTAGCCTTGTCAAAAACGGAGCTGATAGTCCCGTGGCATATCATTTTTTCCGTGTTGAAGGGTATGCAATTATGACTCACATATTTGACAAACTGTGTTAAGAAGTTGAATATCCGAGCACTGACTTCCAGTAGATTGTCTGCATGGGCGCTTGGAGCCGGAATCGCCGTTTTCAGCAATTCCGACATGGTTTCGCCCACGGTAGAAAGCCTTGTACATAAAGCTTCCTCACGAGAATTCCCCTCAGCTCTTAGTTCGTCCATTTTCGAGTCTGTTTTGGGGGAGGAAGAAATATTAACATCAATATAATAAATATTGCACTGGTCGTTGAACAATAGTCAAAAAATTGTTTGGCAGTGACGGTCCATGAATGTGGACATTTTCTACATACAGTCTACGAGATGTATTCCTCAAGATATCGCTGTGGAGTACGCCAACCTTGTGAGTAAATGTTCAACCCACCAACGAAAGCTGACTTTTTACGGATATCACATGTTATCAGTAGCGAAGATGTTCTGCCCACGCTGTCCCCAGCGCACATGAGCCATACATTAGCCGTAACCTAAGCTTAACGGCATAACTTAGTACAAGGAGTGATTTCGGGCAGGATTGACCGCAATCGCCACTCGAATTGTATTGTTCGCATCAAACAAGCCGGCACTTGTGCAGGCGTCAGATGCATACCACCATCCACAACGCAGCAGCCCACTTTTGATCAGCTTTATTTTAAGATAGGTGTTTTTCTATACGTTTATTCCTACAACACAACCTCGGACTGTGATAGTTTGCCGACTGTATTTCGAGCCTTTTGATAGAATCTCGCTCGTACGCTACCAAAGAAATACTGTTATCCACTGCCTCCCCAAATGTTCTGACCACTCTAACCTATCTGGGTAGATATCTGGATTAACCAAACATCTGTGCCTGTTCACCCAACTGAAATCCATCCCGGTAAAGTATCATCTCCCGAATAATTTTATCCTATTTCCTAACTGCAAAGAAGAATCTGTTAAAACGCGACTGTTCTTCATTTTCAAATTCTCACTGTTGCCCTCCAAATATGCCTATCCACCGCCGATAAGAGCAGCGAAAAAATTTACAACGGAAAGCTTGCTTTTCACCCTATCGCCAACTTGTTCGTTTTGACGCTTGCCTTCAGTTAACCACTCCAAGTAACGGAATCTGTCGTGACCGAGTAACTTCTGCTAAGTTCCCAATACACTGAATACTTCAGCGATAGCTAAGACAAATTTCGAAATGCAACGGCTGGGGACGATTCTCTGGTACTTCATTTTAAACGCATTTGGAGAGGTTGGAACTGTTCTGTTGGACATGTCCAAGGTTTTTTTTCTACTGAGTTTAGCGAGGAGGTCTCGTCCAGAAACCACTCAAGCTTCGCTGCCACGCAACTCGAAGGAAGCAGGACGGTTAAGATACTACCAGATGTGCACCAAACAAGACAGGAGCAGTTGGGGTTGGGTTCGAGCCACAAACGTTCCGGCCAGTGAATTCGCGCCCTGACCACTAGGATACTGCAGTTGCTCCACAACAGTATACACACTCTTTAATTCCCTAAACGGCGATGCACGTGTACCTCGAGAATCTGTACATTTCCGGACCTGTTCTTACCTTTTGTCAATGACTTACTTTCCTATACGTCCGCTCTTATTTATGCAATCGCATTCACGCATCAGATTGCACTGCTCACTTTGTCAGCCTTCGACAATGGGCCTTTGTCCTCTCTGTGGTTTGAGATTTTTCAGAGCTTACAACTGGTGTTTCTAGTCCTCGTTCCACAGTTCCAATCGTCTTTGCAAAACCGCCCACCGCTTCCAAGCGGCTACCATCCACAGTCGGATCAAACACACACCTCTGCCATCTTTCTCGAGGCAGCGCCCTTCCACCTTCAAAAGCCCATGATTCCCACAACAATTGCCTCTGAAAATCATTGGCTAACAAGCAATAAGCACACTGACTCTATTATAAGCGTTTACCTATTACGGGCGGGCGTCTAGTTTATAGTCCACCCTTCTCTGTAACTTCATGTTTTAGGTGCAATAAGAAACTCACCGTCTGCCACCATACGACCTCCTAAACTAGGCGCAAGATAGGCGAGAAGCCACTCGAATTCGCTGACCAGTTGACGGACAGTGGAATACAGAAGATTCAATAAGGGAAGAGCTGACACACGCGTAACCATGGGAAATGTCACAATGCCTTCGGAATCGTCTGGAAGATAACTGGTGTCCTGCCAAGAAGAAAGGATGTAGGTACGCGTACTGAACGATGTCGCCACACTACTCGAAGTAGATGGTAGTGGATCAAAACACAAGTTGCATGTTTCCCACAAGGCTTTCCTAGACCGATTTCACCCCCTAAGTAGTCAAATAACCAAATCCAATGAACTCACAGCAGAATACTACCACATCCTATACGATCGAAAGTCTCCTGGTACTCGGGTACGGAGGGAAGTCTCTACAACATAAAAGCGGTAATTTTGTCTGAAGAGGTTGGTGCTAATAAGGGTCCGTCGGAAATGAATGGCAGTCGTAACAACCGGGTATTCAGCCTCGCTTCTCAACCCAGACCTTAAACGACCATGGGGTCTTCTGCACTGGTACATAAGCATGAACACATTGTCCTCAATAGGAAAGGCTTAGGAAATGACTTAAACAAAACAAGGTGGAAGTATGACACAACCCCAATGTGAGTAATTAACCCGGGTATCCGAGAGCTATAAGCACTTGACGGGTGGGCGGCATACACCAGTCCCGTGTGGAATACTGGAATGAATGAAGGAGGACGCTGTGAAACGCATTTGCGCAGACGAGTTTTGAGCCAGTCAGATTATTTGAGCTAACTGAACAGATATTCCCTGAGGGGCAAAACAACAGACTGTCAGAGAAAACGATGCTTTGCTAACATTATAAATGTAACCAAACTGCCGGGACCATTTCCACTCTTCTGGAACCAAATTATTGGAAGGTATCCCAGAATCATCTTGCCCAAAAGCACCAACTGATTACGATGGAACCCCCCCCCCTACCCAAACAGAACCCTCTCCCTAAAGGGACCGCCTGGTCCAATCTCACAAATCGCGTCACTGGAATGATGGGTCAAGTATTAGGACCCTGGAAATGGGCCGGAAAATCTCGGCAGTTCCAGCTCTACTACGCTTAAAAGCGAATAACCGTTTTCAGAAACCAGGAAATATAGACAATGGTTGGCATGGCAATCGATTTCTGCCCCATTACGGCAAGGCAGAATTATTTTGGTAATTCCGCCTCACGGTTTGGCATGCGCTTCACACATGCAAAGTGTAAAGTTCTACTTTAAGACTAGGTGGGCTCGAACCCTAACCTCATGACTGCGGATAGTAGTAGACAAGTCTGTCTACCTGGGCAGATGTATCAGTCCCGGTGGTTTTGCGAAAGATGATATTCCCATCCGGATTAGGAAGGCCAGAGCAGCTTTTGTGAACCTGCGTCACCTGTGGCGTAGGCGTGACATCAGCTTATCCATCAAGGGTCGAGTTTACAATGCTGCGGTGCGTCCCATATTACTATACGGATCAGAAACCTGGCCGTTGTGCGCCGAGGACGTCAAAAGACTTTCAGTGTTTGACCATCGATGTCTTCGGAGCATTGCGCGGGTCTGCTGGGAGCACCGGATCAGCAATGCTGAAGTACGTCGAATGGTTTTCGGAAGAAATAACTCAGCCTCTATAGATGAACTGATCACACTGCTTAGGTTGCGCTGGCTTGGTCACGTACTCCGTATACCAGTCGACTGGCTTCCTCGAAGGGCTCTTTTCGCTCAACCACGCGAAGGGTGGAAACGAACCAGAGGAGGTCAAACAATGCTTTGGTAGCGAAGTATAAAAGCCATTACCAGCAAACTCAGTTGCGCTGGTCACTGCCGTCTCCCTGGATGGGGACCCCGAGATGGGAGACATCAATGGTTAGAAACATTGTCAGACATGTCCCAATCGCGCCCTCAATGGCGCTCATTCATTCAAGCCATTGCCTTAAATGTATAGCTCCACTGCCAATCTCCTCAATTAAAAGTCCACTGACAACCCTGTAGTTACGCATCAATTACGTCAGCTCCCGCCTCCAATGCGCAGCCACCTATCCCACCTCCCCAAACCATCGGTGAACGAAACTGTGGCAGCTACAACCACTGTACGACAAGTACGCGGTTCTTACAGCTGATAATGAATAAAAAATGATGAGCTGCGGCCAGCCAGGATATTCGAACGTCAAGATGTCCAATAGGCTATCTCTGGTGCACATTCCTGATACTGAATACTGAGCTTAACATTTGAGCTTACAGTAGGATAGAGTAGGTCTACGGTTTGTGATACTGTACCGAATCCGGAGGCGTAAATCGAAGCCTGGATTCAAATATGCTCAAATCAAATTTGTGAAGGGCTTAACCGCTCAAGGATAGTTTAGTTGTGTGGCAGTTACATCGGCTGTACTCGGCTGGGCCCTTTGACGATCACCTTATGGAAAATGGGATGTTTTTGTTTCTCACAGGTGAAACGCTGACACGGTAACTCCGTGGGACACTGCTAAACTAATGTAAAGCAGTTAAGAACAATGAAAGGGTTGCGGTATTGTTGGAAAATAGTGAAACCAAAGGACATTGCATATGTTATCTCCTGAAAGTAAAAGCCTAGGCCATGTGCAAGCCTCAGATCGCAGATCCACGATTTGGGCAACACCGCCCTGACAGTGGTAACGGTTGGTTGTTCAGCTAAAAAAGACGTAGGCCAAACAATCTTCTGTAGCGATTAATAAGTGGAAAGTGTGTACTACTGCCGTCTCTGTAAAGTTCATTTTAGGGAGCATCAAATGGTGAAATCAACGTTTCTCTCCAACGCCGAACGTGCAGACTGTCTGAGCATCCGAACAGGATCACGGTCATGGTGTTCGGCGGGACATCATTACAGGCAGTTAGGGGCATTGTCTAAGACCAGTCTGTGACCGAAGGGTTATTGAAAGGACGTTTGCGGTAACGATATGCAATTCAAATTTTGAATAACTCTGAGCATACCCTTTAATCACACGAAGAGTAAATCATCTTACCCTCCAGTCTCACTCAAGCGTACAGGATACCATGCAATTAAAATGCGTTCTACAGAATTTGATTTCAAGTAAATGCTGATGGACAGTGCTCCGATATGGGTTCATAATTCCACTTCCAAGTTGGCTCCGTCTTCACGATCTAAACACTTTATCCCTAGACAGAATCCTATATTTGGTTCCCATCGAATAACACATTCAACAGGCTCCAATGAAGATAGGACGATCTGAATTTCAAAAAGACACAATGGGTTTTTCACTGGGTTCGATCCAAAAGCGATCCAGATGTCAACTAAAACTTGGCCAATGGACCGGAGCAAACGATTCCGACAGGGTCACACGGGCGGTGATTTATGAGGAATCTATGCGAAAATTAATCATACATGGATTTCAAATTTGAATTCAACAGCCACATTAAGTGAAAGAAGATGAAGAACACATTGTTTTTTCCTTGTTCTTATCGAAATCTTCCGTGAGCACTTCTCTGTCGAACGCCGGAGAATGGTACTCGTATCGAAAGCTTGGAACAGAACATTCATAGCACTTAGTTCATCAGTGAGAAGAATGTCAGTAGTCCACTAATGTCACCTAACGAGATCACGAGGCGTTTGCAACCAAACTGTTCAGTCTAATAAAAAAACTAATGGGGAACAATGTTAGTTTCTTCAAAATTGACGAATGTGGATAAAGAATGGAGAGTATCGAGTCAAAATTGACCGTAGACTTACCTGGGCGACAGAAGCATCCTTTAAAGTATGGTGGATATCTGCTGCAAGTGTCGTCAGTAGATAGTCCAAATTAAGCTGTGAATCCGAGCCTTGCGATGGTTCATTAGTGAAAGCCTCCACCAAATGTGCAAGCCACACCGTCTGGCTCACCAGTTGAACACGGGCAGCGGTGAGTAAACCTGTCGCCTCAGACCCAGGCTTAGATGATGACTGGGGTACAGCAGACCGCATAAGACGTATTAGCCAAGCAAGTACTCGGTCCAAGCCACCATACATGTTTCCTACAATATTAGCTGTGCGAGAGGACTCGTCCGACCCTATCGTGGCCCGTGCTCGGCACAGTCGCACAAGTAGGGGGATAAGTACAACCAGGTCCCGTGTATGAGAGACAGCATGGGATGAAACTCTTTGTGTGCTTACAAATGAAGTCCCTGGGTTCGGACTCAGCAACTTTGTAATCCAACCCTGTAAATGAGAACGAAGGGGAATCACACTAACAATGAGTTCAAAAAGTTGACTATAAAGGTAGCGAAGAGAACAGTGTGATATGCCTACTTTGATCAACTTTATAACAGCAGAAAGAGCTTGTGCGGGAGTGACATCGGCATTACGCCGTTCCAAGCTGTCATCTTCGTTGTCTTCCTCCCCTTCTCCGGCAAATTCGGACGCAGCGTGTTGTTCGAACTGCGGATAGCGATAACCTGGGTCACTTGTGGTAGAGTAGATTCTCACGGCCAGTCGATGAAGACGTTTCGAACCTAGGTAGTCCATTGCAAGTGTGAAAGCCACATCAAGGACGCTTAAAGCAGCAGAGTACGTGGCAGCTGGTGAGCTGGAGCGTGCCTTGGTAGCATTCGCGGGGTCTGAATCTGACACACCAATACTTAATGCGCTTGTGTTCGCAATGGCTGTTGAAGCAGACGGAGCGGTGGAAGGATCTAAATCGACCAGTAGCTTATGGTTGTAGTACCGAATAACGTGCCTGAAAAGAACGATGGGATATGGACAGCTCATGTAGCGGCATGGTGCTAAGTATACAACATGAAGACAGCCTGCGTGAATTGACGCATCTGAAGTGCTTGAATGGTTCTAGTATCTGAACAGATCAGGATCGAAGGAAACCTCGTGACTTACATTTTTAGCAAAATCTAGCGCAAAGATACGTACTACGATTGTTGTGACAACTGTTGAGATCCCCAGAAAACTATCGGGAAGGACGGTGTGTGCTAATATACAACAGTACAACAGTACTGAACTTAAATCCAAAACCTCTGAGTAATCTGCGGCGACTTAAATCTCCTTTTCACAAGCACCCAGAGTGAGCTGATCATTAGGAGCTTTGGCCGAAACCGTGCGGTTGAGGCAATCATAAAGGTACTGCAAGTACCGCTGGACAAGTTTTGTAGAATGTGGTAGTCAAACTTTGCGGATGTGCGATCTATAGGGAGAATTTGCGATGCTCGAGATAGTCTATTGAAAATCGATCAGAAAAACCAATCACCTGACATACTCATATTTACCAGCATTCTACGATGCAAGCGGGATGGATGCATGCTGAGCAGTCACAGCCGGACAACCCCTCATTCTGAAATTAAAGGATGATAGCATTTTCCATCCATTATGCTGCTCACGGTCATGTCCATCAGCCAGATGCTAAGCGAAGTAAAAGTGGCTGCACCACTTACCCTGTAACGCGGATTACAGACAACAACACTTGACTCCGTTCAAACTGCTATTCGGTGCGTTATTGTTAATAAAGGGGAATAATATAATCAGCCTTAGCTTACTTAGCTGCCACCCGAAGGAAGCAGGAAGGCTGAGAAACTGCAATGCTGTCCAACCTTAGACAGAGGGGTTCGAATCATGGACCTTCTACTCAGTAAGTACTTTCAGCTCGTGCGATATTGTTAGGACGTGTTCAACGCTACTCTATTGCTGAGAATTAATGGGACGTGGAATGTCACAAATCTTCGGTAACAGAGAAAAACAGAACAATTCGAGTCGTCCAATTAAGGGGTTATTGGGTGATGGGGCGTTCTAATAAAAAATAATCTTGAGTAGCTCATCTGATCTCTGACAGTAGGCTCACCAGTCGGAACACTTATGTGCCGGTTGGGTATTTATTGGTTTATGGTTTACAGTACGGATAACCACACAGCTCATTTATGGTCTACACAGTGGTTTTGCTGCTTCTTTTGTTAACTCATACTCGCAGATCGAAAGTTGAGGGTGTGAGAGAGAATGACGGAAGGCACAATATAGGAATTGTAGATTTACATCTACTATGTGAGCACAGTTCCAGCTCCACTAAGATGCTGTGATTGCCCTAACTTTGTCGAGGTTCCACCCGACCCGTCTGATTATAAAAATTAAGTGTTCATAAGCAATGATCCTGTCTTTAACTAAACCAGATTTTGTGTGAAGTAGATCATACAAGATTTACGCAAGGTGCGGTGGGAGCTACCAGTTACCAAACGATCGATGAGATCCACGGAAAATCATGAAATCTGCTCATTCCAAGGTTTTTCGCGAAAATGGGGTTCTAAAAAGGATCCAGTGGAAAGGTGTTTCTTAGCCATTGAAACTCGACTCACAGGACAACCAGTTCAGCTAAAAACCATCTGAAGCTATTGAATGACGTCTGATCTCACATAGTTGTTGGCAGCACGACGGAAATATGTTTTAAACTAGACCAGAAAATTCGGGAGGAAAGCTGTTCCGAAGAGACTATCGAAACAGGGCATTGTCAATAAGTCCAGCTGCCTCGCATTTCTCTGATGACAAGAGGCAGTAAAGCGTGATCAGTGACGGAAACGAAGTTGAAAACTGCGGTTAAAGCAAGCTGTCTAAAGACAGAATAGCACAATGGATATAATTTATGCACGCCATCTTAACTACTTACTGTAATATGGAAGCAATAGCTTGAACCAGCAGATCACGGTAAGCGTACGGAATTCCACCGCCAGCACAACGAGTGAACTGAGAAAGCCTGGTGGATATTGTGAGAAGCATATGATAAGCTAATGAATTCGCGGCGTCTGAGGTTGAGCTTGCTCTGAGTACTCGAGACAGCCCGGACTGCGACGCTGACGTAAGACCCAAGATCAATAATCCTGGACGGAAATGAGCCCCTTGTCCAAAGGTTGGCAGCAACAAGCTGCCTACACTAGCTTGCGAGCTCGAACTGGAGGTTTTGTTGCACAAAAGATTGGATAAGGCCACCCGACGAGCAAAGAGCTGACGAATACGGGACCAGCTGGATTCACTAAGGATAGTATGCAGAAAATTTAAAATGATGTCCTGCGAAAAAATTAAGACTACACGTGAAAAAAAAGAAGAAAAACCAATTGGGTAAGGCGCAACAACTCCCCTCCACAAAAGTGCGAGTTATCTGTAGGCATTACAAGGATCCTTAAAATGAAAGTACGGGGAAGTTGCATATCAACCACGAGAATAATTTAGTCAGCCTATATCCTTCCGTTTTGCATCAAAAAGCATTAGACAGAAATAGTCAGGAAATAAACCGATTGTTGCATGGAGTGAGGATGATGCTCCTGGCTTTTAGTGTGGCTAAAATTTGCGGGAGAATGATAAGTCACCAAATTCGCCAAACACTCACGTTCATTCCTAGATGGCCTAAACGTTTGCACGGCTGTTGGTGATCCTCTGGTCCTCCCTTCCCGTGTAGTCGGTTGACAATCTACGGGGGGTACATGACAGACTACAGGGTTGGTCTGTTGTCATTCCAATGAATCTGAAGTTCTCAACTATAAGAGTGGCCTGAACGGCTACTTCTTGTTGGAGGAGCTGGATATACATTAGTTTGGAACGCGTGATACGGGCTGATAAACTCACCGTGTTGGAAGGTAGCCGGTGTGAGTCATAGCCATAGCCACATATCCGTTCGGTTGATCTTTATAAATTAACAGTCCGGCATTTCTAAGCATGCGACGTATCGAACGGAATGAATCGAATGATTATTTTTCCTTCAACGTCCCACGGCTTGTCCCGGTTAATCCACATTAGACTCCATCATGTTCAGTTATTTGTTAATAGCTGAGATGGCTCAGTGGTTAGAGCGCGAATTTTCTGACCGGAAGGTCCGTGATTCGAACCCTACCTCTGCATCCCGACTATCCGACTGCCCGACATCCCGATTACCTGGCAGTATCCCAGCCCTCATGCTTCCTTCGGGTGGCATGGCAGCTAGGCACCGAAAGGGTGCCACAGCTCTACGATTTATTAATACAACCGACTTCATTATGCAAGTCATATCTAGCCTAAACAAGGGTCGTCCATTGGCATTCTTATTCATTTCGGGTTTTCGATGCTTTCTTGATACAACTCATTTATTTGCTTTAGTAAACCTCCTGAATTCAACGAGATAATTACAATCGAGTGGAATTGGTGGAGAGGAACCTGCGAAACGTAAGACATCGCAGAAATCCAACGTTGGGATATAGCCTAGTTTGATTAGAAAACTTGCAGGCCAATTGCCAGGCTACGTGGACAGCTCAACCGCCACTTGATAAGCCACCAATAAACGCATCAGGGTTATCAAGATGTCAACACAGTGAGGCTCCCGTTGTTGTTCAGTTCTGGAACGGTGAAGGATGCAATTCAGAGACGAATGGGCAACGATTACAAAACGTAATTTCTGACGTTGGGTCAGGACAGGCAGGTGGGTATGGAGACTGACCGTTAAGTCTCGAAAGATTGCGGGGGAGAGGTGGGGTAAGCAGTAGGCCTCGTGTATGCGCTGATCATTACTCTACTGACTCTGCTCACTGCTCAAAAGGTCTAAGTATATCCCGAAGAAGCTCTACAGAAGATCACTCAACAATAGCTCTCAATGCACACAGTTTAACAGTTTAAAACGAAATAAGCCTGGAATTCTTCTAGGCCATGACAATTTTAAGTTAATATCCTAACCTAGGAGGTCACGCGCGAGTGCTTTGGCCTGATTTCCGAAATTAGAACGCAGTGGTCAGTTGGTGTTGCCCAGTTTGTGCGAGTGGTGAGAGAGGACCATGCTGACACACTGCACGTAAGTTGCAACTAAATACAACAGTAAAAGCGCTTCGACTGGTGAAGAAGCATCAATCATCCAAAATCCAATCAGTATGTTCGATGGCTGCTGGCCTCCGAAGGTTTGGATTAGACCGCCGGTCTTTGATTCAGATGAAGACAGCTGAGCAAGTTAATGACACATGATTGCCACAGCTATCTAAGTGTTACCGGCATTTCAAAGGAAGCCTGTGTGGTTTTTCCAAGTAAATAAATCAATTTAACTCAGTCGTTTGTCTGTTGCCAAACAATCAATATGAATGTGGTTGTTTGATTTGTCTTGTTGAAAATCAAGTTTTCTGCCAGATGGTTTCAACGATCGTTTGACCGTTCAAGTAGCCACTGCAACGACACGAGTTCACACTTACTATTTGGATGTACTGCAAACTTAATGCAAGGCTAGTAATTACAGATGACGGAAGCATAGGTTGTGATTGATGATGCTGAGTTAACTTGAAGTATAACCATAGCTTCTGTTAATGAAATCGGGACCTCTCACACCTGATAACACTGGATCGTGTATATTGCTGCACTCGCTATGGCAAACCCAAAAGTTTTTTAACAGACTTCCAGGACACCGCACACACGGGTGGGTCTAGCAGGTTTCCAGTATGGAGCTAAACACTTCACACTTTGGTTAAACTTCTGTACGTTTTGGATCCATCCTGGTGATTATCGAATACACTGATTTGTTCTCTCATTGTGTGCTCCTATGGAAACCCAATATATACAGGCAACTAAAATGTATCCAGTTCCAGATTATCCAAGACGAGCCTTGTACGTATTGCGTTACGACTTCCTTTGTGGTCATTCAAGCAACCTTAATATACTGAATCAATTAATGGTGTATTCGCTTGTATTGTATTGCGCTGTATTGACCAGTTCATTCGAGTTTCGGTTGAGTGACGTTTCGCTACCAGTTGTGGGATATTCGCTTTGGTACACAGTTAAGACTCAGGGAAGTAAAGATCCGTCGTACATAACTGCTATTATCCTTACAAGCCGGCTAACATCAGCCTATCACCAAGACCAAAGGTCATACACTCCAAACTCATATAGAAACCGAAGCGAAGCCCGCGTATGTAACTGCAGTTCGAGACACAAACTCAAAATTTTTATGGCCCCTAAAAACCCCATACTTACTTCGTGCTCAAAATGGCATCCATTGAAGTGTTTTAGTGCTGAGCGATTTTCCATAGGCTTGCTTGATGAAACGCTTGGACTTCTAGGGTGATCGTTTGAACATAGAATGGTCAGTAGGAGTGCGAGGCCACTGGCCCTCTTGGCACTACATGAGCTCTCAATCCTTCGAAATTAAACTAGATCTTCGTAACTATTTGCCCGTTCTGACCCAACACCAATGATTAAGCTTTTAAGTTACTGTCCATTTGTCTCAGAGTTGCACCCTTATTCACTATAGCGCATAACAAGATTCCAGAATCGACCAACAGCCCAGTGACCTGAAACGGCAAGAACACGTGATATCGACTCACTGAAACCACAGTTGTGTTCCACATTGGACACTCCACAACCCATCGGTTGTTTTGTTTGCTTAGTCGGATGTCCAGTCAGCTTTGAGTGGGGAGATTTCCAGCTCGACCACACAGATCTGCTAGCCTCTTGAATTTGCTTTCGCCTCAAGATGCCCACTGTATCCTCAATCGTTTAATCTGGTGGCTTCACTGGCTTAGGCACATACACATTAGCACTGGATGATTTCTTGGCCATCATACGAAATTGAAGAATGCTTACGCTCACAATTATGTGTTGGCCGAACAGTCGTGCGAACTGCTCGGGTTTTGTAGGGGCGTGTGGAAAGCGTACTAAAGATGGAAGTGTAATCAAGTCAAACATACTTTAGGTGTTATTTCTGTTTTGTTTTTGGCTCTCTTTATCAGTCCGTAAAAGATGAGGCTCCAAAGATCATGCTATCCGACCCCTATACGCTGGACTATGGATGCCTATCTTCAAATCCAAGTTCAGGGTTTAGGCGACTTTTCGCACGAACACCTGCTTGCCATGATCCCATTGCATATTATTCATCGTTTATGTTTCTGAATCGTAAACTGCTCGTAACGAGAAGTTCATTATATGGGAGTGCATACTGTTTGACTTCACTTGACCAAACACTATGGTATCCTACATCATGCCCATCTGTCCAAGTGCGTATAACGCGTGACCGTTGGGCGGTTTACCTACCGGCTTACCGGTGCATCGTTACTAGTGACTGCGAGTCCGTTGACATCTGATACAGCTAAGCAAGACCAGAAGCCCGTCCTTCCATTGCAGAAAGGGTAATCATTGCGTCTCAAAAACGCAGGACGAACAGCCGATTTTGGACTAGCAGTCTGAATATCCGTAAGCCACGAATTAATGGCACAAATGAAAACAGTGATCCGAATGAGATGCTGTGTATTCTTCCAAGGAATGTAAGTCCGACAGTAAGTGAGAGTTTCGGTGACTTTCTTTCAGGATGTGCTGCAAATAAATTATCCAAGCGAATTACGCTGAGAGCGTGAGGGACGCTGACCTTCGGTAATTTACACCCAGTCATCCACGGATATCCAAACCGACAGAGAAATAATCCGAAGTGAGTATCATTAATGGCTTGAAACAAATTCTCTGATGAAGGACACTGCAATTATTTTTGCAGTCAGTAGGACCTTCGGAACAAGACGCTGCCACTGCATGGTTCAAAGCCCATACAAGGAGAAAGTTATTTTGATTGATCCCAGGTGCCTTCGTCTGAAAGGGGTATCACTATACTCGATAATCAGATTACTTAGAAACTTCACTTCGCACTCGCTTTTCCAATCACGGAAAACGGGACAAGAATTGAGGCCCACGTGATTGGTTCAACAAACGAGATTCAGTAGCAAACGATACCCATCAGATTAGAGTCCGAAAATTGCTGCAAAAAAGTAACCATGTTTTCGACGGATAATTGAATCCTAAAGAATCAGAATCGAAAACTGGATAGGAGTAAGAGTTGATGTAAGGCCTGAAACTCACGCTTGGTTGCCCGATTGCGTCTGCTGTGAACCAGATGCGCTTATGAGTTCGAGTGGATCTTTCAATTCCAATTCCAGACATGCATCATACAAGCCAAGAAGCAAGTTTGCCCGTTCACGGTTCAGGTTACCGGCAGATGTGTTTCCGAAATCGGTGTCCGGATTCTTAAATACGGGGAATTGGGAAAGTAGCACTGGAAGCAAAGAAGCTGACGACGACAACAAAAACAGGGAAGCATCAGTGAGAATAGATCATCCGGAGAGTACTTGACCCGTTAATCCAACACAGCTTAACCGTGCTCTGTGTGACTTAAGCAGCCAGTTTACTCTGGAAACGTCAGCAGATTTTTCGAACGTGGTTGATAAATGACTGTGATCATATACCGGTCGTATGTGGTGGTACGGTAAAAAAACAGAAGATGCAGTAAACCTGTATGGCTGGTTTCGGTTGGTATTATACGTGATTCGAAATGTCTGCTGATCTAGCGACTCAAACCCCGATCAGCTAGTGACGACAGAACAAATCCGCCTAAAAGTACACGCCTAGCAAACTCTACGAACGGATGCACATCGCCGGCTACAGCAAACGGGCTACTGATAGACTACTCATAATCCAACTCGCACTACATAGCGTGACTGAAGCTTTAGAAATGTAACAGGCAAACCTACCAAACCGAAATCGTCCAGCGGTGTCAAACGCAACGAGTCGGAAAGAGACAGGAGCAGGGTAACAGCCTTCGAGAAAAGCGATGTTGAAACTGCGCGGCCACATGCGACAGAACCCGTGACTGTTGACTGAGTAAACTGACTGAAACCCATTGAGACAGATTCAGACGATTCTTCCCCGCTTTCATTGGCTGATGAAGCGCGGGCTTGAGCACGCTTCAGGCGATATTGTCTCCAGGACAACCCAAACTGTGGCAACGTAAGCACAGACTGAAGGCACCATACCAGGATGTCCTGAAGCGCGTAGTGTGAACAATCAAGAGAATTAAACACTTGTCAGAACTGTTGTATACAACCTATGGGGATGGATAGCAGTTTGCATACGGGGTCAACCTTGACTGATAGAAAAAAGTGCTGCGATGATACATCGAATCTGCTTGGAAAGTCATCCCTCTTACGAACGAAAACCACACCCACGCAATCCCCACCTCGAAATTCCCTATTTGCAGCCGTTCACAAAGAATTAATGACAAACGTTAATAGCAAAGGACTGTGCTTTGTGCTTTGAGTTTACAGTCATTTCTCTTGAAACAAAACGTGAATATATCATACTTTGATGAAAATGAATCTGGTTTTTTCACATTAATGTTTTAGCTGCTGAAAGTTGACGATAGCTGTGTTGGATAGTCCTTACTGCATGAAGCGTGTCCGGCAAATTACGCCCATTCGGTGTAGGCGATCGCTTGGTCCATTGTGCATGGGGTTCTAAACATTACCTTGGTTGGGCGGTCGTCTTCAAAACCCCACAATAGAGAAGGACACGACTGTCATTATTTACCGTCATCGATTCCATTAACTGTTCAATAATTGTTCCAAGAAGGCAACAACGTTGTCATTAATTTTTTTTTTCGGTAGAACACCTGTGATGACTATCAGTTGAAAGTCCTTATAGGACAATCGGATAAAGAAATTTTATTCCCTCGTCACAAAGTGGGGATGTCTCTTCCTAGGAGAAACATTTGAAGCGCATATGAGAAAAAACACCCCCCTGCTAGGTGCATGGGGGGATGATACGGTAGGGTAGCGTGGAAAATAGTACTGCTTCAAAAGTTCGACAGCCACCTGAAAGTCAGTCACAATATAGATAGGCTGGTACTGAGTGAATACTGGCTCTTCCACGTACGAAAGTGAACGCTGGAAGAATTTTCTTGCAACTAGTGGGCTGAAATGAAACACCAAAACACAAACCGTTTACGAATGGCCGGCATCCGAAACGGACTAGCCGATCAGCAGTGAACGGAACATCGGACACCTACAGTTGGACAACCAAAACCGGTTCGCGCGGAGCTGAATGTGGTACTTCTTGCAGGCCCGTGACGCCGAATAGACCCGATGGGTTAAGATGCAGAGGCCTGTAGCAGGCCATCAATCAGTCTAGAAACGGTGACACAACACTGACGTAAAAATCAATTATTTATCTCCATTCAGGACTCCTTTAAGTGGTTTGACAGCAGCGTAAAAATGGAACTTCATGTGCAAGCATGTCAGATGCACCAAAGGTGTTTCTACCTTTGGAATGGAACGAACTTTTGCGACCATTTTTTGTCCGAACAAATTCCACAGTATGCAGCGACACCAAAAGGAAACAAAGCCCTACTTAGTTAAAATCGATGAATGAGATGGACAGGCTAGATGCCTAATGATTCACTAAATCAAACTGTGACCCAACACAATAAAATACTAAAAGTTGAGGGAGCAACAGCTTAAAATATGGTTAGCGGTTTCCTAATATCTAGGCAATAGCTTCAAAAACCTTACCGGATGCTCTGCACGTCTAACCTCCGTTCCGGTGTTTCCATGAATGATCAGGTCATCAAGATGGACAGGAGGCCCAGCAGGTCCTAACGCCGGTTGCGAAGGCTCGACCATGGTAGGTACGGTAAGTGAAGCAAGTGGCTGCGTTCGCTTGATTTCTCGCAAAAACGAAGGGGATAAACTTGCCAAAAGTAATCGAAGATACATATTCAAGACCGGCTCGCAGAGGCCTTTGTTCCGAGTGACCACTTCACATAATCCCTGTGAAACCGAAAAATTCACATAATGTTCCACTACTATCCACGTTCCGAACTCGTAAGAACAACTTACGAAATTGGCATGGTAGAACACTCTGTGTTACCCCTTAAACAGGAAGCGCTGACTGTTTCTCAATCCGCAGTTTAGTTTTGAAAACGCTCGCTGGCCAAGCATGCCGCGTTGACGATATGGAGCCTACATATTCCCAGACAACGTGGTTTTGGGCAGAGCAAAAAACATTCAGCTATTCGGTTATTTCCATTTCGGAGTTGTAAATGGATATTTCAGTTAGATCGTTATAGAAAAGGATTGCTAATAACCCTTCAAATGGACCTCGAATACAGAGGAAGAGTCGAACCAACGGAAATTACATCCAAGAGATTCAAGTGCCCACTTCCCCCCAGGGTGTTGTTCACCCTACCTTCATCACGCGTACTTGGGCTCCCTATTAAAACTTAGGTTGAAGTTGGTATTATTTAAAAAGATAAAAACAAAAAAAATATCATTCAGTACCGTTTGGTTGACATTATTAAGTCATGTTACTTGAGCTACGACAAAATCAAACGAGGAGCAAGGCCATATACACTACCCAGAAATTGAACAGCTGTGTAGAGGTGAGCAGCAGAAGAAGTGCGAAGTGCAGATTGGGAACCCAGCTTACTTGGGTCCTACACCGTTCATCAGAGTAGGTCACCGGGAACAAAAACAAGAACGGTATCGTATGCGCCTTGGTTCCTCTATAAGACTCGCTTACCCAATAAATATCAGACTTGACCTTATTCTCTGGGTCCTCCAAAAGGCTCCCGGCTTGAGAGCGGAAAAAGGCGGAAAAGATGATCCGGTGAAGTACGCTGACGATTTCTGTACATAACGCCTCATTCTGATCCACATCACACGGCAGAACAACTGCCTGCTGAGCAAGCTGAAATGACAATGACAGAAAAGGATGTAAAAAAACGGTGATGATTTCTAAGGTGTCTTGAGATATATTGACAGGTTTTCTGGGAGTTTAGCAGTATGAGGCCCGTTACACACATCAGCAAACGGAATGAGCAACCGAAGTCTAGTTTAAGCCAACACCTAGCACGACGAAAAACTTCTAAAGTGTCACGGAATCTGTGGATTGACTAAACGCCCTGGGACGATAAAGCGAAAGGTTCTGCTCACATATTTCCGAACAGAGGTTTCAAACGGGAGAAGTGTAAGGTAAGGCTGCACTCCTACATGAAGTCACCAAAAGTAATCCTAAGACTAGCTCAAAGACGTTCCAGGATTAACTTAAATGTGTCTTGATAACATAACCATCAACGCATTTCAAGACGGTATCAAGTGTGCACAACTATGGACAAAAAATAGCGCACGCGCCTGTCGAATTTAAGCCAGTCGTGCAGATATCGCACCATTCTATGGACGCAGTGTGTGGACAAGCTAACCATGAATCCACACAGAGATACGTTGAAAATGCTGTCAGGGTAGTTCGAAATAGACTGTTGGATAGTTCCAGAAATCAAACTATTTGCGGGTACTCCAAGTTGACTTCAAGACGTCACGGCTGGTCCAAGATCCAACAAACCGAATCACAGTCCGAGTGAGCGTATAATACGAACTTGCACGCGTGTTCTCACGCATTATACACGTCCGAAAAACACAACACCAAGTGGTTGGAATAAACAACAAACACCGTTGCCCCCAGGATGGGAGGTCAGGTGTGAGTAGAGTCGACAAATGCCTGTGCTGAGGCTATCCGAAGTCAGCAGTCAACACAAAAAATAATCCCGAACTACTAAACCTATACAACTCTGTAAAAACACAAGAAACACATTATCGTTCTATAATAGGTTTTGTGATTTAAGGAAGGGATTTTTAGGGTAAGTCTATCATTAGGTTCAAAGCAACAAGCTAGTAACCTGGATCTCCGGTCTATAGGCACGCCCCTTACAATTCACAGAGCACCGGAAGCTGCGGAGCACTTTTCATGTCTCATGGCAACATGGGCAACATGCTGTAGGCTAGTACTTCCTTCTCTTCCGTTCATCATTCTGTCCTTTGATAACAGGATATTTTCAATAAATTAGCATAGTTGTGTAGTGTTCAAAGTTCGGGTTACTGCTGATTAGAAAAGCAATTAAGGGGCCGAATAGCGCATGCACCGTCACCACCACCATCATCATCTCTACTGAAAGCAACACAGTTTTGGAACATCTGGGCCCAACTACCGTACAACCATGCGAACTTATTCAAATAAAACTCCGCAATCAAATAGCAAAATGGGAAATTGAAACGGCATGGTGCTAAGTTACAGCAAACACTCCGGGTGCCTACATATCGAAACGGTCGATCAGGCGATCGCGATGGAAAATGACGGCAAGGAAGACATTGGCAACCGAAGCAGAGAGGGTTTAGTGGTCAGTCCGATAGTACCAAGATGCTTCGCAACCACCTTTATTTCATTTTGCTAAGTCATACGATACCGGTCTCTTGGGTTGCACACACAAAGAGCTATTCTCGGTAGAAGAGGCAGCTAGGGAGTTTGTAGTACTATACGTGTTCCGCAAGCAAAGTACCAAACAGCCGTTTCCTGGCCATCTCATCGTGAATTCGTTGGCATCAGTCTATGCAGGCCATGGTTGTGATACATCGAGTATCAAAGACTTGAAGACAACTCAGATTCTCTAGTCGCAAAACCCACACCTGGCATCAGCACAACAAACCTCGAACTGCAGCCTTAACGTCGAGACCGAAAGCGGTGAACATTGATTAATGTAATTCTGGTCTTGGGGAATTATGTGATGAGTTGGTAATTCCGCCCACGTACATCGTTTGAAATTCGCCTATTATAACCAACAATTAATACAATTCCGGCCTATACTTAAAAGGGTAAGAAGGGTAAATACATCTTGGTAGATGAAATGATTGTTAGGGATAGAGCACTGAGCCAAAACAATGGATTTTTAGTGAGCAACTCACTTGCGTGGATTGTAGCTGACTATACAGGAGGTGGGGATTCAACTGAGTTGCCTGGGTTTGTGTAAGTGGCGTGCCCTGCGACAGATTACCGGACGAGTGTTGAGATGCGGACCGAAATGCAGAAACTGATACCTGTACAAGCGAAAAAATGGGCGATAGCAAAGTCATGCCACACAATGAAAGGAAACACAAGATAACGGATACAGTGTACAGCTGAGCGCTTGAAAGATTAATCGACTGGATGAGTGACTGACAGACTGATTGGACTGGACTCGTGTTCGCTCGGTCATTTGGGTGATTGTCGGACTGATGGATTTTCTGGTCTAACTAACTTGAGTCACTGAAGTCACGGTACAACTTAGGAGACGTAGAACTTCAGTTCTGGCATATTTACAGTTATCAAAATAAACCACCACTCTGTTCGACGAACTCGCCTTTAGATGTTTTAACAGTATAAGAAAACAGGCTACTGCGGTTCGCCGATAGTGAACACGAGGAGAGGATGCCGCCTTGCATAAGGTTGTGAACAGCCTTGTCCTGACAGCGCCCATCGGATTTTCTGTAGGCTGCTGACTGGCATTCCATGCATCGACCAGCTGATTCCCAGCACGAATCAGAGGAAGCAGGGCGTGAACCAAGCCGATGGACAGTTCGACGGGTATCAACCCAATTGAATTAATGATAGGCTCCAGGCGGTCAGCAAGTACCGCAACGTCCAAAGGGCTGGCAGCTCCCATATCCGCCAACAGATCTGCAACCGTAATCGAAACCAAGTGTAAGCTCGACATTCATACTTAAATTAAATGCAATGCAATGCACTTTTCTTATTGAGAACAGCCAGAAGCTGTGTAACTCTAGGATTGCTTCTCGGGGGGGCTTTGAACACATTAAGTGGAAAATCAAGTATATCTCGCCTACTTACTGTTTGCTCCGACTGACAAAGGTGGTTGCAGACAAAAGGAGCTGCTTCCATCCTGCAAGTGAATTCAGTCTAAGCCTGTATAGGTGTTTCACTAAACTGGGTATCATTGACACGGCGTACCTCATAAATCTCTCGAGATTATGGATCTAGGTTAAACACTACCGATCGAACCGTTCTAATTTATTCATCAGTTGCGCACTGCTGGTGTTTACCATCAAGGATAGCTGTACGGCGCATGTCAGTCTTCAGTACACATTGACTTCATTAACATGACGAAATCAAGTTGCTAGTCCACATTTTCCTCACTACTTGCACACTACAAGTAACCCCTACAGAAGGAGAAAACCGACCGTGGCACAGGCTTTCTATCCGAAGTGCTACCACTCAGGTACCCGGGGCCCGTAACGTGAATTGCGTGATTGAAGGCTAAAGCTCGTCATAGTCGAGTGTTAATCACACCGCTGGTGTTCAAGTCCTTGTCCGGATGTTTTCAGATTAGAATCGCCCCAAAGGTCCACGTTCCCCGTTTGATGAGAGAACCTAAATATACATGTTTACATAAACCCTAAACCCTAAGAACCGCGTATTAGCTGACATTCGTGAAGATAACACGGGTTTTTCGGATCTTCATGCTAGTGGCATACCCGGAAATAAGATAGGGGTTTTCTAAGGAGAAGACTATTGTCATACCCTGTTTTGATGTTACCGAAAAAGAAAGCCTGGGTCCACTGGTACCTGAAAACTTGAAAAATTTCGATTTTAGGGGAACAATCGATAACGACTGAGTGGAAACTAATGAGGCAGGGTCAATGTCAAGCTAAAACTAAATAATCCAAAGATACCGTGTAACTTGTGCAACTTGTCCGCATAGTTTATTATAAAGTAACAAGACGATGTTTCTTCCTCCGGTAGTTCATACAATACCCACGGGACCAACCGAAATTGGTCCCTGGTGTGAAGAATTCACTTGGAAAAGGATTTGTTTTTCCCAAACAGGAATAAATATGGAACACTTAGTAATGTATCCAGGATTTTTCGCGTCATTTCCAAACTCTACTAGCTTTGATTGATTCTCTCCCATGCAGCCTGCACAGCTTGTTACGATGCGAACGTCACACCACCACATCACACCACCATTTTATGTCCCACAAGTTGTCCCCCGTTAAGAGCACAGTAGCAGTTGCCCGGCTAGTGAGGCTTGTGTGGGCAAGCACCAGGAGAATCTGGAAATTCAACACCTTGTTCGCCCCAAGGAATTTCTAGTTTTAGCCTATATGCCTCTGCAATCAAAAATATTGAAGCAATAGGATAAATTGCACTTGAAACAACCTACTCTTTAGTTGCATCATTGTTACTGGCCGCTTTCGCAATTGATTCATTATGATGATAACTGGGTACGAAGCACTGATAAAAGAAATCAACTTTCTTCGAATGTTTTATAGCATTCATACCAGCCTTCCTATTCGGACATGAATGATAAATTCAAGTAAGCATGTTCATCCGGGTTTCGAAACTGACAAACGAATCAAGAGATTCATCTGGAATTCCCGTTAACACCAACTTATTCTGCAAATGAGTGTATTTCGCCAATCACCCCTGACTATGTTATTGTGGTCGAGTGAACTACCATGACAAACCTGTGCGTTTGTGGTGAATTTATGTGGTGTTATGCCCTTTCTGTGCCAGAGCTGGAAGGAAGCAACGGCGTTGTTTGGAACTGTATCTGTTGCGACTTGGGGAGATAAACACGGTAGATATGCGTAGTAACCAAACCACAAAGACTGAGTTGAATCAAATCTGAGAGGATAAGAATGGAAATCCTGAGAGGAAAAGCGATGGTCGGGTAAGCCGATATTGTATAGCCAAGGGGAGTTGTAGGCGATGAAATACTAAACTTGAAATCCATCAAATGATGTATGATGATGATGATGTGGCGTATGGTGCGGAGTTCTCCTTCTAAAAAAGTCTCAATAGCTCAAAAACCGGGGGAAAGGGGAATCACTCTCTTGCTCAGGTGTTTCTTTTTAGGAGGTTGCTCCAAAGGAGAACTACTGTACTTCACTTGAACATAGTTGCTGATGCAGATCTGGTCGGAAGAAGCCATATATGATTACAGCTTACATCGCAAAATGACGTAAAGCACTGAAGCGGCCTGTTCAACTAGCTATAGGGGACGACCAACGACAACACAGAAACAGCGGGAGGATGGGCAAAATTTGGGAGGTTCCTTTCAGAAATTCGATATTCTGCTTTAGGAGGTGACGTCCATGGTATGGTCGTTTCGAGACTGGCTTCAAAAGAGCCAACCTTATCAAATAAGTGTGTGTATTATGGTCCGCGAAGAATCCAATCCTTGTCATTTTCGTGCACAATCACACGGTCGCATTGGAGATTAGTCACTGCTGGGAAGGCTCTTGGATACAAGGAGTACTGCAAACACAAATGCGGAGTGATTCGGATAAAAGGCAAGAACCTCAAATGCAAAACGAAGACGGATAAAAATGCACTGATGCTTGCTGGTGGGCTAGCCTCCGGTAACTGTTGCATCCGCAACACGAATAATAGCAACCGACCACAGGTTCCCGGAAACCTAATGGAACCCAACACAAGAAACTTACCGGCAAGTTTCAGGGCAATTGGACTTGAGGACTCGGTCCACAATATATTGGCAAGAATATCCATAATAGTTTGGCGCATTTGTGGACAGTGCTTTAGAAGGTAATAGAAAAAGGAGACCAGTGGATTGTAAAGTTCCTTGAAAAACACAGAGCACTAGATAAAAAATCGTACCATTAATGCGACTACGGATGAAGTGAGCACTATTTGATAAATTGACCGTCAAAATGCGGTCCTGATCACGGAAACTGATGTTCCGCTGCCTTGTTCACTTCTTTAATCCATCGGGTCTCGAAGTATGCAAGTGGAACTATATGAGGCAAGTTAACAAAAGCTTTTTGTGGCCCAACCCTACTCAGCGATAGTAAATTCAATATCTATGACTACTCATTGCCAATCAACAAAAGAGCACCTGCTCCGAAACTTGTGGTAGTACATGGGAATCAAATCGAACCAAGAAATGCTGTGGTCAATCCGCATTCGCAACCATTGCCTCGAAGTGCAACCTGATCCCGTAACTGGATGATTAGTGATACCACCTTGGTCTACAAGAAATACGCATTCACTTTACCTGACCCAGAGGTAAGTTAAGTCGCACTGACAATTTTCAGAATGTGGTTCCCCGTCCCATAATGGAAAAAATCCTGGCACTAGTGAATAATATTAACCCAAACTACCCAGAGGCCACAAACAGAGTACACTTTTGGATTCGAAAAACATAAATTTTCACACACGTAGCAGGCGCGCGAAAAGCAGCTTGTTCCACTGGTTGATTTCGGCCCAAGCAAACCGCGAATTTTTGGATGGACGCAGGAAACTCGGAGTTTGACAAAGTCCAGAGCTGAGAACGAAATATTTTGGCCCGTTAAAAAAGAAAAACTTCAGCCCAGAAAACGCGCGCTTCTGTTGATTACAAGAATCCCCATATTTTACCGTGAAACCTCTATCCAGCCACATCGAATGACTTGAAGAGGCTGTTAACTGCACACACCTATAGGGTCTAGGGCCACAATAGGTTTATCTCTCATCAATGAATTGGAGTATTCGGATCCCAAGGGAGAGTTCAGTGGAGAGTTTGTTTTGGCCAACTGCTAGCGGTTATCTATGAAAACCGTTGAGCGTGTGTAGTAGTTATTGTCAGCAAGTTTTAAACTCTGGTATAACGAAAACCGGCGGCCCAGTCACGGACTGGTTTAATATGCTTAGAAGAACTGACCTTAAACAAGTGGACTAAGACTTCCATTGCTAGGCGACCAACACGCACGTTGATGTGATGCTGAGGTACAAACGGAGACGTATTTGGTTTATGCGACTTGACAGTACTTGGGGCACGAGTTCTGCGGGAAGTAAGTAGTGCTGACCCAGGATTGTGAGCACTGGCACGAAGTAGCCCGAATCCTAGCAGAACCAACCCTTGCGTCAAATGCTTTCCGGAAGCTGAAAGACTGATAAGGTTACAAAAAATCAAGTGTGTACTGAGGCGTGTCCTAACAGTGGGTGGAAGATCGTTTAAAGGTTATCATAATGTGTTAAAATCAAAATGAGAATCAGGAAATAATGATTAAATACTACAAGGTAATCGATAAATTGTGGGAACGATTTTTGGGCCATCCAAGGAGTCCATATTCAACAGTCCTATTGTTGTCATTGACAATAATAATGCTGCCCAAAACAATGCACACAGGGTGGAATATCTGTCACACATGTATGATCTAGATTTTAGCTGAAATCAGGCAGATTCAATTTATGCACCAAACATGTCAGTTTGTCTCGGTATACGTGAATAAACAGGTTAGTATAAACATACTATGAAAGCGTTAGGACATTCCATCTGTCCTCATGAGAACCGAATTGACACAAAACTACCAAGACCATAAGCGCTCATTGGAAAAATGGATCAAATAGATGGGTAGGGTGGCAAATGCGAGTGAGAACTGATGTTCCGTTCGAAAACTGCTAAAAACTTACCACTGTTGTGAAATCCTGAAAATCAGTGTCGCAGGATCGTCTGGAGCATCGCAAAAACCTCGTAGAAAAGCTGATTCAGAAATCAACCGACCATCAGCAAAAGCAGCAAGCAAAGTGGAGTTTAGAAGCCGCAAACTCTAAAGGTTCGTAAAAAGGTATAAATGTAGCTCAAGAGCATAAACCTAGAGTGATGACAGGCATCATATAAAACACAGGTATAGTTCCTGGACTAAATTCCACTAAATTCTCGTTAGTTGGTCGACAGACACGTGACAAGGCACTTGCGAAGCTTGTCTTCCATACACAGCAGAGGTGATTAGAACCATATGAAATATGAAATATGATAACAAGGGCGCAGTTTTTTGTTCAGTAAAGCGATAGAGGCTGACCTCAGGTCAACTGAGTGCCTGATACTACAAGGTCGACGGAGTGACGCAGCTGGTGGCCAGAGGGAGAAAACTGACCGGCCTTATCTAGTCAGTCAAGACGAACCTAGTTAGGACACATCCAATCGTACTCACCGACTTACGGCTGAGAACGTCATACCGGAATGGACGATAGGTGCCTGAGCATTCAGAAGCACATGTCAGACTTAAAAGCCAACTCAGGTGCAACCGTGCCACTAACCTTGACCTTGGGTTGGTATAGGTTAGGTAATTTTTGAGTGAGTGGGATGGCGAAGTGTAGCCGTGAATCTATGGGGCCATCTGATTCCACAATGAGAAGTCCGGCACATTTTTTCACACAGCACTGCATCAACCAAGGCTATATCAAATGAACCATGCAGTTGGAGTTTGGTAAGCAAGGACTCCACTAAATGTAGGTAACTTTGCAAACAGTTCAAACAGACTAACAGTGTAACCAATAAAATAGACAATTCATTTACCTGGGTTTGTAGATATGGGATCGGCAATACTGTCAGTAGCAGTGCGAAAATGAACTCCGACAAAATCACGTCCTGAGATAAACTCTAAGATGAGTTGTAATTTATTGTATTTACTGAAACATTACTCACTTTTACGGCAAGCAGCAGCTCCAAACCGAACTGTGTCGACTGAGTGCACAGTTCGAAAACGAGCGAAAATGTCTCATCTTTAAGATCACTAGAGGTGAGGTACCCAGTAAGAGCCGAGAAGATTGGAACTTACGCAGTAAAATTAGTTGTTTCCGACATAAATTCAATGCGGAGGTGATTCAGGGTGAGCGAAAGTGTTTTCTGCAACATATTAGGACTGAAATAGATACCCACAGAACAGGAGAAGAGGAAAACAGTGCTCAAAGCACGCGTGAAAGAGTGACTGTCCAACTGGGAGAGCTTTGGGAGAACCTTTTTCAGCAAAAGACCCTTGTGTTGGAGAGACATTGGATAGTCTTTCAGTGACTCAATCAATTGAAGTGCGTTTCCGGATGACCACCTAACACAGTAGCGTAAATTACATGATTTAACCTCACTCTTCATTGCACAAGGACTCAAAAATTGGGGTAAGAACGACTGGGGAACTCTCCAAACGTAAGATTGCTTTGCCTAAAGTTGTAAAGATACTATAAAATGACGATCTATGGAGCAGACGCAAATAAGAACTTACCAAGAACTATGTGAGCAATCTTTCGGAAGTTTTCGTATGATATGAACGCAGAGACGTTCCAGTTTCCAGTCTTCCAGATACTCGATCTAGTTTAGCAATGTTACTGGGGTAGAAAAACACCAGTACAGCGTCATTCAAAAACAGAGCGAAGATAGTACGATAGGACTCGTGAATAGGATGAATCCAAAGGCGATCAATCAAGCCTTCACATATGTCCAGTAATTCCTCATGGGAATACATTCCTATAGAATGGTAACGAAATGAAATAACTAAACATACCATATGTTGCTGCTTCTAGGAGGCTAACAGTGGTATCAGATTCCTCGCTTAACAGCAGTCGATCAACGAGACCCAAAATCTCCCCAAATAGTAAGCACAACATTAAATGATAAGACTTACCTCGTTCACTCTCTTCGAAATTAGGATTGATTTAATTTTATCGGGATTTCCAACATTGAGAAGAACCTCTTGTTCCATCTCTTCGCTCACAGCTAAAATTTGACATTAGTTAGGAATTTAGCTCATGAACACAATCCTGCTAGGAAAAAGATGGCTTTCATTATCTTGTCACGGTTTATCTCACGTTCTTAATGCACGAATGAAGTGAAATTGCGGCGGGTAAACGGAAAACATGGAGATAATGAAGCAAACATAAATTTTTGAGTAATCGAGTCAGGAGATTCGTGCTATTATTATGTCAGCATATAGCATAATAAACAATGCAGGCAACCAAAGCCATGGAAAAACTGGTGTAGACGGAGATCAACGAAACACGACCCAGTACAGCGATATCAGAAGAAAGGTTATCTGGGGACATGGTCTTCTCTCCATCAGCAATGTGCAAAGTGACAACGCCGACCTACCACACATGCTAAGAAGCACAATTCTCCCAAAGTTTCCGAACAAAACTGTTGATCTGTAGCATTTGTCTTCTTTTTACAGCATATTATGTACAAAAAGAGGTGTACACAAAAACCCGTAGGCCGCTTCACTAGATTTGTGGCGAAATACCTTGAGAAAGGTGTGCACTGGTGACAAATCAAGAAAAGCATCTATTCTGCTGGGTGGGAACAAGCTGGCAAGTTCGGTAGCAGTGATAATTTTGACTTTATTCTCCCTTGTAATGATGGCTCCAGCTATAACGCCGATTGTTATAAGGTTGTAATCCACGTGTACAGTTGTCACATAATATAGTGGTTAATTTCTGAATTACCTCAGAATACTGGGTTTATTTTGGCTGTTCTTGAAGGACATTGCCCACGTTGTTAGCCTTGATCACCACCGTTCATTCCGTTTTTGTAGATGGCTGCAACGTTTTTAAAGGTGCTCCAGAACTGAATAAGTTAGCTATATGGGTATCATTCCCTCCCACAGACTGATTTTCGATTCCCGGTAGTTCTTCTATTGCAACAGATAAGAACCAGCCTCTATAAAGGCCACTCATGGTAACGATCGTTCAGCAATGGGGGGCCCTCTGTTGTACGAGGTGGAGCATGCAAACCACTAACACATTTTGGAAACCTCAACCCACTTGGTTTATGGCTGTTCTATGCGCACAACCATCTTTTCGTAACCTCAGAACATCCATGACGTGCAGGACGTATGGGGTCGTAGCTACAGGATGGAAATACGATCTTCTTGCTACCCAATACACACCGCTCTGTGGTTGCGGAATGCCCATAATACCACATTGATTCGAGGTTTTTGAGCCCAAATCCCCATAGGTAACATGGGTGGTTTCACTCGCTCCACAGCAAGTGGCTTAACGGTCATGAATAGTGTGGACGGCTTCTCACAGGCAAATTTGCAACGAAATATTTAGATTCACCGCCATCAGAGTTCCATGAAGGACAAATATCCATCTAAGGGAAGGTATAAATGAATGAACGGGGACTTGAAAAAAAGCTGGTCAACTCCTCCCGTTGTTTCTGAAAATCATCCTAACAGGGGTTTGTTGTCTGATATAAACAGAACAAGGTTGCCACCGGTATCGACCAACCGGATGGCAAGTGAATCAAAATAACAAACAAATAGATGCTTGAAACCCACGTGAGCAAAGTGAAACGGTTGATGCAGTCCCCCCAACTCTTGAGATTCATTAAAATAAAAAATACTTCTGGTTTAAGTAAGTTACATCCACATGGGGATGAGATGGGCACAGTAGGGCACCGTCGAGCTCCGTGAATGGAAGAATGCGACATTCAGTGATAAAATGGAATTTAGTCTAGATGGACTCGGTGGCGTCGTTTGCAGCATTGACACGAAGAACTATCCTCGTAAGCTTGACATACATTTTTGACCTGAAGGCATCTTCTCTCGTGAGCTGATCAAATTAGACAACGGTGGGCATCGAAAGTTCGGTGGCACACATCTAGACATTAACGCAGTGCAATGTTTACTTAGTGCCACGAGTAGACAGGAAGATAGAATATTCTAGCAAATCGGCCCTTCTCCTGTTGGTATTGGGCGGGACTTGAGAGATATGGGACGGTCCATTTCGACACATTGGCACCTCCCCAGATTTTCGGCGCTGACAATCAGATGAGACTAGAAGGTAATACTGTCCGTGAAACAGTCCTAGAGATTCACTGAGGCCAATCCCGTAAGTGACTCGCCCCTCTCCAGATTCGAACCGTCATTAAAACTCAGATCCATCATCATTGTCACCATTGACAGCAACACCAAATGAGAACAACAACGTCAATTTACTCGAATAGCTTTATAGTGAAAACAAGAAGAGTGGACAGCTAGGGGGACCCAGAGCTAACCCACAACAAACACCCCATGTGCCTACACTTCCAACACCTGATCAATCTGGATAGAAACTGACAGGAACGCCACTGGCATCGGTTGGCCACCATATCGTTAAGTGTTTCCAACCAAGCACAGGAAGGGTCATTTGGACCCCACTCTGGGAGGCGAACGGCAACAAGAGCGTCCATGCTTTTCGTAACATCCTACAAACCCTTCTGCTATATCAGTCTGTCAACTTCTGGATTTCCACCACTCCGGAGCAAACTGACAAAACCAATTCCGGCCTTGGACATGCGTGCGTTGACTTCGTCTGTCACTACCGTCAGAGCTATTGCAACTTCCGAGATACCTACAGCGTTCCGTAACTTCCAGTGTCACTCCTTGAATTCTTACAGACATGCTTATAAAGTGCACGTCCCGCAGCAATTGTGCAATTTGTGGGAGCGGAGCACATGCCACTAGATGACCTTGGGCGGCTTTTATAGTAACGCTTGTGATTCTTGCTCTTCTTCAAAAATGAGAAAATGTCGTCCGCATATTACAGGCCGACAAGGTTCTCGCTCGCGCCTATACGCATGCCGTTGCTCTAACACATAGAGTGTGAACATGTAGTTCACACAGCTCCTTCCCAGTCGGAATCCTGCTTGCTGTTCTCGGGTCGTCTTCACGCGCATTTGTAAGAGGACGTAAAACAACCAACACAAAGGTCTTGGTTACAACAGGAACAAGATAATGCCTCTGTGGTTGTCACATCAACTCAGAGCCCCTTTTTGAAAATGGACAGCACTACCGACTCACCCCAGCTGGTTGGGACGGTCTCTTTGGTCCAGATAGAGGCTGGCAAGTTTGTCCAGCACCCGCTGAGAATTTTACCTCCATCTTTGAACACAGCGCCTGAGGGTTGGTCAAGACGCTTCAATGAGAAAAGGCATTAGCTTGTTTCGAAGCCATCATGTATTCCAAGTTCCCTATCCAGGACTGCGTTTCAGGTCAGGAACCTGGCTGAGCAAATCCAGTTATCGACCACAGGTCACCTTAACGCTTCGACTGACGAGGTGGAACTAAGCGTTTGCACAGGCCACGGAGCTTGTGGGATCCAGAATTTTGGTGAAAAGGGAAGGAGTGAAAACCGCCGGAAGTGTCCGCAGGTAATTCCGCAC
>SJOL01008225.1:366069-422037 GCA_004794785.1 Opisthorchis felineus | reverse complement strand
CACTGTCACGGTAAATGCGCACACTCGCAAGCAAACGAGCTCAGGCTCAGGCGGTTGCACTTACTCACTATTGGTTGAGACCAGCACTCGTTCAGTGTCTCAAGACACATGCAGTCTGGAGAGACATGTAGACAGACCAACTGGCCTTCAGATGTCTACCGATGAAACCGGATCGGGTTTCGAGTTTGAGTATATAAGGCAGAGACGTTGCGCATTACACCACAATAATGGGAAACTTAACGACTGGATTCTCACGGCCCGAATCACCCCACCTTCGAGATATATCCGTCAATGTGAAAGGTGAGTCTTTCAGCTCTAACCTTTTGCTGTAAAAATGTTCCATCCTTTATTCTAACTTGCAGACTATCCTAATTTTACGCTGAAATGTTCAACACATGTAGTACCAACCATACTTGGTAAAACAATAAACTGTCGTTAAAGTGTTAAGCTAAAATCAAACTTGAAACGGGCACCCCGAAATGAACGAATTTTTCACAAGATTATTGACAGTCCTGTAAGTTTGTGCCCTCTTATTGAACGGCTAACATTCATCACAGCTGTCATGGAGGACGCTAACATAACTACCAAAATGCATGAGAACAGCCACAAGGAGGGTGTTAGTAATCAATACACGAGTTACGGTCGACCTAAGGGTAAATATCAGTGCACATCAAATTGAGTGAGATATGAAAAAAACTAAATAGAAGAGCAAAAGTTCGAAAGGCCGAACACAGCACCGGAGAACTGTTTGAGGACCGTGAAAGCTGGAACGTGGTCGTGTAAATTTTTGTTCTATACTACGTATTGCGACATTGTAGTACCAACAAATTTTTGCACATTTACCTGCAATCCCTAATAGCCGTGTTCTTTCCGTCCTTATCACATGGAGCAGTGAAACTCATTTTTTAAATACCATCTAGAATGTTACTGGTTCAACACAACCCAGATAAACATTTTTACGATCACCTCTCTGGTTAGACTCATCACATGACTACATAATTTATTAACTCCACCTCTCCTGCTTCATTTTGTTGGTTTGGCATGTGTTGTCTACAATGTTTTGCAATGGGGCTCATGGCACTTTATTAATCGGGATACATACTCATTTAGTCAGCTGTTCTTTTCCTGTTACTTTTCTTTCAATTCAGTATTTGTACACTTCATAAACTCAACTTAGTGTGTCCCAAACTTTACAAGCTTCTCAAATTTGGTCCCACCATATCCTAACTATCGACTGCTTTATTGCCTTTCATTACTTATTCCGTGATCTTGGTTGTTTCATCTGCGACTTTTGATTTGTCCTTCTCATACTGAAAGTCTGATAGTGGAGTATAACGTGCTTACATGCGCTTACAGCGTTGGTTACTCACTTGATTCAGGTGGAAATCGTTGCTCTGCATTCCTGAATATGTAAGTGTTTTGTGGATTTTCTGAGTGAATGCTAACCCCCAAAAGACCGGCTCGTGCCGACCCCTGCGTAGTCACTGTGATAAACAGCAATGATAATTTTGCAGTCGCAAGTGGAACACTGTCCGTGTTGCTAACTTTATGACTGTACAGTGTGGGTGAATAATCCAGATCAACACTACAGGAAAGAAAGTTCTTCCGCACGAGCGTTATGTCCATCATATCGCAGTGTATCTGATCTGTAAAGATTTTGATCTTGTCATCGAGATTGAACCAGCTCCGTTGCTGGTATTAGGTTCCAGGATACTTTGTTCAATAGAAGTGGTATTGAATTCAAATTTACTTAAACTAGCTACACATATGTACTCCACCCAGGTCCCGAAATGTAACTCCATTTCGTTTCCTCTAATATTGTTGGGTAGTCACTATGAGACCAAGTACTACCTCACAACCTTGGTGTTCCCTCAAACGAATCTGAGGCTATTTCAGCTATCACACCGAACAGACTAAAAACAATTATTGGCTTCCAATATTCTAAGGCATATGCTTGTATACTGCAAGCCACTGTTGTCACATACTGAACTTAGTACGCAGGGGGATATATTTCAACAAGACAGAGCAGTAAATTACATTTCGTATCTCATCAAGCACTGACTTTTGTTACGCTACTTGTAGCCTTCACCCTCACAATCTAACCTATCAGGTGGCACTTGGTTCTGGTTTCTCGGCTAGTGTACACAAATACAGACGTCAGTGACTCCAAAAACCAAATAGGTTGATGAAATATGACGGAAACGCACTAGTATCAGTCAAAATGACATGCAGTCACACGATAAAGGCACCGCAAGTCCACTGTAGAGGTCTTGAAGCGAAGCACCCAGTAGGCGTCACTGAAAACATCCGTAGCCCCCCCCTGGAACAGCCCACCATTCATTTTTGGTGATCCTAGGTTATCTTTCTCATGGTATATTCTATTTCTTGGTTTTGTTTGTAATCTTATTCATCACCTCATGACGGAACTTCGTTTTCATCTAGTTATTGGCTGTGAGCTACAGTAACAACGGACGGTTCTAGATTATTTCGCTAGACGTTTAAATGGGTTGAAAAAAATTTGGTGCGTGTTTTGGGAACTCAATCTCTGAGTTGCGAGTTACCGACAGAGTGTCCACTATCACTAGCCTCCATTTCAGCGGCTAAGCTTCACATTCGCAATTTCATGAGGGTGAGTGTAGCTTTGATTCCCTCCGAAGATGTTAGACATCCTCCCGCCTAGCCTGAGCTCGTTTGCTTGCGAGTGTGCGCATTTACCGTGACAGTGTTCGTCGTCATGAGGCTGACTGGTTCTGTCTGGTGAAAACCTACCAAAACCGATCGTTTGCTTATTCGACTTACAAAATACATTGCTCATTCATCATTCCTTGAGTCAAGCATTTTCTGCTGACCGAAGTTGTTAAACTAGGGAATAAATTTCTTTGAGGAATACTTAACCTGCTGAAATAGTTGCAAAGGAGTTTGTGAACAGTCGCGTTTTCAAGGGTATGGCCAGCCATACTGGTGAAAATATAATCCACCCAATCATTGCACACTTTTTGACATGCGTTCACTGGTTAACCAATCAGTGAATTTAATAGAATGTTGTGAAGTAATTTTTCTCGTATTTTCCACCCTGATTAAAACTGTTATAGCTACGCAGAACGGCCGTTGTGAGGATCCGAAAAGCGAAATGCATTCGCTACTAGCTCCTAAGGAATTCCGCGAACAGGGCTGCCGAATGGTGAACTACATTGTAGACTATTTAGAGAACGCCGATAAATTGCGAGTGTTTCCCACTGTTGAGCCGGGATACTTGGCCAGTTTGATACCAAAAGAGGCTCCAGAGGAAACTGAACCATGGTCAAAGATTATGGAGGATGTCGAGCGTGTGATAATGCCCGGGGTAAGTTGTGTTGCCAATATTCAGGTGCAACTCTCGATATTCGATTGTCAAACAAATTTGCGTTGAACCTTCTGCATTTTTACAGATAACGCACTGGCAACATCCTCGGTTCCACGCTTACTTTCCTTCCGGTTCTTCATGTCCGTCGATGTGTGCTGACATATTGACCAATGGGTTTGCATGCATTGGATTCACATGGGTAAGTCAGGGTCCGTCAGTATGCGATTGCTCGCTGGCCGAAATTCCCACGGTTGAAGTATGCCCAAAACATCTGGACTATAGACAGATTTGCTGTTGGAAAATCCCCATTCTATGGAATTTCTCAGCTAAGTCAAATGACAACCAAAAGTCACGCTTAGCAGGTGATTCTGAGCAAGTCACCGTGTCAAAAGAATTTTCCTCACGTTACACTTACTCAGCTTTAAGCGTATTGCTTTTTGTTCGTGCCGGTACATCCTACTTTGATACTACTTAGGCCACTTTCTGGCACATAAGGAGTGCATATCGTGGACTGACTGAAACGATACTACCTAAATTATTAGCAGTTCATGAACAGTATTTCGATGTTGAGAATAGGGAGGTTATGGTAGATAATGGCAAACGAATAATCTAATAACACCGGTACCGGGGATCTTCGTGGACAGTTATGCGAATTTGAAATTTCTTCCTCTGGAAAGTCTTCAAATGACACTGGACTAAGTGACGTGAACTGTGTGACTGAGGGCTGGTTGTGCTGCTCTACACTGTCTATTAGCCAATTTTAGTGGAGTAATAGTGCTTAGCTACTAGCTGCAGTTCGAGTGGCCCTAGAGAAGTGTGAATTGCTCTGAATTGCTCTCCAACACAGATGAAACATCCGTACAGTGCATCTTGGTACAGTACTTCTCTGCTGTTCGTCACAGACAGGCCTTAGTCGTAAAATGATATTCCAATTGAAATTCCACTTATCAGAGCACATTTGACGGCATTACTTATTATTGTGCTCATTGCGTTTAGGCCGGCTGTTGGACAATAACAACCCTTCTGCGTGATTTCTCACAAAATGTAGTTCCTCGGTTTTATTTTGATATTTGGAGTGGCATCCCACTGCTGCGCGCAATCCAACTATGCTATGCGCAGGCGTTTAGTCGTTTGAACACTGCTAGCCGTCAAATCCTTACCGGATTCCTGTAAACTGCACATCAGTGTACAACTATCAGACGGATTTAGATAATACGAAGAGTTTGTTCGTATAGGTAACAGATTTATGTCGTCTACCTGCCTGGTTCCTTCACTTTGGTTTATGTGAATCAAATCACATGGACCTCGTACACGAAGACACGGTACCCAGAAAATCCACTAATCAATGGTGCATTCGTCGTCCAACCACGCGTCTCTTAGAGTTGAAGGTCTGCGCTAAATGCCGTCTTCCGCAAACAAAAGTTATTTCAGCTCACTGAGACGCATTACTTGTAAGTTGGAGATGTGAAATAACTTGAACAACAGCCATTATTTTCCTGGAACTTCACAGCAAACTTGGCGAGCTCAGTGTGCTGAATAAACACGGCGTCATACTTCAGTTGGCACAATGGTCGAGATGTCGCAGTATGTTTTTTTGACGTAACACATTATCCATAAGTTAGCTGAATACTCATCGACAGCCCACGACCGGTTTCGCATATCTTGTGAATCATCAGATAGGAGAAATCACTCATTTTTCGTTAACCTTACGTTCTCCTGTACACTGAATCGAAGGCAGCTGGCTTAATTTGTTCATTTAGAACCTTGTTCTTAACGGGTGACTCCACTGAATGTGTTGTTTGTGGTAGTCTTCGAATGAGTGTTACTAGTTTGAGGAGTATATCCTGTTGGGAGAACATAGTGTGATATCTAATATATTTTTCCACAGGAAATTTGAGGTGGCCTTCGTGTGTCATATTTAGTTGAAGAAACCTATACTCGGTAGATTCAGCTGGGATTCGGTTGAGTCTGCAGCTAACAGTAAAGTAATTTGCACATGAGGGTATTTGGCCAAATGCTTATGACTCACTCTTCAACTACAGCAGAAAATGGGCGGAGATCTGGGGAGTGCGCCAACATGAATAGCCCCAAAACGGGCAAACTGATGGTGGGTCGTCGAATAGGTGCCAGCGACGTCAAATAGAGTGTTTTGACTAGAATATGGTAACTCTATAAAATATCCGTTTATGGAAAACAGAACACTCCTATGTAGTTTTTGAACTGTGGACTTCTGTAGTTTGCACCTTTTAGTAACGATAGATGCAAGTTCATGTCGTAATACTCGCTTTCAGGGATTTATTATTTCTTTGAAAAATCAAGTTACCTAAAAGATCCGATGACACAAATAAAACAGATCAAATTAGGGGTTGCCTCAACTAGGACCACCATACAGCTGACACTCACTGAGACGGAGATAGTTTAATCCAAATTATCGGCAGCCGTGACTTGTTCTCAAGCCCAGAGTGAAATTCACAGTTGTGTGCAAGATGAAATACTGTCATCGCGACTAAAACTAAAAAGAAGGGAAATTAGGCCCTTCAACAAAAGCCCTTGGCCCATCAACCCAATGGCAAGACAGCTTGTGGGTGCCGGCACAGTAATACAGCTTTTTAAGGAACAATTCGCGTACCTGCTGGTGTTCGCATCTTGCATGACCAGGAGACTGTCCGTCAGACCTGTACTCATTGACCAATCTGTATGAGAAATTCTCTTAGTGTAAAAGTTAAACCCCAGTGTACCGCCATGGATCATAGCCGTATACTCAACATCAGATCACGATGATTTTCAATAACTGCGGTGGCTAAAAGACAAACCAGCTATACCATTTATAAACCGTGAACATTATTCTGACAAGTGGGTGCACAACTCGTTCAAGGCGTAAATAACCGAAAAGATCCGCGATGATCGAATACTTAGAAGGGTTATTACTATGGGAACCCACGATTGGGTGAATCGTTGACAAAACAAGTAAGGTGGGCCTACTTGCGTCGAGAATTGCCTTTATACTACACAAGTTACGTCCGCCGTGCAGCGCGCAACAGTAGAACGATAACGGACGTATGGGTAAATTGGTAGCGCGGCAGGTTTAGTTCATGCGACCGAACTTGATTTCAGGCCAGGATTGGATATAATACAACGTCATAAATTTCGTTATATATATATATATATATATATATATATATATTGCCATGCCTCGAATACTATGCCAACTGAAACATGAGATCTTTGTGCGCCTCAATCACTTGAATAATATCAGGAAGGAGAGATTCAGCTGGAATCCAGCCAAGTCTCCGAATACCTAATTGATTTGCAAAAGAGTGTGCCTCTGCGCCTATGTAAGATTTGGTGTTTAAGTAAAACCTCGATGTAATGGAAACTCGGGGACATCGCCTAAATGAAAATCCCAGAGAACAGCGAAAGCCGTAGTGGGCTTTTGACGAGCTTCCAGAAAACCATACTTAATGCAATATGGTGTATTTTTCACCCTGTCGGTTGTCCGTCTGACAATGTGCCCATTACTGATTGAGAACGCATAGAACACAGTAACTGAGTGAGTGCATGAAAGTGTGTAAAGTTCATGCACTGAAAAATGAGCTGTTTTGTGTTCCGAAAAAGCACTTCTTCGAAACATCATAAATGCTCACCAAAAATATTTCAGAGCGTTTCATGGAGATTTCGGTGTAAAAATATCAAATTACAATAATAAATCTCTACTGATGGAACGGCTACATAGCACCACAGGCATGCCCCACTTACTTCAAATCACCCACGAACAGTGCGTACACTCTTGTAAGTTGTGGATCGGCTTACATCAATGGATGGAATATGAGGAGATTTGGTGGTATTCAATGGTAATTTCATTCCATCAGTGAAGCCACTCTTTCCTGAAAAGCCAAGAAGCAACGTACAGCTGTTTCATCCATGGTTGGAATCATTAACAGTGCGCATCTCACGAAATTCAGAGAGTTTTAAACCCGCAACCTTCCGGCCAGTGGTTGAACGCTTAACCGTCTGGCCACCAGTGGCTGTTCAGCAGTGTGATTTGCTCTCACTCAGACATGACATGGCGCCACTCATCATTCAACAACGGAAACCACATCACGTGGTCACGTATTGACTGGCTCTTCGAGTGACAACTTCTCAGAAGGAAGTTTTACGCATCCGGTAAAATTATCCCTCTTTTGAGCTGCTTATTGGTTCATGATAATGTGAGGAGATTTGATAATATTCATTTGGTTCGATCTGCCAATCGAAGAAAGATATTTCTAGTCCCATAGCTTTGTCACACCAGTGACAGAAATATGTAGGAATGTAGGAAATATGTAGGATGATAATCCACAGTGGGTATTCAGTGCTAGTGTGCAGCGCTAGCATGCTCACAAAAGGCCGTTTATTGTCACAGTGGTTTTGGTAGTTCCAGTAAACTCAGCGCACGTCTATACTAGTGCTTGGCAGTCAAAATATGCGCGCCATCAGAACTAATAAGAAATTGCATACGTGGGGCAAAATACTGAGGTAATTCTAGTCCGTGTGAGAACGCTGAATTCTTTTGAGAGCAATGACGGTTAGATCAAAGTAATGTTAGACGTAGTACACTGCTTATAAGGTTGCTGAAAATTCTTCGACAGCCTACGACCGGTTTTGCCCTTCATGGGGCTCATCAAGTAGGAGCAGTCCTCGGGTTTCCGTCAACTTCATGTTCTAATTGAACCCAAATTGCACGAAATTAGGGAAATACGCTCGTTTGCATATCAATTTGGTTTTGATAGGAGACTCACCTGGAACCCCACACAATCCCTCGTTTCTGGTGAGGGCGAGGCCGGTCGTGGGCTGTCGAAGAGTTTTCAGCGACGTTATGAGTAGTGAATTACGTCTATACGCGTATCGCGATATCTCGAATATCGTACCAAATGAAACATGAGGCTGCCTGGTGCAGCACATTCAGTGGCTTAAAAACATCATAAGCAAGAGATTCAGCCGGGTTCCAGCTGAATAGGAGTGTAGATGCACGAAGAGTAGTAGATAACGGGCGTCAACTTTCTCACCAGGATGATCAATTTGGTTGGAATCATGTAATCACCCGTAGGAGTGACAGTATGAATGCATTGTAAGAGGAATTGTGCGGGTGTTGTGCGTACATAAATTCATTTATGGTTCACTCAACTATACCAGCCTTGGCCAGTTACCTGTGGTTGGTGTGAGCATTTCAGTTGGTGTGGCTTGGTGTCTTGGTGGTTTTGAATGCCTCGGTTCATCCACTGGGACCCTCTTTCACTTGCCTCCAGAGTGGGTCCTGGCTCTCGGTTTGTTGGTCTGCTAGCCGTCTCTGTCTCAGCATGCCAATTGCTTTGGCGGTTCCTCGCTCGTAATGGGTTGAAGTTGTGTCGGGAATTTTCCCGTTAGATACAAAAGTAGGGCGCAAAGCTGGTGAGATATAGACAGTGCGCTTTTATCGGTACAGCGAAGGCGGACTGCCTGACTACAGGCGTTCAAGGAGGTACTCCGTAGCTCCAAATTTTCTGTCGTTGATCACGAGGACTTGTTTGGAACACGTACGAAAGTGGGTTTTTACCAAACGGATAGGAAGAGCCTGTTGCACGAAAAAGAACGTGATATCAACGCGTAAATACCACTGAGGTAAGTGTCCTTGCTGGATTTCTTCACAGCTGAGAAACGAAATCCCTTGTGATGTTTCGGACGAGGTTCCGAAAAGGCAGCTTCTGAATCAGTAGTTCTGTATCTCGTGAAAACAACAACTTTTGCACTGAATGGCGGTCCTTAGCATGTAACAATGTGGAACCACCGGTAAGTGGCACACACTTCTGGGGGATGCTTCTGGAACCCTGTTTCCTCGGAGCCTTATCATTATTAGACCGGTAACTTAACCATTTACTATGGGCAATTTAAGAATTTCTGGTTGGATCAAGTGTCCTGTTCTCTAGCACCCACAGCGGATTGGAGGGGCTGGGTTTTTCCGGAATCCGAACGTATTTTCCGATAGACTCGTTTCCTTTGTTGTGATTTCCGTTTCGTCACCAGAAGTGACCCCTGATAGCTGGAAGGTTCGAATAAGTGCATCAGTCCGGTAATTTCACTTTAATTCTTCGAACTCCACAAAAGTATCTCATTGTGATGATCATTAATCAAGTATGAGCACTTTTACGTAACATGCTGCGTGTTTCCAGGCTTCCAGTCCCGCATACACCGAGTTGGAGATTGTGATGATGGACTGGCTGGCCAAACTGCTTCAGCTGCCAGAATACTTCCTCTCAGGAGGTGACGGAGGGGGCGTGATCCAGGTAAGGGTTGTATCACGTTTTAAGCATACTTTTTCCAAGTGCATGTTTACTGCAAGCGAACAGAACGATCCGTCGGACAACCTAATTTGATGAGAGGCATCTCTCTTCCGTTCATTCGATCAGTCAAAGCAGAAAGTGTACGGCCTGGTGTGTATCAAAATACAATGCGAAACGGATCTATAGACTAACGCCGTTCATGTTTCGGTCTTTGTCCATGTTGTCTGAGTTGGTGCTGAAAAGTGTAGGTACCTAGGGTCTCGTTGGTAGTCTGGCAGACGATCCATTTGCATCTTCGTTCTCCTCGTTATAGGGATTGAACTAACCAAGCTGCCATGATGACACGTCAGTGACGCATCAGTGTGTTGCCGTTTATCAGGATTATCGCGCGGACTTTGTGTGTGTTGGCTACTAAACGCGTGACAAGGTAATTTCATTAGGATTTACGCGTAACTACATCCTCTGTTCCTGAAGTACTTTATCAGATGAAGGGGGTGAAATAAGTCAGATTCCGAATTGAGCGGTTCAAGCTTCTTCTCTTTTGTTCCCATGCAAGTCAAATTATTTCGGGCAATGCTGTCATCTAGACTCTGCACTAGTTTATACCCAGGATAATTCGTAAAACGACTTAAAAACAGTACGATGTGTTCATGGGAAATACAGTAAAAACTTGTGCAGCAACTGCTTTTCAAACCAGTTTCTTAGAGTAGTGGACACTATAGAAGGCGGCCCTTCTGAGTGAGTAAATTTTCATCCTTCATATGAAAATTGCTCTCAGTAGTTAATCGTGGCGAAGGAAGTGTCTTTGGGGGAATTAGTCCTAACCGTTTAAACCGAAAGCAAAAAATCATCCCTTATTCGTCTAGACAATGCTCTACGAAACCAACAAAAATTGCTATTGGGAAGTTTCGGGCGCTAATTATGAACACGCTGTATTTGTTAAAATGGACAACTTTGCACTAAACATTCTCACAAGGCCAGTCAGTGTGTTTGGTTTCGGGTTTTTTCAGCGGCGGTGACAAGATGCCTTTTGAACTCGGAGCTTCATTCAAGTGCATTGAACGCATACAAGTGAAATGAATATGGTATTACTTAAAATAGGATAGACGGGTACGTTGCGCTGGCAAAAAACATAATTCACATTTTATGTCACCGGCAGCCTCGCTGTCGTGTAGTTTGCGCCACCATGGAATCAACCAGGAGTAAATCCATCCTGCGATAATTACTACGCAGGGCAGATTTAAACGCGAGGCGCTCATCGACTACCAAGGTGTGACTTCGCTCTATAGAAGGTGATTCTTGCCATACCCCATGGTTTCTGTCCCCACTAGATTGAATCGATTAACCCTCGCGGGGATTTTTTCTACCACTCATGTCTGAGAAAATCCATTTAAATAACATTAGTACTCAAGGTTCCACAACACCATCTGGTAGACAGTTTTCAAATAGTGCATTTAAGTAATTACCTTTAAGAGATAGCAGTGCACGGTTAAAATCAGCAACAGTGAAGCACCAGCTACAGTGACAGCTTTTGGTGTACCTCTTCATGTTTCCGACGTAACATTCATATACTTATTTACCCCATCTTGTTGGCACCCACCACAGCAAGCTATATGGTCCAATAAACCAACGTATTACAGAACCTTTATCGATTCGCCGAAAAATTGGAGCAGCCAAACACGCAGAAAGCGCTACCACCGGTCTTCTAATCGATACAACCCAGGGATTAATCCTTTGGGCACTAGTTAAAGCCTATGCGTTAACAAGAGCGTGGACTGGCCGAGGTGACCACCAACTAGGCAGGCAACTTTCTTTCCCATCCAACGAAATACATGGGAACCTTGATTTTGTCCTGTTCCATCAGCGATTCTTCTCATCAGTTCATCATCAGTTTACCCCCGTTTTTCACCAATAGAAAGGAAGTATCATAATGTACTATCCTAATTGATCACTGCCCTAGTCCACTGAAAGACGAATGAAAACGACCATTCAAGAGTTTTTTTTCAAATGCGTACAACGTTGATTCTCCTGTAACAATATGGAATATTGTAGGAGTTATCTAGGGGCAAATTTAATCACAGACATGTACCACGTCATAACAGTACTGCGGTCGTTTACAGTAAACACGGAGAAAACCAAATGTGAGGGGTTTCTTTGTGTTTGTTCAGAACAAGTGCATAATTTTTGGATGAGTACACGTTGTAGCAGTCCTTCGAGCTTCCGGTCAAATTGCAAGCTATGTATATATGTATTCAGTATTCCGTCCCGGGAATGAGCACAATCGTGGAATGATCGTTACTTCATGGTATCGACTGCTGTTTGCAATGCAGACAGATGCGAGAAACACGAGATCTTGTAGCACTCTGTCTGTCACCGAGTGATCCGGTCTCTAGTTATATGGGAGAATCAAGCTTACTTTTACGAACACCCTTGAGGATAAGCTGAGAACGTGCTTGCATGCAACAGCATAACATTGTCAAATTGAACCCTGTTGCAGCTAATCAACAATGTTCATTAAATTCACTGTAACTCTTGGAATCATCCACAATTTTTATTCCACAATGAGATCAGTCTTTCGTGAAGACTTTGCAAAATGTCCTGAAAAGTGATGATGTCAATAAGCCCAGTCTATCGGACGTTGAACTGCTGCTTTGTTTAAAGTCTGCACCAGATAAACAAAAGAAATTTCCATTGATTTTGTTTTAGGGAAGTTGTAGTGAGGCGACCCTTGTTTCCTTATGTGGAGCACGAAATCGAGCTATCAACCGATACCAGAAGGAACATCCTGGTGCTACGGTCTATGAGGCAGCATCCAAGCTGGTCGGGTATTATTCGGACCAGGTGAGTTTGGATGAGGGCTTGTATAACTTATTTTAACGTCAGCTTGATATGCTAGAATTTACAATGTTATATGACAGTTGTTGCATCAATTCGTTCCTGAGACTCCAGTATATGACTCAATACGTGTTTGGGTGAAACTGTCGTGTGATCACAACTGCAGCTAATTTCACCAAGCGTTCGCTGCTTTGTTGCTTATTTAATAGTCGCCGCTTATGCCTGTACATGGATGTTCGCCAACCAAAAGGCATGCAAGAGAACATTCTGACCAACCTGTTTTGCGAATTGCGACAGTCTTTGATTCACCGTAGTGATCTTTGCAGCTAATCCTGTTCACCTTCTAATTAGAGGATGCATTTTATGAGTATCTTGAGATTCATTCTTGTTTGCATCAGTCCTGAAAAGCATCTTTTTTGTAATGGTAGCTTCGGAGATTTCCGAAAGTGTGAGTGTGTGAATTATTCAGTTTTGCACGCCTTGCTAAAGATAAGCCAAGAATGATACGATACAATCATATGGCCATATCAGCCACTGGACAATCTGTCAGCCTGATTGACGCAACCTGCGAATTACACACATTTGCACACTGGTTTTAACGAGAGACTCAGCTGAATTTCAGCTGAATATTTTGTTTATAATGTTCTTCAACTGAGTTCACTGCACAATACAGCCTCATGTTTCGGTTAGTACTATATTCGCGGACTGCTTAATTTCGGCAAAGCCGGTATTGGGCTATCTTAGGATTTTCAGCAACCTCATGAGTTGTGCCCCTCCGTAAAATAATGACGACACAACTAGGCAAGCATCAGGTGGTCTGAAACCATACTTCGTTTGTCCACATTCCAGTATGTGGCGCAATTTCTAACAAACCGGGAAGACTGAACTTTGTATTGGTTTGTCTGTGATCACACCAGTGTGAGCGTTTTCAAGAGGACATGAGTGAACCACGTAATATTGTCCAAACCATCTTCTCACTTCGCACTGAGCTCCGAATAGCCCTAGCCGAGACAAGTTTCGAGACTTATGTACCCATAAGAACAGTTAGGCTAACGTTTGGGGTTACACCACGAAATGACGAAATCACTGGCGCTCACATGAGACCATATTCCAAAATGCTTCAATAAGGCAGAGACCCATTTCGACTGGAGACATTATTGGAATACCGTCATCGTTGCTGATGGAACGAGTTTCAGTATGCAGAAAAGAGACGCATAAAAATAGTACTCGTATGCCACCCTCATACAGAAAATCCCTCTCAGTTAGCCAAAAAACAATAAATGGTGGGAGATTTAACCATATTAGACAAAAATTAAAAACACGGTAAGTGTATTGGGTGAATGTCCCTCAATACCACGAGTTAATCTGTGAAAGTGATGTTTCAGTCAGACCATCCGACCTGAACTTTGTCACCTCTCATGGAATTAGCGTCTGTTCCTTTGCAGTGGATAAAGCCAGGCTGCAGCCTTAATCTAATGTGACTGAAATCCTCTGCGACCATCTCGCTGACTACTTTGCAATTAGTTACCATATTCGGTTAGGTCAGAGAAACATGCTGTTTATTCGTCCATCTCAGATTGAAAGAATCTACATTGTAATTACCCTTCATCTATTTCACCCCACAACAATGATATCTAGGTTCCTTGGTGCAAACAACACTGAGTACACTGTGAATATACTGCTGCATATAGAAGATAATAAGGTCACTGGCTGTTCTAATTTTTTTCCGACTGTGCCAAGTTCTGGGTAGTAACGATTAGGAAGATGCTGTGAAAATGACCTGCTCGATCCTTGTACAATATGATGTATTACGTGTTTTGCTCTTTGCAAACCACACCAAGTGAACGAAACAGGGTCGATCACCTAATTCTTGTCAACGTTCATCAACGTCGTGGGTACGTCTTGAGGTAGATGCGGTCGGTCCACGCACTCCACTGAGTCCAATTAGCGGGATCCCCGAAATGCAAAATATTTTTTCTATGTGATTGCGCTAACATAAATGAGAGTTAATTTTGGAAAACAGGGATGATAGGTTTGAGCGGGAAACCAATGCAGACAGAGAGTAAACAACCAAGATGCACCAATACCTCACAGGATGATTATGAGCATATACGATGCTGGCGAGTCGTATGTTGTAATCAAAATGCTTTTGATAGTTAGAAATGCCATAAATTCTTTTGGTTTACTCACAGGAGAAATTGACCGAATTCAAACTTGGTTCGAAGGTCGGTTTAAAACTGCATACTTACACATATTTCGCATTCGGAACGACAGTGTGGATGCGTAAGAGAGTTCGACATTTGCGCACATATCCACATTGGTTTCGTTTGCTGAATTGCCCAAACGATACTGAATGCTGATAGTAAAAAATGTTATTTATCTTCCACATCTAGGCTCATTGTTCCGTCGAACGCTCCGGCTTGATCAGTATGCTTCGTCTGCGTCCCATTAGAACTACGGTTTCACGTCAGCTGAACGCCAGCGATTTGGAGGCGTCAATCAAGGAGGATGTTTCAAATGGCTTTGTGCCGTTCTTTGTAAGTGAACAAAAAGAAGTATTATCAGGAAGTATTGCCTTGGTATATTTAATTTTTCCACTGTTCTTTTCACTTTGTCAAGTGAAAAACACATTATTGAATTTCAGATGAATGGAAGAGCTGGTCTCGAACCACCAACCCCCTTTTTAACCATCTCTCTGATGAATAACCCAGTACGCTCGCTTGTTTTGAGTTGTAGTTGGACTTCAAGCCTTCTGGAAGCACGAAGCTTTCTTCCACTTTATAGTAAGCTCCTATATCTTGGCTGAATTCAAAAACACAAAAGTCCAACCAGATGACAGTTTAAGAGACTTATTTAACACTGTTTATCTCACAAGGTGTGATTACACGGTGGGCTTGATTACTTTGACGAGCGATTCTCACAGCTAATTTGCTTAGCACCACCATATTTAGTGGTGAAATTAAAAGAAGAACCACTGTAATACTTTCATGCATATATTCAGTTTCCTCCACTTTATGCTGATCCTTTCGAGTGCATGTAGTGATTGCTTGTGCCCAAGTGGCACCAGCTGCCCGTAATTCGAAGCTACAAGCGTGTCTTTCAGAAACAGGTACCAGGCATGGCTCTGTCGCAAAAGTTTCCGCAGTAAATAGAATGCATATTCTGAATAGTTTTGAGGACCCTCCGTTAGATGATCAGAGGTATAGTTTCATCTTTCAGCGCTGTATCGACCCAGGCTAAATATGCAAAGAGCACTGCATGGCCGTGTCGCTCCTATTTGTAATATTCAGTAGTGCAAAGAATCCAGGGATGCGTTCGATTTAACCAACCAATATTGGAACTACTAACGGTCAAAAGTATAACAGATCCATGCAGTTTTCACTCATATCCCAGGTTACTTCATACCTGTTGCAAGAAATTGCCCACCCGGTATATGTTCAGTTTTCTCGCAAGGTAAAATAACGTTGGGACGGAATGTCTCCTAGCTACACAAAAGCATCACGTAGCCATTTTGTTGAGGTAATCACAAACTCGGGATGGCAAACTCGCCCTCAAACACCCAGAGAAAATGGGCCATTGATTGGGTTCACGGGGCGAATAACAAGGGGTTCGTTTCACGAATAACATCAAGGCGATGCCTGTGAGGTGAATACACTCAGCCGAGTATAAGAATCGTTCAGCTAAGCGCAATGAAGCCAATCTGTTCAGATAGAAATTTCGTATAAACCTAGCTAGAGGTCTAGGGTTAAGGGAACAAAAGAAGTGGACCGGCCAGCACAGAAAGATTTTGAATTTCATCCAATCCCTTTGGTTTCTCTCCAGGATTTATTACAGATTGTCAGTATGACTGTTTCGGTCAGCATCCACTCAAGTATCGAGTGCACCTGATCACGATGAGGACACTGCCTCTATAAGTCAATGAAACAAGACTATGCCAAGTATTATACTCCCATCCACGAATTAGCATGAGCGAATAGACCAAGATAAGACCTAGTGCTGCACATGACAAAGTGAGATAAACTTGACAGTACCTAATCGACCACAGTATGAAGTGCGCCCAAGGATAGGAAGGTATGTCAGCTCCAGATAGGTTATACGTTAGAAGCGTATTTTAGAACCGAAACTGGTTTTCACTGGGTTGACCTGTGTCGATAGTTTGGTGACGGTCTCAGCAGCAATTTGCGCGAGTCATGGTGAATGGTTCACAAACAGCAGTGTTATCTATGAGCACACTTGATAAATACTCTGCCACACAGAAGCCACCATAACTACACTGCGGCTGAAGTTTCCCAACATAATAGGCCTCCTCTCAACTCTAAGATGTTCTGCAATAGCCATTTCATTGTGCAGTGATAAAGCCCGCATTGTGAATGTCTGGGGCCCAACGAAAGGGTCAGTTTGTTCTGAGAACCTAGTATTTCATGCTGCGATTAGCTGGAATGTTAAAATGAAAACAACCTGAACCTCGTATTGTTAAAACTGATTTAGAGGCATATACGACCACTGCACACCTCTGTTCCAGAACAAAGCATTGCTGCATTTCTTAACCAAGAATGTGCTTACGCTTTTCACTCGCGCACTTCGTACGACCCGAAGCACGAGTATACTGCCCAGAGTTTGAACAAATAGCAGGATTAAAGAACGTGTTGAACATTGCATTTCACCCTTGATGAATCCATGTTGAACCGGAGCTGAAACAACTGTGTGGGTTGTGTATCGGAACATTAGTTGAACAGCCAGCTACTAGGCTACAGCAGGTTTGCCTATTTGTACTTAACCAGTATGAGACTCCAATGCCAACGTGTGATCTGACGATAACCGGCCACTCAGTTGACGATACCTCAGTAAGAAGAAATGTGACCATGAAACTTTTTCCATCCATTCCGAGAGATCTAACGGGATTTTGTAAATGTTAAAGGGCTTTTGAAAGTTCACATCTACATTTCGTCATATTGGTGAAGCTAGTGAATGTGAAAAAGTTGGAAAGGAACGTGGAGTAACTGAGTGCTTGTTGAAAAGCAACCTCATTGCGAATCCATCAAATTCCCGAGATGCAAACATCACCATTTACCTGTACGAACAGCACTGTGAACCAAGGGCACTGTTTCAGAATGCGAAACACATACCAGCGAAAACCAGCCTTACGTACATTCGTACACTTTTAAGGTTGTTCGTAGTATGGAGAGATTTGGGAGTTTTTAGGGCACTTTTCTCCTGTAAGTGTAGCCTTCCTGCACTGAAAAACCGAGATGCACTGTACAGCCGTTTCATTCTTATTGGGAGTCATTAGGAGTGTGCATCTCATGAAACTCTAGAGAGTCTCGAACCCGTGACCTCCAAGCTAGTAGCCTGAATGTTTAACCGTTGGGATACTTTGATGTATTCAGTGCTAATCATTGCAAAGAAGGCCCTGCAACCAGTTTAAAAGAAGTGATTGACTTGGCAATTGTTAACTGGAAAAGTAGTGTCTTCACTAATCACCATGAGTAGCAGTTTGTCTTCGAATTTAACCATGTAATACTTCTATATAAATTGTAAGTTCGTTCCCTCCAATTAATAGGCCCGACGTAATCCGTATGGCATTTTTGAAGTGGGTGTCGATTTACTCCGAGTTCGAAAATGAACGCCAGGTTTTAGTGGCATTACGGGTCTCTTTGATGTGATGTCAATCTTTAAAGTGCAACTAATTGGTATGAAACTGAATTTGTGTTTTAAGTTTTCTGCAATGAAAAGCCAAAAGGTTGTTCCAACCGTGTACGGCTTTGAAGATTTCAGCGTGGAAACGCAATGTGCAGTGAAAAATGACCGGATTATTTTATTGATGTGAAAATAAAGTATGAAAATTCGGAGATACAAAGAATCCTAATGTTTCTTTTAAAATATATAATGTCAAACGCATACCTTTAGAATAAAGCGGCAAAATCTCACAAGTGTCACACAGTCACGAGAATGCTACTGCGCTCACGCTTGAAAAAAACTTGAATATAGAGCCGTTCATCCTTCAGCCACAGAGACCACATCACATGGTTCCTCCGGTGACGGCTTCTCAGATGGAAGTTTCACTCATTGTGCAAATTATTCTTTCTCTGAGCAACCAATTGATTGTTCATAGTGGGAGGAGGTTTGGGAGCCAGTAAACACGTGCGACCACGTGATGTGGATGAGCGGCCTTACATCCTAAGTGCGAGTTGACCATACTGCTGCTCAGGCGCACGTGGCCAAACGACTAAGCGTCCAACCTACTAGCGGGAGGTCACGGGTTCGAGGCTCTTTAAAGTTTCGTAAGATGCACACTGCTAATGATTCCCAATGAGGATGAAACAGCTATACATTACTTCTCGGTTTTTCAGCGTATGATGGCTTCACTTACAGGAGGAAATCTCCAATGAAATCATATGTATTTTTAAATTTCTTCATTATTCTAACCGACGCCTTGGTCGATCTCATACAATCAGTCCTGAAATGCTGGAATTGTTTCAACACGAGCTTTGAAGTACTTGGGTCGGGTTTGTCCTTTGTTTTGAGTCGATACTGGTGTCCATACCAGGCAAAATATAAAATTCAAACCGCGGCTGTCCTTCAATTGAGGTAACGGTTTCCGACCGCTAGTCAAATGTCTCATTATAGTTTATCATACATTTGCTCATAAATATTGGTCTGTGGTTAAACCCTTAGATTTGCTGATCAATCCTTATTAAACAAGGATGCATGATAACCGCTCATTCATTATATAGTTTATTTTCCTTCAATTAGATACTTCTGCATCCCTTAGCTTTCCAAATTTTGATTGAGTTTTATGATTCGATCCTAGTGTCTAAAGTTTTTTATTTTGTAGTGATTTGTGGTTATTCAAGAAACGATCCTGCAATTGAAGGTCCCTCAACACAACGCACACACATCACCTGCCGCCGTCAGGATATGTTTTCGTTGAGGTTTTCAAAAGTTCCTTACGAGTAAAGTTGTATTTGTATAATAGATTTTGCTCGTCAGTCTAATGAAGCAAATACAATATGCACAATACAGCTAAGGATACAGATTGATTTCCCAATGCAACATCGTTTCTCCAGACTAAGCCTAAAAGCAGGTACGCACTACAAACACTCGCAAAACGATTCACACAGTGAACTGTTGGCATCAAGACGATCATTTCTATTTGGTAGCATCTACGGAGTACACAGTTTAGGCAGACATCAGTAAGTAGTTCATTTGAAACACGACAATTTGCGAACTCTTCAGTGGAGTCTTTTCGAGAGAATGCATGCGTGCAGAACGTAGCCTAATGTTATGCGTTCTCAATGTTGGAAGATACCGCAATGCGAGTGGGTGGTTACTTGTATTCTGTTCAATGGCTGCGCGTAAAAATCTTACCTAACATTAAAAACACCAATACTTTAGTGGTAACATCTCTCTTTCACATCAGTAGTTTTTAAGTTAAGTTCAACCAAAACGCTGCTGAAATAACTTGACTAGAATGAAAATTCCTATTACTTTTATTCAAGTGCCCTTATGGGAATCCAAAGCGTACCATAGTACAGCATTAACAATTGGCATTTTTGTGTCCAATTAGCTTGTGAGATTTCTACGAAGCACTCACTGATGTTCATACTGAACTCGGATGTTGCAGGCACAGAGAAGTAGTGATTTAACACGCAATGATTTAACTATTCGATGGTGGACCAAAGAGGTCAGTTGTGTGTGTATGTGAACTAATATTGCAAACGACTTCCTCATCATCCGTAAAAACTGCAACATTCACCTGAAAGACACAAATGAACGATACTGATGAGATGATTTAAACATCCGCTTCGATTCAATCCATCAGTTGTTCGCAATATGCTTTGTGGATGCTCACACGTACACCTCCAATCGCGGTTTAGCAACCATAGTAGCCTGTTTTCGGCAACTAGAGAACTGGAGATTTGCATAAAGATGGCTTCATTATTTGTTGTTTGCGGTTGTCACCGGACCAAAGTTTGGAAGCCTAATTTTTCCGGAATTTTGTCTTCCACTAGTTGTAAAACTATTTTCAACAACGGATCGAAGAAGGATCGATAAGTCAAAAATCGAATTATGTTATATTGTTTAAAAAAGTATTTAGTTTGCTGCATCATAGATACAAACAGCAACTTTCCGAAAATGAGTCGGACTTGATTGTTTTATTTTTTATATCAGGACAAGCAGAGTAAATGTAATTTTATTACCAAACTTTGAGAAATGCAAAAAACTTGCCGTTCTTGACCCAGCTCTGCTTTTTTTCAAAAATCTGTCTTACACTTTGTTTTGAACAGATCTATTTACGTGCTTTCAATACATTGGAATTTTACAGTAGGAGTGTCTTGTTTCGGTTTTACCGCCTGACCGATTTTCGGCACATGGTTAAACATGAGAGTTTATCAATTGAACCACTGTTTCTTGTTATAAAAACAAATACCGTTATTTCACTTACACCTGAAACACAGAGCCCATTGCATAAAACATGACAGATTCTTAACGTAAATCCAGTAACCTGAATGGAAAACTGGCTGGTATCGCCACTAGAGGGTCAAACCGTCTGCATCACTTATCGGTGTGTCACCAGTGGTTTATTTTGCAAGGATAACGCACTCGTTACATAATCACTGTCTGTTAGTTTTCGTTGATAACCTTGTCACGTCATTTTTTCGGGGCCTTTTGTTTCTTCGTGTCTCAACCAGAAGCGTTCTGTTCAGGAAATGGGTCTAGTGCTTCGCCAGCACCTACTCGATTCAGCGTAATGGATGTCTGAGACGATTCGGCATAGTCATTGATCGTGTACGTAGCAATCGACCCAATCAGCTGCTTGACTGAGCCGGTCGCAATACATCATGATGGGAGGTGCTGGAAACACTAGTGAATATCAACCGAACTGCACTTGGAGTGAACAAATATATGAAGAGCATGATCAGTACGCACCTGAACCCTTACTTCCTCACGCGCTACAGCTTCCATTTTTCTCCCTCATCAGTTCCACCTTATTGTTGCATTTGGAGCTGCAGACATATTACTTTAGACTAGTTCCGCAGCCATGATTCCAATGACCAGTGAAGATGAATTTGCCTTCTGAGTAAGAAAATGCCAACAGAGACGGCTGCTAGACATCTAGAAACATCGGTATCCTGGGTGGCCCTGATCTCCACTTGCACAATGACACGTCATTTTGTTCAAGACTTGCCAAAAGTTTGAGGTACCAGACATCCAAGACACGAAAACGATGCACTTAAAGCTCGAAAAGCCTCAGTTTGCAAGAAAATGGGACAAAATTAGGATTTATTTTAAAATAGATTGCTCACTGTCCGATAAAGGCCAGGGATGCTGGACAATGCACTAAGTAGTCAACACACTAGTTGTTCACTTTGTTTCAAAATATAAGACTTTCTGAAATTACACCTACGCGTAGATCAAAAGCTATCAATAATCATGGCAAAACAATTTTAACACTATAAGCCGGTGGCCGTTGATCCCACCGACATACCGAGTACCCACACTTCTGGTGTTTATCTGTGAGATCGATTTCGAGTGTTATTTTGTAACCGTTCATTTCTCACACTGGGAACAGTAGCTGGTTAAGGCATCTGCAAAGAAATACGGAAAAGCTGATCGCATTGCAAGATTTGTGTGATTCATCTTTGAAGTTTGCTGGCTAATAGGAATAAAATACGTCTGGTATAAGGAAGGGTGCAGTAGCAGAAAAGAAGTAGTAATCGAGATAGCTCGATTCGCTCAGTCATGTGCTTATGCGCCGCACCTCAAACCAATAAGGATTAGGGGGGAAATATCCGGGTAAATGATGAAGCTGTGGGACGACATCTTTACTAGACTGAGACATTGATAGCATGGAATAGTGATGCGTTTGCATCGAAGACCTGCCTCAAAATCTTAATGGTTTCCTTGAACCTGAGGTTGGGAAGAATTAAGTTTACAAATATGTCACGTTCAGTGAGGCTAGGTTTAGTAACTAGAAGCCTAACTTTCCAATACTTGTCTTGACGGGAAAATTCTTTTCGAACCATCTCTTCATGCAGCTTCTACCATGCATCAAGAAGAACTCAATGTATGGATTGAAGGAATTTCCGAAATGCTAATACACAATGCGTGAATTGGCGGTCTGGTTGAGGATGTAGACTTAGTGTTCCGTTCCGATGCGATGCGATTGTGTGACGAACTGACACGATTACACGAAAGAATCTGCCGTTACGATTTCTATGACTAGACCAAGTGGGCTGCTGCGTCAATTCCATTATGAAAAGATTGCAGGTAAAACTAGGAATCAAAGCAGACAGAGTGAAACGGAACAGCTGTGCACTTCTGGCCAAACGGCCTAAGCGGGTATAATGATGTGTTCGTGGGGACACCTGAAGCGGTTGCGTGTGTTTGCCTGACATGTCCAGGTTAAATGTGCTAGTAATGGTGATGGACTGACAGCGACTGATCAACGCGCGCTGGATATAGTGGTGTGAGAAAATGGTGAGCAATATTCTGGTGAGAACTACACAAATCTAATAAACCCGGTAAATGAGGTGTTTGAATCGCGATGGCTTTAGCACAGGTTATTTTTGAAGCCTATCCTTAATAAAATATAATTAGGTAAAGTATTAAGGCAGTCATGTAAACACTGACAGTGAGAATCTAAAAAGCACATTCTTTAATAGACTACTCTTATGGACCATACTTTCATCGTGCTGCTCAAGCGGTTAATGTGTGAAAATCAAGAGCGCCTTACTTTCTGTTTCAGTATGTTATACAGTGAAGGTTTTGTGATGTTTCGGAAAGACTGTCTTGCATGAAGCCGTGACCTACGGCATGTTTGAACTGAAATATCCTGGTGTAAACCAGTGAAGTTCGTAATAGTATTATTATTCCACTTTATCAAAGCTGTGGCTGCGAATTCGAGCTTGCCATTATGTTTTTAGAAAGCTGGACATCGCCGGATTCTTCTAGTTTGTTCTGAAAATTTGCCACTTTTCTTCCCACAGACTTATAAATTTTTCTAAAAAATATCCTAGCCTTCTCAGACAGTTGGCTAAACCATTCAGGACTCCACATAAACCTTCTTGTCTGGACTGATGAGTCAAAATTAGGCCCGTTGTTTAGGTGTGGTCACGAGCATTCGCTTTACGGCGTGGACAGAGCTATTCGAAACTAACCAGAAACAAGGGGCTGAATTTGCAAATGACCATAGCCACCGGCGAAGAGAGGATTATCGTTAAGCAGAATAAATGCGGGTTGTAAACAAATGAACAATGTGCTCAGTGCTAGATGGGTTGGCTTTCAGTGAGTCAGATAGCAATGATAACCAGCAATGTGTCATATCATTTACAATTGTACACTCCACGTGCAGATGCGGATTATCAAAATGTCAAGATAATGGCTTAATTCACACTCACACATGTTAAGTTCGTTGTGTACTCTTACGCAACAAACTTATAACATGCTGCTGGAAGAAAACCGAATACGAATGGTTCTGATTTTGAACTTAAGAACCTGAGGATTATTTTATAGCCGGTTGGTTGCTTTCCTTAAGCCGCCTGCAAGCAAAAAATGGAAATCCCGTCAAACCTCTGACCAGCTGATATCCGGAAGGTGTCAGGCCAAAATTCTCACCTCGATCAGTAATAACGCACTGCAGATGGAACAATTCTGCATCAACCTTCGGCTTCCCAGAATTTTCTTACTTAGCCTCACAAGATGAAGTCCACAGCAGGGTCACATTTAGCGAAATACACTCACTTTCACACCGATTTGGTTTCCATGGGACACCCAAATGAATCTCTCGTTCATTATGTTCTTCTTCAACTGAATGTGCTGCACCAGGCGGCCTCATGTTTCAGTTGGTCGCGCTTACTTAACGGAACGTCTGATGGCGATCAAAACAATGAAGTCGTATTGAGGTGATCAGGTTCTACACAGTCAATTCAAATGAGCCGATGGACCTGCCATCATCAGCTGACCGCGCAAGAACCGGGTACGCAATGCGCTTCCCATGATCTCACAATCCGGACAACGATGACCTACTAACCATGATTTTACTGGAGTTTCATCAGATTAACCAAAGCCACTCGAAGTCCGTAAAAAGGTATCATTTAAAAATAAAGTGCAGCCATATGAACTAAAGGTCCTCCATGTGATTTATGAAAATTTGTCGATTTTTAGCACATTTTCACTCACTCTGTTGAGGTAATGTGTTGTTTCAGGCATCTCCAACAAACTACCAACATGGATGCCAAAACACTGCGGAATGTTAGGCATTTCGGGAACTGAGCTCAGGGTGCACATTTATTCACTTTACTTTATTTGACTTAGACGGAGTTTTCCCGGGAGAAGACCGCTTCCTGCAGACTGCTTACATTGCCTGAAGTCGGTGGGTTTATAGTCGAACGAGTAAAGTATACAACTAAAGATTGTTTACGAATCACCACAGGATATTCTTCATTTATGTACTTCCATTTAGCCCCATTTATCTTCTCTAAATTGTTCAGTGTGTCGCTGCCCTTGGAACGACGGGTTGTTGTGCATTTGATAACATGAAAGAAATCGGTCCCATATGTGAAAAGTATGACATCTGGCTTCATGTGGATGCAGCATATGCAGGATCAGTGTTCATCTGTCCGGAATTCCGTCCATTATTGGATGGCATTGAGGTGAGTACTTTGTTTGAGTCAAAGTGGTCAATAGAAGTGCTTAATCGTCAGTGGTTGCATAACCCAAACCACGGCACCACCTACAGTAGACACTGAGTCCTCAGAATCTTTTCATCGTTTTCCTTCAGTTCAGTTACTGCCCTACTTTCCAAATAGTGGCAGGTGCTTGAAGAAATGATATCGGACTTGCGTACTACAACATCTTCCTCTACCGATATTATGAGTTAAACTAATGTGAAGGAAGCAAAAGAGAGTTTCTGCTCGGTTCGCCCTCTACAAACCGAAGCAAAGTAATCCTCGGTGGGATTCAACAAGTTGCGGGCAGCATTTCATGTTTGTTTTGGGTAGTTCTAGGATTAGACTGGCAATATTCTGTAACAAAAACCTCACCAGGGCGTTTCCTATCCAGGCAAACTTTGGCCTTTCAATGGTGAAGCAAACCATAAACCTGCAGTCTACGTTCACCTTGAGGACTATCCACTTGTACTCTACATTCATCCACATATTCCCCTGCGCACTTGCAGCATTGCCAGTGTTTTCGATAATTTCCGCTGGCAAATACAATAATTAGTGGAATACAGCTTCAGGGGGTATGCATAAAAGCAGACTAGGTGCTAACATTTACAGCAAAAAGTAGTATTTAATTCACTCAGCCGGATTTAACTCTGAACACTGGTTGGGCAGCCAAAAAAGGGTCCACGATTTCAAGTGACTTTTTTCGACAAAATCTTGACGGGGGTAATCGAATGATGGTTGCTTCCGTTGTTGCATCCTCATTTCGTCTAATTGCCTTTAAATGATTTGGCGGCACTCGGTCTCTCACGCTGAGGGATTCAGGAGTCGTAACTCCGTGATTTGTATTGGTCGCATGAGCTTCGATCACGCTGATCACGTGCGAGGGCACGTTACCGAACAATTTTCTGAAATAGGTATCAAGTCGTAAGACCGATGTAGTTTGCGGAACAATTGCGAATGAATATATTATAACAAAAAAGTCATGGACCGGCCTCTTATTCTTGGTGTTGGGGCCAAGCAACCAATCACTTCTGATCAGGATCCTTAGATGAACGGTATTGGACGTCCTTCTGATTTAAGTCGTTAGTTTCCACTTGGTCGTTTCAGAAGCGCTGTCACCTATAAATGCTAACTTGATGTAGGTGGACATCTACAGGACTGACACGCTTCTACCTTCCGCTTCAAAGGTCTGTCTCAAGTGTCTTTCACAATCTTCTCCGGCTATTTATTTTCACTGGGGTTCCCGATGTGTGCGTCGGTTCTACATTTAGAGCGTCATCTGTATGGAACTCAGGGGAACTATTAGCCAGACACTTGATAAGAGTTCGTTTAAGCTCTGTGTCTGCATAGTCTTGGGAATGTGTGTACCGGCCAGACCGTGTTGATTTCCAACCTAGTGGTGTCTCAAACGTTCCGCTTGTTTCCGAACTTATGCTAGATTTATTCATAGGAAAACGCTTGGAAGTGATTGAGTAGTCAACGCTTTCGGAAAAGTTTGGTAACAATCTGTAGATTTACTGCTGGGCAACGTTTCTCTTTTGGCACAAAAGTTTTACTCATTGGAGGCCACTGCCAAATTAACAAAAGATTACGCTAGTGAGCGATGGTACGCGACGCATTCATCAGACTCTGCAAGCTTTATAGTATAAAACAGGAACTGCCGGGATGAACTAATCCGAACATAGTTTCAGAAGGGCTTGGTAAACAATCGGTAGTTTTTAACTGAGCAACATTTCGCTGTACGTTTTGCTGTGTACAAAAAGCCAACTGACACTGAAGGAATTGTGAACTACCCATCCACACATCCGAAGTCGGTATTCGCAGGTATTACCTAATTAGTGTTTAGGCGTGTAAGGGCCCTGTGCACAGAAGTTGATCGGACAGCGGCCCGAATCAAAGTAGAGAACAAACTTCGTGGTAGCGCATATCCAGCTAGTTTGCTTAAGCGTCAATTGAGAAGGGTGTTGGTACCGGTGGCAAAACCCAACGGGGAATGGATTGGGACTGATGTTATTCCATATAAATCAGGGACCTTGGGGGTCATTCGAAGGATTCTAAACATGGTTACCAGAAGAGTAGCTTTCCAGAAGGGAAAGACTCTGCGCTTTGCGCTGGTGCAATTGAAGGTCGCCTCCCGGCGAACAGAACCTGGTACTGTGTCTACAAAATTAAGTGTAACGATTGCACTAATGTCTATATAGGTCGGCCGGCCTGGGAACTTCACAGGATTGGAGAGCACAAGAGGACAATAAACAGGTCGCCCAGAAACGCAGATAAGTATCGAGCGTTACTGAACTGACTCGGCAATGGCGGAACATGCACTGGACACGGGACACAAAATAGATTTGGAAACTGTTGAGGTTATGAGGCAAGGGCCACGGTTCACGTCACAGAGACTGATGGCCGAGGCGGTGGAAATCACCGAGCATCCCAATGTTAACAAAATAGAGGGCGTAGAACTGGCAAGCGTGTGGATGATGGTTTTAGGTCAGCCGAGCTGCCACGTTGGTGTGCGGTTATCAGAAAGAGGAGTCATCAACAACAAGTAGCTTAGATCTGAATGGTACTTAATCTCACCCACCTTCCCTCTCCACCCTCACCTAAATTGTCGTAGCACTCAGAAGCCCACAAAGACCAGCGAAATCTACCAGTGGCACCCAAGGTGAACCACCATTTGAAGCACCCGATCAAAACTAACTTGAAACTCCCTCATCCCATCGGCCGCAAGATCTAGGCAACTACACTAACCGACAGGATCTTTTAATTGATATTCAACACTGATCTAATGTGGTAATCTGAAGAGGTTTTACTGACTGATTCGCCGTCTGCCTTAAAACCTGGCCAACTTGGTGACCTGCTCAATTGGCCTGATGAACTTTTTATGTCAAAAGCGAAACGTTGTTCACCAAACCCTTCTGAAATAATGACTTCTCAATCGGTCCCAAACTTTTCCAATTGATCATTCCGGACATTCTTGCCGCCGGTAAATGGTGTGATGCCCCATTTCCTCAGTATTTGATCCCTACCGAGGATTTTGTTTTTACGAGGACGTGGACTTCGAATTTTTACCGAATTTCGTTCCCAAACACTGCCACACGACGTTTTCATGTTTTTCATCCGGTCAGCTCTTCTCAGGTTTTCAAATGCTTCCCGTCATATAACTACACTACTACGATTCAATTTAACTGGAAACAGTTTCGTCAAACTGGCCTTTCCGCCACAAATGATCCTAGGTTAAATAATCGGGTTTCAAGCTCATTTGTTTGGCCTGAAGTGTTAAACCTCAAGGTATGAAAGGTGCTATTCTTTTTTAATATAAATTACAGTAGGTTGAGCCATTATTGGATTCGATTTTTTGTATATATTGCGGTACGAAGACGTCTGAAACAAGCTTAGGTTCATGGCCTTCCAATGGTCGTAGCGAAGATGCTGCAGACCAGCAGTAACCTTTCATAACCCAGGTAGCCCTCAACCAGAGAAGTCTTGATCAACAAACTCCTTTTTTTGCATAAAGTTCCCAATATCCGTTTTCTTATTTTTCAGTACGCAATGTCATTTGTGTTCAACCCCCACAAATGGTTACTTACGAATTTCGACTGCTCATGTGTATGGTAAGTGGCCGTACGAACTTGTAAACCTCTTGAGAAACAATGTCAGCAACACATATGAACGTACACTTTACACTTTCGAGAAGGTTTAGGATTAGATCATGCCAAACTGCCTTCGCCGGTAACTAGACTTTCCTAAACAACCGACTGTGCTGATCGGCTCTCATCACAGTGTTCCAATCCGTAAAACTGAACTGTTTTGTAAAAACGACTTGGAAATACACGAACTGCATAGAGATGTGAGAAAATTTCCATGAGTGACCAACATCACAAATCATGGATGCGGATCTAACCCTCAGTCTGCTTCCCACAGCAAACAGGAATCTGTGCGGTTCTGCATGAAACGCGTCGTCTAACCAGCTAGCAGCTTATCCATATATTCCGTTTCTGCCCCAAAGACGGCAGGGAAGTAAAGAGAAAATTATGAATTTGCTACAACGCTTCCACTGCCAGGCGGAAATCCGCTGGTGGAATTATATCCGCGGTACTTTGCTATGGGTAGTCTGATTTTGGCTTCTGTGTTCTGTCCTCAAACTCATATCGTCACTGGTGCTCGCACTGAGGCAGAGAATAAGATTCACTCTAGGTGCTAATTTGTCCCTCGTGTCCTGTTAACCAATAAGGACCCCTCCGAGAAGAACTTTCTTCCCTAGCTCCAGTATCCCTGCAGCCAAAAAAATCTGAAGCCTCCCAACAGGAGTTAAAACTTAGCAAAACGTTACCGCACCACTACTACCAATTCTACTACCATACGGAAATCAATTTCATGTAAAAAATCAGACCACAGAAGTACTTTTGGATTCCGCACTCAATACCTTCTTAAACATGACACGTTGATTTTTCCATAGGAAAATATCACCGGCACGGTTCAACTACTTCAGTTCCAAGGTGGTTTTCATTTGTTCAATGGAACTTATGAACAGTGCTGATGAGAATCCTTCAATTGGGGTATCATATAAGTACTGAAGATAGACTGTTCAGATGGTCTATTAGAATATAAAACGGATACCACCGCTTCATTCATTTTTACCTTTAGCTCTTTTAGTTTTGTCCCACTGATCAGATTTACTCATCCTGGTTTATATTCGTGATATGCCAGGCTGTGGGAGAGAAAAGTAGGGAGGCAGTTAGCTGGTGACCAGATTTACTTTGCACAAGTTTGATGGCGATAAAATGAACAAATTTAACGTACTGGTGAGCTAAGAAAAGACTAAGGTAACTGATCCAGGATATGGATCGATAAAATTAAGACCAGCAAGACTGATCGATGCACAGATAGATATGCGTCTGATTGAGGAAGTCCTTGTGGGAACACGAGAATTTCTAATCATTACAGCATCTTTCACGATTAACTATACATTTGGCATAAGGCAGTTTGAGGAATTCAAGCTCAACCTCCTGTTTAGGAGTGACGGGGTCTGTAGGTTGCGTTCTACGGATAACCTTGTCACAGGTGTACGATTACATGAATGGTCGATGGTGGTGAAGATAGTCTGATACGTAAATAGCCTTGTAGGGTTTCTTTGGATCGGTGTCTACATTCATTGTGCCGTTGGCTCCTAAAAGTTTACAGTCCCGCTTATACTAGAATGTATGACTGCAAATCTTCAGATGCTCTCACGCAGATATACTTGGTAGTGTTAGTTCCATGGTGCACTCGGCGATCAGACTTTAAGTTAGGCTTAGATACCCGCTTCTTTACCTTCAGACCTCAGCTGATTGATCCATCTGCTGCTTTGTTGTCCTTTGAGTTGGTCGCGACTGTGCCACGTAACCTAAAGGAGTGTTGTTCTTTCCGTATGATCACATTCCGCTCCTGAAAACTGGTCTGTTGTTTATTAATTCTCTCCATATTCAAACTTCTGCTGTTTTGTAATAATTAATGTAGCTCATTGTTTTGTTTCAGAAGTGTTTTCTCCGCACTCATCTCTTATTCAAAGGTGAACAATCTCTGGGGCATTACCAGTTCTCTCACTCTCAGTTATTTTCCTTTGAGATGTAAAGGGCAAAATGTACGCTACACAGACACTGAAATTCTGTGCACTTGCTAAGATCATTACCTGGGGCAGGCAAGAATCCAAGACAAAAGATCACACAATATCATAATGTGCTCTATCTTTGAGTGTTGTTTCGAACTTCACCTGTGCCCCGTTTATACAAACAAGCTATCTTCATCAAATGAGCAGGTCAAGCAATCCTTATTTCAGAGGAGTTTCGAAGTCACTCTGGATTAACTTCCGTACAACAGCACCGAGGAGTAAGCTTCAAGAAAGGACTGAAACCCACAAGTCAACCAGACTTTATTTAATCCCTTCGAAACCCATGACTCTGTTGACCGCCAGCACTACCAAAAAACCTCTAAAAGACCTTAAATTATGGGTTCTTTGACCGTTAGAAAGTAATATGAATAAATACATCTACATATGTCATGAAATTCGAAGAGCTCGTGACATGCTCATCTGCCAATCAAAGCTGTCGTGTGAGAAACCAAACAATTCCAAGCAGTGAATCCACCATAATTTCCCCAAGTTTCGTCGTCTGCAATGTGTGCATATTTTGTGAAGGTCAAATGGAGCAAACTATACAATTCGTAGCTAATAATGGACTACCTTGACATTAAGTTATACTCTGTTTCCTCCAACGTAGGTTCAAGAAAACAGAATGGATAGTCAAATCGTTCTGCGTGAATCCGACCTATCTACGGTACAAAGATGAAGGTAGAATGCCAGATCTTCGAGTAAGAGGATTCGGTCCTAACAATTCAACTTTCCCATTTAGCACTGGCAAATTCCTTTTGGACGCAAATTCCGTTCACTAAAGTTATGGTTTGTCATGCGTCGCTTTGGTGTGCATGGTCTGCAACAATACATTCGAAATGTGAGTCGTGCTCAGTTCATTTCATTTCAGCAATCTAGCATATTGACCTGGCACACAAGTTTGAGCGGCTGATGCTGTCCGATCAAAGGTTCGAAATCGTCCACAAAGTGACCATGGGCCTGGTTTGCTTTAGAATCAAGGTAAGCAATGTTTCACGGCTGACTTGTGTTGGTCTTAAAAACTGCGTTCACGTCTGTAAGAATCCATTCACAAAAGTTGTGTGATGCATTTAAACAATGTAAGAGCCTGACACTGAAATCAGAGCTGCAAATGTTGTACGATTACCCATTTCCATGCGATTGTCACATACGGTGCTACCAGTACCGCAGCGTTGAACAGGCCCAGTATTTGTAGCGGAAAGCCGAAGCATACCGCAGTCAATGATAGAAAAGAAATATCGGTCTACATTCCTACATTTCATTGTTTCTCTGGTTAGTCCCCGTGGTTTGATCGAATAGCACCAACATTGATATCTGGTGCAAAGAACGAATAACTACTGATGAACCTTTATGCTAACAACATCATGCCTGGGGGAATGGGAAATCAAGCCGATTTTTCCAACGAATTATCACCTCCTTATTGATAAGCGTCTTACTACACCCGTTTACATTCATTCTGCAGGAGGACAACGAACTAACAAGGAAACTCTATCATGATATTGAAGCGGACGGTAGAATCCATCTTACTCCGTCGGAGTTTCATCATCCTGAAGAAGTTTACTTCATTCGCTTTGCGGTATGTCATCCGGTAGCTGAGGAAGCACACATCAACTACGCATTTCAAGTGGTTCAGGAAATGACAGACCAGCTCTTACCAAGACTATGATTTTTTAGAAATGATTGAATTTCCCTAGAATACCAGAGCCATCGTGGCGAAAATCTGTTTAGCACATTCCATGATTACGCAGCATCATCTGAAGATGATTATACAAAAATACTTTGCTACCGTTTATCTTCTTGTATTCTCAAATAAATGGTTCCTTCACTCAAAACGTGGGACTGTCGAAGAGACAGACATATCCGAACGCAAATGTTTCGAATGTATCTCAGCTTGACCGAAATGCAGAAAGTCAAGGCAGGTGAAAAACTAGAAAAACCCAACAGAACAGAGGTGTAAAACGGAAAATTCTAGATGGGACTAAGCTTGTAGGGCAAATGGATTATTCTGTCTCAGAATTTTCTGTTTGCCAATTACTACCAAAATGATGGCCAGGAGTACATGAAATAAAATGGTGAATGTGTTCCAGGGTTTTGGGCTGTGGCCTGATTCGACCAAGCTGTTGGCAATGGACATCACAGGTGCTCGTGCTCGATTGATGGTTCCTTGATCTATTCCTGTTTGCTATCTTTTCAGCCTGTGTACAAAGCGCTCATCTATGTGGTTTTTGTGCAGTCACACAGTTTGAAAAAATAGCATGATGGAACCAGTTTTGGTTTTGCTGCGTGTCATTTGCTCAATCTTACAAAGCAAGCCTAAAGTGACTTTCCTGTTTCATCGTTTATCTGAGCCATCCAGGTGGGAAGTAAGATTTGTTTGCGCATCAATGAAAAGCCGAACGTATGGTCCTGTGGTCAACAGCCTGGAAATATTAACAAAGGGGACACGTGGCTGAGGTCTGTATGCTCATCTAATGAACTGCGGTGTTTCTGTCAGAAATTACTGAGCAATATTAGCGCACAAATAGGCACAAGAAACATACACGGTTGTTTCCTGATATTTTACCTCTGAGGATACCATATTGGTTTGTGCAGCTATCCTTGATGATGGATTCGGACAGAAGGTTCCCCATCCTTTCTCCAGAGCAGACACTGAGTCAGTTCTTGGAACATATCTTTTTAAGCGAGTTGCAACTATGTCTGTTTGTTTTTCGATCACCATTGAGTGTTGGCTTGTCCAAAACCTCCACGTGTCGGAAAAAGCCAGCTTTTAACTGGGTGAGAGGGATGAAGTACCATCCAGCCATATTTTAACCGCTCATCTTTGTATTCCTGTGACCACTGCCTGCGACCGTAATTATCCCTTCGTCTGATTCTAAGCACAATGGTATTGTATGTCGATTCTAAATAATTCATTCTGAAGCCTGAGATACTTCCAAACCAAACTTCCCGAGTCATAAACCCCAGAAGGGTTCTTTTCACTGTCGCCATTCGACAACCCCAGTGAGCCATTATTCCACTGTGCCCATGCAAAGGCAGCTATAATCTCGAAATATATAGTAACAAATACTGGTTACTCACTTCTTCTGGCTGTAGAACTTAAGTGAAGTGACCAGTACAAGAGACCAAGAAGTGGTCTTTGCTCAGAAAAGAAACATAAGAATTAAAGAATTAAATGTGGGGTGACTTAAGTGAGGAGCTTTTTTAGTGGATCAGTATTGAGTACTACTCTGTGATTCACCTCCTCAAATGTGGTGCTTGAGCTAGCATCAGCGCAACCCAACCGATCTCGAATGTATATGATTTTGGTTAGTCAAACCGCTGGCTCCAGTAGGAACAAACCATGGAGTAGAAGGCCCCTATAATTGCTCACGGTGGCACTGCACCATCATGCAGATATCATACATCACTCTCGTTTAAACAGTCGTCACAATATCTTGGCGCAATCATTTTGGTGAGGAGAAAAGCACTGGGCTCGAGTTTCGCTCTTGTTAGAGCTCATCAGCAGTGCGTATCTATGGCCGTGCCGGGGTTTGAACTCATCTGATATACGAGGTGAGCATGTCACCACTAATCTACCAACGCACGCTGGACTCATCTAAACAGGACGTCCGGACAGGAGAACAAGTTCACGCCTGATTGCGCCAGGACGGGAGTACCACTGTCCAAACGAGAGCGATGTGAGTGTGCCTTCTACAAATCCCGCGACCACATACAACTATGTTCGATTTGTCCCGTTTTTTTCGCACTGTCAGCAGCATGGCTAACTGCAGTACGCGATATGATACTGACAACACAAGGGAAGATCCCAACTACGTGAGAACGTCTAGTTGAGGGAAATTTACGTTTTGTCTGGTCCAGTGGCATACATCGGTTATGTACGAAATGAGGACAAACAGCTTAAATAATTTGTATGATGTCTTGCCAACCGTTGTGTGGAAAATAGGCACGACCCTGAATGTGACTGTTGAACCATGTACGTTTTCTGTGAGCTCAGATCAGTGATAATGTGAAGCCGTCACTCCCATTCAGACAGTTCACTTGAAACGATGAATAAAAGAAAATACCCACAACAGTGCTAAGGGCTGGAGTTTTAACCCAGGAAATGTTATCGTCATCCTTCTTGTTATTCTTTCATCTCCCATATGACCCCACGCTTTTCAGAGATGTCAGTTCACTGCTATTCTTAGGCTGTTTCCTACAATTATCCTACAGCTACTAATCAAATCAAGCTAAGCTAATACTGAGCATCTATGGGGTGAACTTTTAGCGGTACACTAATAGGCTTCCAGATAATAAATGCCGGATGCAAAGCGATCATCATTCTCAAGTCCCCAAGGGGCAGTGCTCGTTCAGTTTTATACTAGAGAAGGACGCTGTGATAACAGTCTTAGACACTTTATTACTTTGATAATTGCTTATTTGTGTCTATAAGCATGTGCTTTGCAATGTGTGTTGCGGGCCACGTACTGACAAGAAGCATACAGAGAGCACTTCCCAGATGAAGAAACACTTGACTAGTTGAAAAGGGCTTCATGTGTACGCACTTAAGTCCACCGACTGTAGTAACTTTCCGGCGCATGGAGCCCAGAATGGACACAGGCGCTGAGATACTGCTAACTTGCCAAATCCTAAACATGAGCAGTCGAAAAGTCAGTGTTGGGTGTCCTTCTGGCCAGTGGCTTCACACCCTAACCTTTGAGCTATCTGCAGAACGAGAGATATCTTGAGATTTCATGTCTACTAAGATAATAGAACAATAAGGTGGGAGTAATCGGAGTAACGCAGGAAGACTCAATTTGGGAACTAAATCTTTGGTTGTTTTACGAAGGGAATTGTTAGAAGGATAGTGTTCAGGCAGAGATAGTCCTTCATTGCAATATGCAATGAAAACTGTATAAAGCATACCCTCTCTTGATGGGAAGTTTGTTTGTCTTCGGAGCGATATTTCATTATACATGAAAACAAACCAACTTTTGGGACAACTTGTCTTGTTTCTTTTTGACACGAACTTTGCAATATCCCACGCTGTTCGCAGAATGACAACCAACCCACCTTATTATGATATTGTAGCAGGTGGTTGAATTTAGCTAACTCAGCGGAAGTTTCATCACTTGTAGTGAGCCTATCTTATTCACTTCGCATTACTTTATCCGGAGGCCGAGAAAGCACACACCGAACATCATTTCCAAGTGATTTAAGATCATACTTACTCAAAGATCGTTGAAATTCGCAAGAACGTATTTTCCCCCATAGAATAGCATAAGCTGATTTCCTCACATTCCTCGTACGGAATCATATGGACGGTGATTACAAAAATACACACAATTAACTTCTGACCACCTATCTGTGTAAACAATGCGTTTATCTAGTTCAGGAAGGCAGTAAGAAGGCAAATGTTCCTGGATGATAGCATTTTTATATTTCTCATCTAACAGTGCCCAAACTTAATGTCAAGACTTATGGTAAGGGTCAAGTAGAGACAGTTGAGGTGGACAGAGGATAAAAAAAGCAAAATTCTTGGAGTGGCCAAAAAAATACACATTCGCAATTCACATCACGTCGATCATGTCTGTAGAAATTTACTGAACGCAAGGAATGGTACTCATCCATTTTCAGAGCAACGCCTTACTAACTTATGGGTCTGAATCTATGACAGTTCCCGCCCTGTGGCGACTGTCTGTCAGATATTTGCTGCCAGGCAGTCACCCCTGTAGGACACTTGCTTTCTGTACATCTGATTCCGGGACAGTCGGCTGTTGTGCATTTATAGCCTATCAGCCTAAAATTTCCGACTGCAGCTACTAGGGTAAAGTGAGTGCTCAATCACTCAACAGTTATTAAGCCACGCAGTTTTTCGGGTGCTGCAATAGTAAAAAAAACACAAATTTTACCAGTCATCACTGAATGGTTGATTGGACAGGTAAGGCGTGCGTCAGATTTCTTGACAATTCGGACACACCTGTGATAGAGGTCGAGTGCTAATTGTTCGCTCATCGTACATCTCGTGTTCAGCGGAATGAAGCAAGCAAGTCACGGGCGGGATGCGCAATAGCCTGAAACCCCAAGTCTTATGGTTACACGTTGAAATCTAACATATTGGTGGTTGGCCCACTGAATGACGCATCACTAGACTGCTTTACGAGCTAGAGAATCATCGGCTAAAATTGATCGCTTGTGATGTAATTGTTCAATCTCCAGAAACGTCTGTCAGTCAAGCAGCCTGCTTATTAAATCACCGTGGAACTCCTCGGTGGTCTCACCTACGTCCTGCAGAAATGACCAGCGTTTGGTGTTACATCTTGTGGGGAACGAATAGGACCTAAATTTCACGTGTTTTCATGTGCAGGGATTATGTTAGGTGAGGTTTTCAAGTGATACTGAGTGGCACTGATCGCTGATGGTGCTTTGCCCGACGCGATGTTCAGATGAAGGCCCACAATACCACACACAAAAAACGTGCAGTAAATAAAGTGCAATCCAACAGTCAGTAATCACCATATAAATAATACCGAATATCAGAACAAATGGATTCCAAGAGATGAAGTAAGAGCGATAGGATTATGCTTGCCTTAAATGTTTTGATTAGATTTCAAAGCACAATTCGTGGATTCTCGTCTGGCTGCTTATAAAAAAAACATAAAGGACGACAAAATAAAGGTGTCAGAAAGACCATTTGACCATTTAGTTGAAAATTGCTCAGAACCGAGTGAGTAGTCATCGTTTTCGGAGAAATTTGGTAACAATCAGTAGATTTATTGCTGGGCAACGTTTCGCTTTTGAAACAAAAGCTTCGTCAGGACAAGTGACTAGGTTACGAGGTTGGTTGAGATTTAAAGCGGAAGCAGAACCAATAAGATAAGTCTAGCTAAATCTGTGTTAGGTGTTGGCCAAGGGATTTTGTACGTTAGGGTGGGCCACCAAGTGTTAAGCTGATGGGGTCCAGTTTAGGGTCTATTCCTTCCGGTTCAGTTCACGTGATGATCCCTCTTGCACTTTCCTTCCATCTGTGTGGATGGGATAGTGCCACGATAGGTGTGTAGGGAAGAGAGATTCTGTGAACCTTGGTCGGGTTAGGATTTCCACCCCCCACCCCTATTTTTGCTAATGATCTACGTGCATGGACAACCACATATAATCACGTGTCAACTCGGCTTATGTAAGGCCATACGTTTTCCATACGCTCGCCAGTTCCACACTCTCAAAATCACGCTTAAACCACTCTAATATGAAGCCCCCTTCTATCCGGGAACTGGTGGTTCCACACCAAAGGGTGAAAAACTGCACTAGTTTCGCTCTTATGGGGCTCACCAGCAGTGCATATCCTTAAACGTTCTGGTGTTTGAACTCCAGGCGAGCGTGTTACCACTACTTCATCAGCGCACACTGGACGCATTTGAATTGTGACATGTGAAAAATCATGTTTACACTTGAACGATGTAACTGGTTTGTCCAGCCTCTTGGTTCGTGACTCAGAAGTTGTCCTGGGCGATCGACTGAATCGCCTGTCAGGACGTTTCGGCCAGGTAGCGCGGTGGAATCCGTTAAGACTCCTGTCTAGTTCTAGTGTTGTTCATTCCAACTAATCCAACTTGAGGCTATGAGGGAACTGGGTTCTTTAAAGCTCTGTCATGATTCCACAAGCCATACACTGAAATGATGTGCTGTTTTGCTCATTGAGTGATTCAATGACTTACAAATACATATTTCACTGCTTGTCTTGTCCACCAATTCTCAAATCCAATCAGGCGTTTTTCTACAGTAGGAACCTTCTGATACAACCGGTAACCCCAGACCGGCGAATGTTGAAGGGACGTTTGTTCAAGAATTCAAGTGTTCCAAGGCAAATTTGAGGCTTTCGTTCAAATGCAGAAGAGGAAAAAAATACATATGGTGATCTGAGAACAAATTTGCATCAAAGGTTGATACTAGAGTGCTAGCTGACAGATATTCAAAGGTGTTGAATAAAAGCGACAGTAGTGGTGCGGTGGTCACTGTTGAATGGATCCACTGTATAAGTTAGGTTTACTTACAGCAAGCTTGTGAAGCAGGTTCATTATGTAAGACAGGTTTATGGGAACATGAGTTCATGGGAACTACTACCTGAGTCGAGCAATCCGTTCGAAAAGGATAGCCGTGCGTGTAAGCGTGAGTAAGCTGTGGAATCACAGGATAGACAGATTAATGTTCATCGAAAAATACTGGTATTTCCGGCTTGTTTGCAGGTCTTTTCACTCTCCAAAGCCGGATTAGCAATATGACACTGCGTCCGATTTGCCCACTCCACTAGCGTGCGCGAACAGATCGTCTGGGGCCAACCTAAACGTTCCAACGGGCGCAGCTAAATCATTTCTAAATAACCGACTGACCCAGTCGATCGCTTACGTTGAAATTTAAGCCTTTTAAAAAAACCGGTGTGCCCCCAGCCTTGATCTTCAAATTAAAGGCGATAACCTAGCAGTCGATTACATCGATGCCGATTTCTTCACGAGGAACAAGAGATTCCCTGCTGCCTTCCCTGAGACGATACACACTCTTTAAAACGCATTGCAACTAACATCACCTACAGAAAGCCACTTTCCTCATCTCAAAATTCATTGCAAAACGCTCTTTTATTAGGATCAATTAAACAACATAAATTCAGCCGCATAACTCATTTTTGTCACTCAAAGCATGCACAGGAGTTAATACACCAAGTTCCACAAATAGCCTCCAACCAAAACCGATGTTGTGCTACGAAGTAGCATCTTACTCGGGGTGGCAGAGTTGTGGGGCTCAGTTAGTTGTGCTTGTAGTGCGTATCGTATGCGTCTTCGATAACTGTTACATTGGTACAGTTTATACCTGATACGTTTCACTTCACTTTGTAGGCGTCTCACTTTTCGAACTAGATCTTTTATTTTCGAGATCTGTCGCACGGAACGATGGTTCGTCGAGGTAGGTTTCACAGAACTAGTGCGACTTGATGGCCAGCGCAGAACTTTGGCAGCTAGAAAAAACGTTCTACTCGGAGATAATGAAACGGAAGCGCGTGCTGGAACTGCGGATTTCTTGGTGGTAGGTGTTTTAATTTTGGTGCCGTCTGCCTCCGATTTATTGATGGAAGTATTTTCCGCAGATTTCGATGCCACACCACTTTTAACACCCATGACATTGTTCCAATCGCCGTTTTCATGCCCTCCTGGCGGACCAAATAACATGTTACCTAATTCCATTTCATAGTCGTATTCCGGGATTGGACCATAAGGATCGGGGTATGGACCATCAAAAGGCATCCCAGGTCCGTTATTTGGTCCATGTAATGGATCATACATTGGTTCTCGCATGGAAGGTTCGTGCTGAAGTAATGAGGGACCATGAGGGCTTCCTGGATGTTCCATTGCCCAGAACTTATCAGGAAATGCCATTCCATCGAAATTAGGAGAACCGATTCCGGCAGGATTTTCAGGCAGATCAGGTCTTTCACCGCCATTTGGGGGAACTTCAAATCTATCGGGAGGGGCAAACATAGGAATATGATGTGGGAAATTCGGACCGGTGTGGGGGATGTCATTTGGTATCGGAGCATCATGCTTGATATCCCTCGGGAAAGCTTTATTATTTTCTGACATCCGGTTTTTGTTCAATTTCCTTTTCTTCTTTGCTCGTTTTTTGCTCGACTTTCCCTGCTGGGTTGATTTTGTTCCGGTGTCGTCCGTAAGCAGCTGGGAAAACAAGCCTAAGACCCTGTTGATAGTAGTCATTGTCTTATCGTTGGCGTCACCACTTGGCTTGTCTGAACTGTCTTTCTGAATATCTCCATCGACTTTCTCCAGAGAGGCTTTCTCAACCATATTCTGGAAACCATTCACAACCTTTTTCTTATCGTTTTCCCTAACAAATGCTGGCACAAGCAATCGTCGGAATGTATCTTTAAGGGCTTCTGCGGTGGCATTTTTAGGCTCAACGCCACCACTGCCGATCACCGGTCCATGGAAATTCCGATCTGGCAATTTTTCTACAGCTTCTGGACCGTTCAAAGATGGAACCATCATATCCAATGGAACATCATGAAAACCGTGAATCCTATCCATGTTATTTGGAAAGGACATAGGACTAGGAGGTCCCATCATATGCGGAAAACCAATATGCTCATTAATCATTGGATGAACTACTGGTTCTTGCATAGGTGGTCCATGTTCGCCTCCGCGTATAAAGCTGAATTCAGGAAATACTGGTGCGATGCCGTTTACTCTCACCACATTACCGCCTGGCTGAACTTTGCGCAGTTTGTCCTTTCCCAAGTTATCTTCCGTAGGTTTTGGGAACGATGTAGAATGTGTACCCCTGTCCAGTCCAAATTCTCCAGCCGAAGTTCTTTCAGTAACATATTTCATATTCTGTCAGAGATTACGAAAAGAACGGGGAAACAGTTGTGAGCAAAATGACGATTGTTAGTTGATACAAGTGAACTTGTTTAACACATCTACTGGTTCTGGGTAACTTTAGATGAACCACTGATGGAAAACTAATATTTGGAATGTCTGTAAAGAGTAAGGTAATCCGACATTTACTAGTGACATATGATTTCACCGACTCTGCAGGTTTATAAGTTCAACAGACCTAATCCGAGCACAGTTTCGCCAGAAAGGTGAGAATCCATAAAATGGGGGTCACAATAAGGCCTACCCCAGCTACTATTTGGAAAGAGTTGGTTACTTTAAGGTGATTGAACATACGACCAGTGTACTGTGCAGCTAATTTTATCCATAAGACAAAACTCTGTACGAAAAATTCTTGTGGAAAAGGGTGATATTGTGGTGGTGAGTAATTTTCCTTGGTGTTCACTCATATACCCTCTCATCGGTGCATCAACCCACCCATTCAGCTTAATGAACCTACAAGTTGCCACATACTGCTAAGTTCCGGTACGCGGTTTTTCTTTCGTACGTTTACGCAGGTACTAAAAAGCGGGGGCCGCTGTTGCCCTTCTGAGAAATGTCTTTTTATTCGACGCAGACTTACACAAAATTGACAAAAAATTGATGATGCACAGGTCAATCTTAGTTAAAACTTGAGCACTGTCCAGACGAGACCTTTCTGAATGATAAAATCTGGTCTAAAAATTCCTAACTCAAGATTTTTCGTGCAGTTTGTGAGTGACAGAACAATGCTGTTCTATTCTCCTTTAACGGTAGCTATCAACCATTGAATCATGCCCCTCTATAATCGGTGTGACTTTTTGGGGCCAGGAGTGTGACTGCAATATGCCAAGTTCAGCAGCATCAGGCAAATGATCGGAAGTCAACACTTGCTGAGACGAGGGGTATGAAACAGGGCTTTGTTTTATGATGGGTGATGACAATAAGAAGAAGAACCGGTCCCGGACACCAATCACAATGGCTCATACATTCATTCCCCATGTTAAAAAGTCACCCCAAATCAATTAATCCCTGACTGAAATTATTGCAGTCTGAATTTGGGTTAAACCCGTTATACTTTAGCGCGTTCGATATATCTATAGGGTTTTTCTCTTCATCATTAGTGCTGATGTACCTCCATCACTAGCTCGAGCTAGTACACGTTTGCCTTAAGGTGAATGGTATTGAGCCAGGAGCTGTTTCAGCATTTACATTTTTGTTCAATTTCTTCTAAAGCCACTACAAACTTTTCAGTTATCTGAGCACGACAGTTTGGCGCGCTGCTCCAAAGCACTACTCCCATAGGTGGGATGCGATCTCAGATCAGCTTGAAGCCTCCCAACCAATTTATGAAATGTCACTATTGGTCGTTGTCCGAGACTCCGGTGTGCACAATTAAATATCAGAAGGGTTATTTATTATTGCCACTCATTGTCATGAGAACATAAGGGAGTGGAAAACCCTAGCAACACAAAGCGGCGGTCCACAATTCTCACGTATAAAGTACTGTTTTCGGTTACGTCACCTGAAAATGTCATCAGCATTATCATCGACAGCATGGCATCAGTATCCAACACTGACGCTTCGCTGCTTTGAAAGGCTGGTGTGGCATGGGTTTTTGTGTGTGTGTGAAATTCGTGGTTGTACGTGGGGTGGGATACTGCCAGGGCACCAACACCTAAACAGGAGGACGAGTAAGGTCCTCAACCAAAGCCTTTGGCACAAAAGCCTGACCACAAGGCAGCGGTGTTTGGCGGTAAATGCAAGTGCATTTCACTTTTTACAGAACAGGTCGTCACACATGCTCCAACCCCTAACCCGGAGGGCCAGGAGACTATATTCGTCAGGCCTCTAACCCATGACCAACATGGTATGAGAGACTCTGCGAGTGCCACACGGAAACCCCCGGTATAGCTTAGTGGGTCGCGGAGGTACACAAACTGTCACACTGCGGTAAGGTCCAGTCTCTTCGTGACCTGAAAGTGTCGGACCGAACAAACTGCATTCATAGTCCCGGCAAGACTGAAAACTCGCTGCGAATATTGGCACACCAGAAGAACAGAGTTAAGAAGTCTTTCACCTTAAAATTGGTTGGCTGGTTGCAGCAAAAAGAGAGTGCACTTGAAACTGTTTAATAGTAGTTTGAGACTGAAATTCGTCCCTTGAAGTGCTCTTGGTATCAAGGCTTTCTTCTGTGGTTCTGTCAAGTCCATCTTTCACTTCCTGCTTCTATGTTTAAACGCAGCAAAGAAAGCATACCGTAATATCTTGAACATCCTATCAGACGAAACGAGGCGGAAGCACATGTAATCTAGTAATATCACAAACGAGTGATTCATCTGAGTCTCTCGTTCACGCCGAGGGACCTAGAGACCGAGTGTATTTCTCCGAGTTGCATCTTACTTTAAATGAGTTGGAGTCCATATAACACCCAAATGCTGAAGGTTAACATCTAACTGCAGGTTTACTATAACGGGTCCGAGCTGCTGCTTTGCCCCTTTATAAGTCCCAGAGTGAAATCATCACTGGGGACCCCAAAAATTTTGTTCAAAACCCGACAGCGAGGCAACTTATCGGGACGTATTGAACGCCAATAAACAATTTTCGTAGAATGTGGTCAACAAACCCTGTGTAATCAACGAGTCCCTATTTGCACTTTTCTCCTGGAAACCTATCAAGAAACGGGCAACCTGGTAGAGTCACGCTTATCAGCATTTTTTGATTTCAGGCGATCCGAAATATGGTAAGTAGTATTGGCAAAGAAAAGGCTTGGCAACATTACAGTGCAGAATTTGAACCCAAATGTCGCCTAGTACAGGAAGGCTGAGTACGCGCACTATGCATTGTTCGTGCATAAACAGACTGACGCATCCTGATCATTGTATTTTTAACCCCTGAAAGGTAAGCCACGGTTAAGCTAGTCTTCGCGGATCGTATGACAGCACTTAGGAGGTCTCTAACCACAGAGGCCGCCAGTCATGCGGGGCGCCGTCGAGAATTAGAACTATGGTGGGAGTAGTATTAGAAAACTTGCATATACCATTCCAAGGCTCTTGAAGAAGCTCGGATTAAACATTTATTGTGAATATGTCCTGCAACAGTCGATGCATCCCGTTCTTCCGCCTGCATTCAGCCTCTTGATCATTCGGTGTAGAAGTCACCAAACTTTTCACGCGCTGACAGATTCATCATTTCCATGTAACTTGGTGGCTAGTGCGAAAAACTCTGCCAGATTATGTGGTTTACCCCGCACATAGCGTTTCATTATGCCCTGATCACCCTTCCGTAACGACCACCAATCGCGGGTCTCAGAAGATAGCTGCCATGATCTTTTTACTGCGTGATTTTATTTTACTGGTAGAATAAAAATACAAACCAGCCCCCCGTGTAACCCTTTAATCTAATACTGCTCTAAAACTGAATGGCGACTGTCATTGAGAGACACGCATACGGTTACAACACTCTACAGCGTCCCGTAGTATGGAACAAACGTTTTCGACTGGTTGCATCAGCTACCGATTTCAACTATTTTAATGTGATAAGTTTAACCTACAAATTTGCGTACATATCAAGTGCTAACGCGTCAACACTGCAGCTGCTAAATCTTTCCTTAAGGAAAGCCTCGGTCAATATCTTATGCTTTATGCACAATTGTGTTTGAAGAGGGGGCGATTTTTTGAAATCAAGTGGCTTTCTTGCAAAAATACACGCTTAGTGAACACTATTCACTCGTTTTTATCATCTGGTCAGGAGCTTAGCTATCCCGTAGCTAAGCTGAGTGTGGTCTCTGTTCCTACGAAATTGATGGTGGAGAGGTCCCTCTAAGATTCCCAAGGAAAGCTTCCGACAAATTTCTTCTGATCTAAGTGATCCGCCATTCCTACCATACCAGATGAGGTAGCAATGAGTTTAGTAGGTACTCATCCGACTGAGACATCCAGAGTGCTCTATGAGGTATGTAATTTTTCATGTTTCCATTGAAAAGCTGGCTTCTTGACTTCAAACCATGCTAGGCGCAACGTGCAAACGACGGTCAAGGACAGAGCAACCAATGAACACGAAAAAGCTTTAGGCATGTAAGCGACTGCTTTGTCACTTGTGATAAACGGTTTGAAGCACATACGCTCATGACTGGCACAAAGTATTCAGTATTCAGTTGAAAGAAGAAACCCGAGACCAATTATTTGACTTTTTAACCCATTGTTCTTATGCTCAGACTACCTACTGCCACACACCAGTGATGACTGTTTTGCTAGCCTAACCTCACTTTCGTCCTCCAAGTTGATTTCGTTCTTCACATCCATAAAGACCGAACCAATATTAAGTAAATAGGGACACGTCTGATGCTGAGTCTAGCTGGAAGAAATAATCTGCATCCATCAGAAAGGCTGCGGCACTGCTATGCTGCACAAACTTCGACGGCAGGAAACTGATAGTCAAGAATAAGTTCAGGTACGGATTTCCAGGTCCATAGGTGCACATCTCGGAGGGTCCCTTAACTTGGTCCTTATTATTAGGTGACCACTATTTGAAAACACTGCGCTTTCGGACATTTGAGAAAGCAGTCTGGTCAATTTTGACTGAATGCGTGGGAACGAAACTGTCGCAGTAGAATCCGTATCTGGCACTGTTTGTGCTGTTCTCCAGTTGCACAACTGGAGAACGATGTATTCTGTTCCATTTATGTACAGTAATGTTCAACTGTCTATTCACTATAGAATCGACGACAACTAGAAGCTTAAATAAAGGCTGCATCCCCTTTCTGGCCCTCGAAATTATCTTGCGGTCATGCGCAAGCTGCATTGTACAAAAATAGCTGAGTCAGTTTCTACGTGACACTCGAGTATCATTGGGTAGTCTGCAAACATCAAGTTACCTACACAGAGAGATGGAAGGACTTCTGAGGACTTCTGAGACATGAGTACTTTCGGTTAGAACTTTTAACACTTATTTATATATCACCAGACAGTCATTAGACTACTTGGTCACCAATACTAATAGGGTAATGAAAACATTTAATTCCTATCCCAACAGTATTTGACGCCACAATATTTGGCATTGTTCTTCATAAAATATACAGGTTTACTTACGTTTTCCATGATATCTTTGCAGTACTTTTCTGGTTCGGTGTTTTCTTCTACTAACTGAACGCACTCGGATGTAGAACAGTAGGAATCATCCGATTTGCACTGACATGCACGGCATCCATCATTAAACCTGTGAAAAATCAAAACGATTTTAGCACATTCAGTCCGCGTGCAAGAATGTGGAATTTTCAGTTACTTCTGCAGCAACTGAAAACTTTACACAGGTATCTTACTGAGTCTCAGTTAATAGCACTAGCCCATCATTATACCAAGAAACCACGCTGGTACTCGTAATGACACTTACTCAAATCCGAGTTGCTTATCTTTGCAGTATTCTCGTTGATTGCGAATGCACTTGATGGCCAACTTGACTTCGTTCCCTATCCTCACCACTTGGACTTCAGGAGAGACATTGACCTCTATGGCTACAGCGAAACACACCAGAAGCAAAATCGACAATCGTGTTAAACAACAAACGTCCTTCTGTTTATGACTATTCATATTCCTCATGGTTTGTTAAGCATAAGCTTAAGTGGCAAATATATAGCTGTAAAATAATACCATTGAAATAAATCAAACAAACCTCTATTGTTATGACAGTTCTTATGAAATCAGAGAAGGCAAGGAGCCAAGTGGAGTGTTTCCTACCATTTTTTCAAACTCGATGGTAACTGTCCCAGTGACTAAAGGTGCGGGAACTATTGATCCATAAAATCCAAAAACAACTTATGTGGGATGAGCAGAGCGATTTAATCAACCTTATGATTAGCACGTTTCATATTTCGATGTGAGCTTCCTGCTAAATTTGCACTTAATGGACTTGTAAATTGACTTTGAGCTATTGATGGAATAAGATTGAGGAAGAATGCGTTCTCGACAAATAAAACCATTTGGAAACCAATTTGGTATTCACGAGAGACTCAACTGAATCTCTCGTTTATGATATTCTTTGTGGGCTGCCGGAGAGTTTTCAGCAAACTTGTGAGTAGTCTCCTTAATGGAAAAAAGAAAGCGTTCTGTTTTGACGCGAGGTCGCTGGTTTATTATGACACAAAACTACGCGGCAGTTTCATAGGTTTCAAAACGAATCTGAACTGTTGGTGACTTGCTGACAATGACAGTCGCAAAATTTAGTTCACTCTATTGTTTTTTAGGAAGTAAGTTCATTTGTTCCCTTGATAAGGTACTAATTGTAACGGTGTTGAGAACCGAACGGATCGTCTTGCAAAAAGTGCCTTATCAAGATTGAAATACCTCAGCATTGTGAACACAAGTTTAGGTAAAACACGAAGCGGCCTTTTTGCAGCATACCCGGCTGGAAAAAATCAAAAATAAAAGATCTGTCTGGGTCATAATCTGACGCCGTAATCGTTAACAAATGAGTGTTTTACCCTACAAAAGTGGTTCTTCTGCATGGTCAAAATGGTACGAACAAGAATCCAGACAATTCGGATGTGTTAACTACGGTATACCGTTTGTATAATAACTGCGCAAAACAACAGGCAATTTTGATCAGATTAGAGCAAGACATAGAATATCTACATAAAGACGCGTAACTTGTGACGAGGAGGTTATCCGGTAGTCTTTCAGACGACTGTGGACTGCAATGAGAACACACATTCGTGAAGTTGCACTGCGTTTTCTTTGGCAGAACAGCGTATCTTTTGTTAGGCATCTGAGAACGCCGTCAAACTCATCCACTTAAAGAAAGATTTTAACTGCAGGAACCATTTCAAGGTGCGTTTGTGTAGGCTGAATAAGAAAAATGGGTAGAACGAAGTAGAGAACCTCAGTTTTCGTAGTCTGCCGTTTTTATGAGGAATTCTTTGGAACACCAAAATAAGTCTAGGAATCCAAGATAAATGAAGTGGTCAAAAGTTTAACAGATCTGCAGATATGATGGCTACTTAGAAAAATTACTTCCCCACGCCACTCAACACTGCGTCAGAAGTTAAATGAGAGCAACTAAATCCAGAGTTGCAAAGTACTGATTATCCTTTAAAATTGGAAGAACCACAAACGAAAATTCCAAAAATTGGAAAGGGTATGCCTCTGATTTTTCTAGATCTCCCGCCGTTGTTTAAATATGGTAATTGGGGCTTGGTATATGAATTTCTCCGCCTTATCTACGCAGTATTCTAAAATAAGGATGTCTCACAGGACTCTGAGCATGTCATATCTATTTCCTTATTCTGATGAAAAGGAAGTCAACAGAAGGTGCACGGTTACCTTTGAATCAGCCTAAAATGCTAGCTCGTCATCCTATAAGTGGGTTGAACGCGGGACGTTTGAATAGAGTTTTTCAGAGTGAAAGGAGTAAATTTGATCTAGTTTTCTTCGCGAGACAATGCAGTGAATGCAAACAACCACTATATGCATCGTGGATCTTTCTCCTAATGTACGAACAAACTGACCAACAATGCCGTATCTTTTCATCCTGGGGTGAAGACTTTGTTTCGAGTTTGCGGAACAAAAGCTGAATAGTACAGCATTGACAGAGGGGGGAATAAGGCTGCGTTACGGTGCCGACAATGTTCAGTATGAATTAACGGCGACATGCTCAATGACATTTCGAAATGCTGATGTGCCTATTCACTAACGTTTGGACGGTCACCTGTTAAATCCAGAACACTCTCTAGCCAGATGAATGGCACATGACTCGAATGTCCGTATGCTGCTTTTTGCTTACATTTATGTTCTACCGACGTGTTCCAGCCTTTGAAGTCTACCGACAAGATCCTCTCTTGGCCTAGGTATAGGTATGTCTAAAACAGCCATCCTCTATCAACTTGTACCCGGTGGCAGCAAATTTTGCCAAAAATAAAGGCGAGTGATAGAGGGTTGACCTATTGGTCAGATTTGAACTATCTGAACAGCCTTGGAACCACTGAACAAACGATGGACAAAGAACTGTACTGAGAAACGTCGAAAGCCAGCGTTGCATTCCGATGACTTCGGTAACATGTCTGAAACGGTCGCCATCTGGGAAAGGATATGAAACTTGAAGCGTACAGTGCTATCGTGTTGCCTACAATTTCATACAACATGCAGACATGGACGGTGTGTCAATGCCATAAGTATACCTTTGATGGATTTCATCTGTATTGTCCCCAAGTGACTCTAGTATGTTGATTAGAACGGGTATTGAATATTCACTTAATTCGGACAGGAAAAATGGACGGGATCAAAATCAGATTGATTCACAACCATCTGTGGCACATATTCATGAAACCACAACGTGAGTTATGCTCTGCATTCTCAGTTCGTCTGCTTCGAAGTAGACTTTATGGTTTCAGAGTGAAGGTTTTTGTCTATCTACCGTTCGGCACTTTTAGTCAGCCATTTTACTTTGTGCTCTGTATCTCAGTTAAACCCGAAAAAAAAATTTTCAAGGAAGTATTTCGACAGCTGCGAACAGACTCGGCCTCATTATACTGGGACGGGCTGTGGACTTCTGTAACCCAAGGACTTCATTCAGAGCTCGTCTCAGTCTCCAGTTTACAGCAGTTTATAGTACGAATATAGGTTATAGATTCACTGAATTAACAACTTGGTGTTTCAGCGAAGATAAAATAAAGCGAAATAAAACTTGATGACTGGGTTCAGCCTATGCACTTCAAGCAAAATGAAACCGGTAGCGCATGTGGGTGACTTTAATTCTCAGGATATCACTGACGAAGGTCTGTTGGTTGGACCCTGATTCGGTAGTGCAGTAAGCCTTAATCGAAAGGGAAAAATTCAGGGTCTTCGACGCACTTTGGTAGCCTCGCGGCTGGATTATCGCCGGAATAAAAAGTTTACATTGGGGAGTGAAACGATAAACTATTAGCAAGCCATGAAAGACACGAAGAAGGATGCTTCATAGGCCGATGCTTGTCCGAAATGTTCATGCGACGACAGTAACTTAGGTGAAGGTAATATCAAAAAAAACACGTCATAGAATGGCCCCAAATGACAAGGAATGAAGGCAAACAAGGTTGGGGTAAGAGATTGTCTGTAGCCAGAACTTTGCAAATAACACCGTCTCCGCTACCTAAATCTCATGATAACACATGTGGGAGTGGCCAGCCTAGCAAGAAAGACAGACAAAGTGGAAGATGTGTCAAGCTGTTACCATGCACTTGCAATTATTTAGCAGATGAGACTTTACGTGTATCAACTGGTAAAGGCAACTTCACGACCGGTAGTTTTCACCAAACAGTTCCTCACAAAGTTGTAACTGGAATGTGAGCGGTTCAATGTGTTCATTCTACTGAACTTTCAACGAATCTCATGACTCAGGGAAAAATAACATCCATACGTAAAACCATTCACTGCACCTTATACCGATATACACACAAAGCGGAACAATCACTTTGAAACCAAGTAAGCAGATTGAAAAGGCAAGAAAACCTCCTGGTGAAGCCGGTTTAGACGAAATTTCTACCATTGCGCGTCCCCTGAATAAGCAGAATATTTCCCAGAAGCAGCAAGAAGTGTCCCATAAGGAGCATTTTCCCCAGAAAAACTAAACGATTTTTGATTAGTATCCGGATTAGTATCCCAACTCCCCACACCTTTTGAGTGCACTCAAACATAAGGTTCCCGCCCAAAACTACCTAAACAAAACTGCAGGGATCAAGCGGGGTAATCGGAAAAGGTGCTACTGACAAGACAGGGAAAATTTATACGTGCCTCTACATCATCTGCCGAAAAATGCGCTCCGCACTCGGTGACTGTATTATGTGTGTTCATACGCAGGATAGTTGGAGCTTGAACCGTCGAACGAATTACATTTGAGTTGAGAAGGACCTCGTGACCTTGCTGCGCGGGTTGCCTTCATTGGGCCTGACCAGGGGTAAGTTTGGGTTCAGCATAACACCTGCTGGGTAGATGCGTGGGTTGTGTATGACTTTGGCACATTTCCATTTGGTGAGGCGTGCATCCTGCAGAGTTGTGGGTTATTCAGTCAATGCCGCCAGTCATGTGCATGTCAGTTGATGTAAACTGAAAATCGGGCGCGGATTCGCATGCATTTTCCTTCATAAGATCGGCGTTAGTTAATAATGCGACAGGCCACTGAACCTAATTTTTTGGAGAAGACTGGACATTTGTTCGCTCTTTGGTGAGTTATGAATAGGTAATGTGTAGTGTTAAACGTATTGTTCAGTCGTCTGACTGACTAAGGAAAATTCATCTCGAAAAACAAAGAACGGTGGAATTTCTCGAAGCCCTCTCTTGACATTGAATACCGCGGAAACGACGAGACACGCCGTTACAAAGGAACTCGGTCGTTAGGGATTGAAACTGATGAAAATTCGCACTATAACTCCAAAAAGCCGATTTTTGTCCTTTTGGAAGTAAAGAAAAGTGCGATATGCTTTCTCCTCTCATCAAAGTGTGAGGGCTTTCATATAATCAAGCGTTATTCATTGGCTGAATTACGAGACCTGATCCACTGGATTATTTATGAGTACGCATAATCATGGTGCGCAGTGCGATATACGAGCGAGGTTTCACACCAGAGGTAGTGCGAAATGAGCAGCAGCGAACCTAAACCGATCTCTAAAAAAGTTGTTGCACAATATCAGTTAAAATTAAAACCACATGTAGTGAGTGCAAAATGCAAGTAAAGTGTATGCACAAGCCAATTACCATCAGAACGAATAAAGAAACAATCAGGGCAGAAGTAAGTAGTATGAGGGGATTTGGGAATTCATCAACGCATAGTTCGTTCTGTACGTGAGGTCAGTCTACACCAAAAGGCCGATAAACACTGTGATCCTTTTTAGGACTATTAGCAGTGTTCATCCCACTGACCTTCAGAGAGAATAGAACTCACAACCCCCAACTGGTAGTTAAAGACCAAACAATTCAAGCACGAGCGGCTAGTCAGTAGTGTGATTAACTCGCCACATATCCTTCATTAGTGACAGATAAGCTGCTAATAACCGTGATGTTAGGTGTTGGCTTTGTGATCACACCACTTGGAGCTGCAAGGGCTACTAGATTCGTGAAAGAAAAAAGGTCCAAAACCATTGGTGTAGGGGCTGGGCTACTCAAATCTGTATATTCTGTGAAGCGTTCGGCCGGTACTTCATAATCACATTGTAACTCAGCCTTAAAAACTCGTTCGACTTTGTTGACCGCACATGGCTAACCATAGGAGACATCTCAAATTTGTGACAGTGTACAAAGAAGACTCAAATCTATTTCTACAAATAACGATGTCCGACGAGAATATTTGCTTCCCGGATTCTTGTCAAACTTATCCCAGGGACGAAATATCAAAAAGAGCACTGCAGAATGTTCATATGGTCCAAAGAGCCTCTGATCTGAGATGCACACTCGACATAGCGTAGAAGCCTATAAGAAGACTCTAAGAAACTACTCGCAAGGTTGTTTAAAACACTTAGACAGCCCGCGACTCTAAGATTATCAGAAGGATATAAGAAAGCGCAAGCAGCATGAGCTAAACTGAACGCTATCATTTGCTTCACGTCTACAAGTCATAGTCATCCTGTGAGATGAAAAGTTTCTGAAAAATCTCGTGAAAGTTGACGCCATTTGCTATCCAGGATGAATTCGCTGAGACACCAACTGTGTTTGAATGGAGAGGGTGCACGAAGTGACCCATAGCCGACTGACTATGTTGTCACTTTCCATCCAGATAATTCAGCTAGGTGCGCATATCTTAGAATAATACAGATCCACACTTTTTATTCCCCTCCTCATCTAAGGCTTGGAAAAGAAAATGGCGGTTGTCATCCAGCCTTGAGGCATCAGCGTCAACGCTGATATTGCTGCGGGTAACTATAATGAAGCTGGTGTCTATGACGTCGAAATTGTTTCTCTGATCTCTTCGCGCCCAATGACAATTTGACTTCACGTGTCAACCTGACTTCATGTTGTGCCATTTTTCAGAGGACGTTACGGGAGAGACCATATTACTGTTGGCTCGACCATTTGTGGTGTTTACAAGGAATCTGGAAACTGGCAACTTGTTTCAATGCGCACTGGTTTCCTATGAGCAGGCATCATTGCTTCCATCGTGTTCGACCAACAACCTAGGAAACACGGAACAACTTGATCCATCACGTCAAACTAGACAGCCCAATTAACGAATGCCCCATACAGACATGCATAAATCGGACACTAAGTGGTTGTTGTGTATGGCTTACCAAATAGCTAGACGCCGTTGCACCACTATACGTGGCCAACCGTCGTTAAATATTGGTCAACCCACAACGGTGATCAAGGTAAGGAATCGTTTCAAGAAATTGAGTGCTCAACGGCTCAATCTTTAACACAGAAAGTCACTATATAAAAGATTCAAATAGATTACAATGCCGCCCTTGCCGGTAAAGAGCCACGATTTGAGAACATTCCCAAAAATGAAAAAAACTGTGTCAAACCACAGTTTACCATGTACAGCATGACAACAAAAGAAAGAATGCTTCTAAAAAGAGATTTATTAATCCAAGTTCAACCGTAAGTTCCACGACTATGAAGTCTTGGTTACACAAACAACAGAGCTGAGGTTGTTCGTAATAAGCAAAATCGTGGAACCTCGTACCATATGGAATACTCGCCCGCTACATTAGAACATGCCGCGACATCAATCCGTAAAGGGTGCCAAGTAATTCTTAAGGTGTATACCTCAGAGGATAACCTGCTCACACCAAATTTTGTTATAGGTGTTGCTAAGACTTTTTTGCACCATTTTGTGGGTTAGCCTTATTATGTATACTTTGGACTCAGATGAGTGTGATTTGTAGTCACTTATTGTTGTTGTTGTTCTAACACACTTTAACTAGTCACTCGGAGAAGACGGAATCTCCAAAGCATCCAACTCACCAACATGGTTCATCCTCTCACTACGGATAGAAAGAGTGACAGGAGAAACTGTATCTAAGCCAAAAGTCTCAGAACGCCTTCAAATGGAAGCATGTATTCTAGGTGCGGTCTTCTTCTGGTGATGGTACGCAGTCAGGTACAAGCCCATATGAAAATGATACATGTAAGGATTTGTAAGCTGTACAGACACGTATTTTTTGAAGTATTTCTTGGACACATTTGTGACAGGGCACGGTAATAGTTGTCCTATTGAGACCCACTTTACAGAACTGAAAACTGAACACGATCCTGTAGTACGAACCAGATGATACCTTTCACGGACAGAGTCTGATACCTGCAAATTTTATATCCGAAAAGCTTTGTCAGAGTTAACAGCATTCCACCGCATTTTTTGCGAATCGACTGCGGCAACACTACTGGAACTGGGCTTGTATTCTGTTAGTTGTCGCTCTTTATTAGTATCCCACTGTGCATCCAGAGAGTATGATAAATGCTATATTTCCTCTCAATCGCAGTCCAGTTTTCATTGTCTGCGGGGAAAGAAATGCTTCAAATAACTGGTTGAACTTTCAGGCCTGTCAATAGACAACAGTTCCAATAACAGACCTGCTTTGGCTTGCTACTTCTGCCTCGGTTTAACATGAAGACACATTTACACATTGCGTTGTTAGTAGTTTTGGTTATGAAACAGGCTACTGAGTGAGAGTCATTCTTACCTGCAAATCCAGATGGAGAAAGCCTCCAGTACTCCTAAACGTCGAGTTCGAGTACAATAACCGACGGACGGAATTTACACAGGATAATTCAAGATGGTTCAAGAATGAAGACGACATTGTTTAGCAGGGCACCCTTTGTCAGCAGCTGAATTCAGGTGGCCGTACCCAAATGTGAATCTGTTCGGAAAACGTACTACTCACGAGTAACCCAACGGTGATGCCTTTTTGTACTGCCATTGGCGGGCCCCCAGCAAAAGTCAAGTAGCGTGCGGAGGACTCAGCGGTTTGCAAAAAACCAGGATTAAAAGTAACCATTAGGTTAGAACGATGGGATTGTCAGTAGCGCACAAAATTCAGCCTTAAATACTTTGGTGTGATGAGCTGCAACAAGTCATCAAACGTGCTTCACTTAACACTAGTTGGGTGAGCCGGAGTGAAGAAAATCGGTCGGATATCTGATTTGAATCCAGAGTTGAAACCAAATAAGAAGTAGGATATGTTGTCAACAGACAACCATCGATGGCAGCAACCGGTAGTAGTTAACAATGCATCTTACCAAACAGCCTGTCAATGCCTGTACGCACGGGTTTATCCTTATCCCTGGTGAGAATTTAATAGTGAGAATGTACTAGACTAACACGCGCTACAGATGAAACTGACAATTTGTCTGAAACATCAAAGGATTATTTTTGCCGCAGCAACTAGACATTCTCCAGGGACCGTCGTATAGCTTGCGGTCTCTCTTTTGCTTGCATGATTAGGCCTGTGTTCGGTGGTTCGAAACACTTTTAACATTTTTAGTTTGGCGAACGCAAAGGTTCGTTAAAATAAGTCTAGTCAAATACGCAATGTACTACTCATAAGGTTGCTGAAAATTCTTCGACAGCCCACTACCGGTTTCACCCTTTTTGGGGCTCATCAGGCAGGCATAGTCCCCGAGTTTTCGTCAACCTTATGTTCTACTTGAACCCAAATTGGACTGTTTCCAAGAAATACACTCATTTGCAAATCAATTTGGTTTTGCGAGAGACTCACCTGGAACCCAGCATGGAAACATTACAAACGAGAGATTCAGCTGGGTTCCAGGTGAGTCTCTCGCAAAACCAAATTGATTTGCAAATGAGTGTATTTCTTGAAAACAGT
>SJOL01008225.1:323868-334027 GCA_004794785.1 Opisthorchis felineus | reverse complement strand
TGGAGGAAAGAGACGATGATGAGCTCATGTGACGCATGTAAGGGCAATCAGCCCCACTATGTTCTTCCGCTAACAGGGCATGATGCATTTAGTGTCTCGTATTTCCTAAGACCTAATACTCTGGGCATCAGCTAAAAGAAGTGGCACAATACGAATCAGCCATCGAAGAGGTCGTTGTGTAAACACGGTTCCACGAGATTGTCGCCGCTAAAGTGCTCGCTTTATAGAGTAAGTATTGATCACAGTTTGTCAACCGCCTGCCCCATATTGATATTTTTTCATAAACTAACTTATATCCTCTTCACATTTCAGGACGTCAATGGCTCGATGGACACTGCGCGCCAAAAAGGCCGAACGCTTTCCACTAGGACATGGGCGGTAATCAAGACGTCCAATAAAATTTAACTATTCGTCTCTTCCAAACTGGACCATTGACTTTTCCCAGTTGAGATGGAGGGGCCCGTGTTAGCCAAATGAATAGCCTCATGTTAGTCGCGTACTTCAGCTAGGTTCGTTCAGCTGTCCGCTATAGTCGACGTGAGTTCCATTTACTTAGTTGCTTAGGCATCACAGACCCATAGCTGCATGTTAGTCGTGTGCGTCCGCTAAATCCTCATTGCTGTATTGTGCAAGCAACGACAGTCTCCTTCAATTTGGTTGGGAGTCGATGGTTGGTCTTATGATGACCAGCCCACCATGTACATCTCTAGCCGTAAACTATCTGGTAACATCCCGGAGCCGGATATTCAAGCTTGGTATGTTTTTCAGAATTTGCAATGGAGGACACTGCTGTCAGTCAACGGGACCGGAATAATTCCATGGTGCTGTCAAGCGGTGTACAGGAAAACTCGACCTACTGGCATAGGTCATTTTCATCGTAAGACTTACGTCCTCCAAACCTAGTTATCCAAACATAACAAATGTACCTATGGACACGATTACTCGGAGCAGGTATCTCTGAGGTCTGAAAACAAGATTTGGCATCCGTCTGGTCGAGCAGAAGATACAAGAAAAAATGTAGCTTCAGGAGTGACACCACCACACATTTTGAGTATACGAGTAAATTATAGGGTCCAGCAAGTTGCATAAACTATTACAGCTGTAGGAATACCTGCAACTTTCACCCATTGTAAGCTATTCGCGTTTTGCCGCAAGTCTCGATATCTGCATTGTACACTGTTTTCCGACTCAAGGTAATCGATTACTTTGAAGATTCGCTCACTTAAACAAACCGCCCATTCAGATAATTTGCAGGTAAACGCATTATATATTCTTAACTACGAAGTAGTAACCTTGAAATCGTCGCAGTTTTTGACAAATCGATTTCATTCGGCGAATACTGATCGGCTAATGTGCCTGTTTTGGGAATAAGTATTACCACTGTTTATCATCTCCCCAAATGAGTGAAATTTTTTTCAGTACTGATAGATTCTTCTACATGAGTTGTTTGCATATCACGTGCGACGTGCAAGAGCACAGCGAACTTGCACTAATTTACGCGCCTGGAAGATTGTACACCTGGCTGCATTTGCAGATCTATTCACGAAAACATCGCATTCCTCCGGAGCTGTTGCCACATACTTCGAGGACCAGCGTAGTTTTATAGTGGGATTGTGAAGACACTGTGGTGCAGTTCAGGACGATTTCGCTCTTATTACGAATGTTGTTAAGACCACCTAATGTGAGTGCTCGTGTAGTGAAGAAAGACAGCTACCTTTTGTGGGCACATTCCATTTCAGCTATTTTGTCCAAGTTATGGGTTTCGACATATGGACTATTAATTCTGTGTCTCAGTGCAGCATTCGCTCTACTCTCAGAACTTCTCTGAATTCAGCTAAAATAGCTTATTTGAAAGGATCTTGGCGACTGGCCGGATGGTGTGGACCAAAGCGAAACGGAAAGCCTCAAGCTGGTCAGTGCTCCACAGAAGACGATTCATTCTGTTCCGTCTTCGTTAACCTGTTAAACCGGCTGTGTTAGCATTGTGTAAACAAGGAATCTTTACTAGTATTCATTCTGTCGAAAAAGACAAGGCACATGTTAACGTCACTGAAAGCGCGCGGAGAGCGCCAAACGTGTTATAACCGCAGCACCTCTGAGGCGTCCATATGTATGCTTTATTACCTCACGGGCTAAGAAAGCGTACTTCAAGCGGAGCAAAGAACAATGAGCTTATTGGTTTGGGGAATTCATCAGTAAATTCAGTACGTTCAAAAACCTAACCGGCTGTTTCTTGAAACATTGACAAAGGCCAACGAGATACGTTATGCAAGGGACGGATATGGAATATTCACCCTTAGGGCGACCATTCCACCAATAATTACACTGACTGGAACTTTGCAAATTTAAGCAGGGGATTCGTACTGCAAAGCCCACAAACTAGCCTACATAACAACAATTTTTTACTCACTTTTAAGACAGTCATGCTTTGTGGTTTTACCGGCTCACTGTTCAGTTTCCTATTTATTATGTCTAATAATGCCAACCATGATTTTTCGTTGAATGACACATTGCGCTGGAAAGGGAGTTATGAACAGCCTTGTAGCCTTGATCAGCATGTACCAGGCTCAAATCTTGACCTGTGTTCTCAGGCCATCCATTGTCTGCGTTAGGATTGCGTCATGTAACTAACTATCATATCAAAACAGAGATAAAGAGCGAGTCTTATCACACCCAGGTAATGCGTTCATGACTACACAGGCACTTGATTTATATCACACGGACCAAACTGCACCAAACCTTCGGCGCATCTAAAGTGAAACATAGTGGTATTGGGGACAGCTTTTGTGAGACAAAGAACCGTGCGTACAACCTGTGTTTGACATGAGAGGCCCTGATATCTGTGGTTGCTATTGAGCTCCCGAATGGCACAATGCTTCATTAGTCTAGTTTTGGTTTCTATTCGCCATTGTGAAGTCCTATACACACTTTTTGACCCGATCAGTAGCCTTGTTCATATTGTCCCGTGTATTTACTTCCATTATTGGACTGCATAGCTACACTCCGTTTGACGGCGTCACGTATCCCTGAATTGTCACTCGTTTGCTAGTAAATTCATATTCAAAGTTTGTTCGCGCTTTTATTCGTTCTGTTACCTGAACCATCGCACAAGACTTTATCATCAATTGTCTTCCGACGTTGATATCAAACTGGTGTTCTTAATCATTTGTACTGCGCGTTAACTCGAGGCTTGTTGCACGGGTACACTGTGTACCATTTTCCAAATATCATTTCATGAGGCAGCTTATTATGGTGCACTTCACCCCATTCAATTAACAATACAACCCCTATGGGGCATGGTGCTTCGATTACATCTGTGACTTCTCTCTGCCAAGAGCTGGGTACTCACGTTTCAATGACTTCACACGAAATCCAGTTTTACACAAGAGCTCCAAGTTTCATCCTATTTGTCTTAGCTGTCTGTGTTTTGCGTGGTGCAGCTCCTCATCATATGCAGTTCCAACTGGGCCCTATGATACAAACTATAAAAGTCTGTTCATCATGGTACGGTCATTACATTATCACCTCTGCCTTGCACATATCCTGCTGATACCGGCGTATCGGCTGACAGCGGTTGGCTCATCAATAATTCTTGTCTATCATGGTGAGTCATTGATACTAGCTTTGTGAGATCCGGTGCGATGAATGAGTTTGATTTAAGGGCATTTGCTTACTGCTTACTTTGAAGTGTCTAGCCCCTGGACTGGCTGTTTGGAAATCACGTTACGCCTCAGGCTTTAGTGGATTAAAGCGTGTGCTGGAGTATCACCAGCCGGTGAGGAGGTCTAAAATACAGTAGAGCTGTCTTGGTTGATACGCCTGGGTGGCGGTTATTCAAGCCAAATGATCGGTAAGATACCGAAGGAGAACGTTTACGAATTCACTGTGAGTTAAAAACTGGACGCGAACTACTCATCGATAGCGATATTTTATGCAGCGTCTTGCAGTACGATACTGATGATGTCTTGCGATTGTCACTGTTCTCACTGCAGGTGCCTTTTGATGAGTGTCTGAACAGAAATAACATTCCACCGAATGGTTATCATAAAATGTTTGGTTTCTAGAATTAGAATATCTGGAACAACGGTAACCAGTTGAAGTACATGTGGAATCGTCGACCTCTCTCTTAAGGCCTATCCTTCTTGTTAATTACGGTCACTCTGGAAGGAACTGAATTCAGAAATTGGTTTTCGACCTTAGCGGAAGGACTTTAGCTCGTTGTTGCCGTATTTAATAAGTTATACCGGGTGTTTATTTCATGATGTCACCGCTTTCACTGCCCGGAAACGTTAGGGAAAAGTCAGAAAATTTTATGGTTTACGTTAATATGTGCAAATTCCCATTGGGACTCATGAGTATTCATAAAAGGCTGGGAAAACCATGGCTTGGCTGCCCATGAACTTTCACCATGTTATTCTCTATATGACCTTCCTTATGCAATCTGATTGGGGAATAACCATTATGCGCGCAAGTGACTCAATACAAGTACGACTAGTTTACCAATAAATCATTAAATTGCTGTATGTGCTGGTAGTGCGAGGAGATTTGGAGATTTCAATGGAGAGTTCGTCCAGTTCCAGTCGTTCCGCTGGCGATCGGACGCATGCCATCTACCTTACCTACCGTACAACTATCCAGTCAACCATGGCGCTTGTTAGTTTCGCCAGTTCAATTATCCTAAGACTTGCACGTCATGTGTACTTTGGAGCGCACCGTGTAAATCACAGTAGTGCAAGGGCTTAGGTGCATGCGATAGTCATGCGAATCAGATGATTCTTCTATTGGGGCACACGCAGGAGCTTTGGGAAAACACTCTACTGACGAAGTATATGGTACAATTTTTTCGAATCAAGCTTACGCTCAGATGATTAGTATCAGGAAAATCACCGAAGAGCACACACCTCGGAGACTGTCAAAAGGCACTTTCTCCTGAAAAGGCCATCCTCTTCCGGGGCACAAGATCTAAACAGTACCATTATTAAATCTCTCCGTGCAGCTGAGTTGGACACCAACTGAAAGGATAGAAAAGGCATCAATGAGTTGTTCCACTAGACAGTCGAAAGTGATACGGTATGTTATCATCGTGTCGAAGGAGCCACGGAAAACGGACCAAAATTTATGCAATTGGTTACCTTTTTGACGACAGCTGAATCCGCTCCCGTGGTGAGTCGGACAAGGCATTCAGAAAGCAAAACATGGTAAATACAGAACACTTTCTGCGTACGCTATCGTTTAGTTTGTTTTAGTTCGTATGACAGACTGCTTTCCTCTGTCTGCCCATGTGGAATGGTTTAGTTTTGCTTTCTGCTCAACTTACCTCATGGTGCACAGGGGGCTTGAAATGGTACATGCACGAAAAATGCCGTTCAAGTTGCTCAGTATATGCAGATGTATCAAGCTGATGGTTTTGTATTCATTTAGTGCACCGACCACCTTTATCCATAACACCCAAAGAACATGACAGAACCCAAACAAAGCTGCTGGATTTAAGGAGCTAAAAAAGTTGAGAAAATTCAGGAAAAATGACTGCAACATTCTGTGGCTAACACTAGGGGTTCCGTTTACAAGTCATGCTACTTTAAAACTACCGATTTTCACAACGGCTTTTGCGGGCAACACATAATCCTGTGAGATCATGGACTTTCTCCTCATAATGCTCATTCTCCGATTTTCGGATTGTCATCCCAGAGGTGTGTGCATGTTTACATGCAGAAATAGGAAGCGGATTGTCTGAGGTCACGCTGGGGTTCCGGAACGAGAAGTGTGAAGCAGTCGATATGACCAGAATACGGACGATAGAATGCAAACGTTGGAGGTATGAAAAGTGTATGCTTATTATTACAGGGTGCTACTAGTAAGCAGATAACAAGATGCTCTACAGGATAAGACACCATTGCCTAAAATGTTATCCCTTTGAGCTATATTTGACAGACTCAGATGCTATCAAAATTATTTATACTGAGTAGGTACCGTATACCAATAGAATTCGAATACTTCCTTCGTTGTTCGTCGTCGGCAATTTCACAGCAATGATGAACAATGCAGGCGGTTCAAGCAGGTTTCCGTTAAATCGACAACCTGAAGCGGTGGGAGATGTTCGTCTCCAGGGCTATTTTCCTTGGAGTTCGAGACAAATCATCAGTTTCACTCTACTGCACTTTAATTTAACTGAAATGTTTGTCCTTTCAGGACGCCTATTTACTACTACGGCGTAAACAAGCCTCATTCACCATGCCTTTATTTCAGACTCTGTCAGTCGTCTTACATATGTTGGTAATGCCTAGAAGGAGCAGCCCAGCGCAGTCACATAACTCAACTTCACAGTGATCCCTGTATGGAGGATTCCGTTGGAGGAGGGCAATCATTACGAGAGAGAACGACTTCCACAGGTCTCACTTTTTATTATTGAGCCTCCTACGGACAGAACGGGCAACACGAGACAGTGCTCGATCAGAAAATAACCCGCGGTTGTTGTGGGTTGATCTGGTCGTCCAAATAATCGAAACCTGGTCAACGTTATATGGATAATTCATATCGACCTGGTCCAACTGGTCAGGTGCAACGAGTTTTTCTTCAGCATAAAATAGTGAGGATGACATCCCTATCTGATATGGTTTTAGACAGATAAGCAGTTGGGTGCACCGCAAACTGATGATATCTCCTCTTATGGTAGTGAAACGTTTGCAAGTCGAGTGCCAAGTCCGGCGAACAGATCAACAGCCACCTGATCAACAACTAATAAACTCACCCGAGCTACCGATCTTTCGACACATTACCAACACAATGATATGTTGCGAGAGACCAGATGACAAACCGCAGCACATCCTCTAACACTCTTCATTACGCCCCCAACCGACAACGCCCTCTAATGATAATACTCTCAGAACTTCTCTGAATTCAGCTAAAATAGCTTATTTGAAAGGATCTTGGCGACTGGCCGGATGGTGTGGACCAAAGCGAAACGGAAAGCCTCAAGCTGGTCAGTGCTCCACAGAAGACGATTCATTCTGTTCCGTCTTCGTTAACCTGTTAAACCGGCTGTGTTAGTATTGTGTAAACAAGGAATCTTTACTAGTATTCATTCTGTCGAAAAAGACAAGGCACATGTTAACGTCACTGAAAGCGCGCGGAGAGAGCCAAACGTGTTATAACCGCAGCACCTCTGAGGCGTCCATATGTATGCTTTATTACCTCACGGGCTAAGAAAGCGTACTTCAAGCGGAGCAAAGAACAATGAGCTTATTGGTTTGGGGAATTCATCAGTAAATTCAGTACGTTCAAAAACCTAACCGGCTGTTTCTTGAAGCATGGACAAAGGCCAACGAGATACGTTATGCAAGGGACGGATATGGAATATTCACCCTTAGTGCGACCATTCCACCAATAATTACACTGAATGGAACTTTGCAAATTTAAGCAGGGGATTCGTACTGCAAAGCCCACAAACTAGCCTACATAACAACAATTTTTTACTCACTTTTAAGACAGTCATGCTTTGTGGTTTTACCGGCTCACTGTTCAGTTTCCTGTTTATTATGTCTAATAATGCCAACCATGATTTTTCGTTGAATGACACATTGCGCTGGAAAGGGAGTTATGAACAGCCTTGTAGCCTTGATCAGCATGTACCAGGCTCAAATCTTGACCTGTGTTCTCAGGCCATCCATTGTCTGCGTTAGGATTGCGTCATGTAACTAACTGTCATATCAAAACAGGGATAAAGAGCGAGTCTTATCACACCCAGGTAATGCGTTCATGACTACACAGGCACTTGATTTATATCACACGGACCAAACTGCACCAAACCTTCGGCGCATCTAAAGTGAAACATAGTGGTATTGGGGACAGCTTTTGTGAGACAAAGAACCGTGCGTACAACCTGTGTTTGACATGAGAGGCCCTGATATCTGTGGTTGCTATTGAGCTCCCGAATGGCACAATGCTTCATTAGTCTGGTTTTGGTTTCTATTCGCCATTGTGAAGTCCTATACACACTTTTTGACCCGATCAGTAGCCTTGTTCATATTGTCCCGTGTATTTACTTCCATTATTGGACTGCATAGCTACACTCCGTTTGACGGCGTCACGTATCCCTGAATTGTCACTCGTTTGCTAGTAAATTCATATTCAAAGTTTGTTCGCGCTTTTATTCGTTCTGTTACCTGAAGCATCGCACAAGACTTTATCATCAATTTTCTTCCGAAGTTGATATCAAACTGGTGTTCTTAATCATTTGTACTGCGCGTTAACTCGAGGCTTGTTGCACGGGTACACTGTGTACCATTTTCCAAATATCATTTCATGAGGCAGCTTATTATGGTGCACTTCACCCCATTCAATTAACAATACAACCCCTATGGGGCATGGTGCTTCGATTACATCTGTGACTTCTCTCTGCCAAGAGCTGGGTACTCACGTTTCAATGACTTCACACGAAATCCAGTTTTACACAAGAGCTCCAAGTTTCATCCTATTTGTCTTAGCTGTCTGTGTTTTGCGTGGTGCAGCTCCTCATCATATGCAGTTTCAACTGGGCCCTATGATACAAACTATAAAAGTCTGTTCATCATGGTACGGTCATTAAATTATCACCTCTGCCTTGCACATATCCTGCTGATACCGGCGTATCGGCTGACAGCGGTTGGCTCATCAATAATTCTTGTCTATCATGGTGAGTCATTGATACTAGCTTTGTGAGATCCGGTGCGATGATTGAGTTTGATTTAAGGGCATTTGTTTACTGCTTACTTTGAAGTGTCTAGCCCCTGGACTGGCTGTTTGGAAATCACGTTACGCCTCAGGCTTTAGTGGATTAAAGCGTGTGCTGGAGTATCACAAGCCGGTGAGGAAGTCTAAAATACAGTAGAGCTGTCTTGGTTGATACGCCTGGGTGGCGGTTATTCAAGCCAAATGATCGGTAAGATACCGAAGGAGAACGTTTACGAATTCACTGTGAGTTAAAAACTGGACGCGAACTACTCATCGATAGCGATATTTTATGCAGCGTCTTGCAGTACGATACTGATGATGTCTTGCGATTGTCACTGTTCTCACTGCAGGTGCCTTTTGATGAGTGTCTGAACAGAAATAACATTCCACCGAATGGTTATCATAAAATGTTTGGTTTCTAGAATTAGAATATCTGGAACAACGGTATCCAGTTGAAGTATATGTGGAATCGTCGACCTCTCTCTTAAGGCCTATCCTTCTTGTTAATTACGGTCACTCTGGAAGGAACTGAATTCAGAAATTGGTTTTCGACCTTGGCGGAAGGACTTTAGCTCGTTGTTGCCGTATTTAATAAGTTATACCGGGTGTTTATTTCATGATGTCACCGCTTTCACTGCCCGGAAACGTTAGGGAAAAGTCAGAAAATTTTATGGTTTACGTTAATATGTGCAAATTCCCATTGGGACTCATGAGTATTCATAAAAGGCTGGGAAAACCATGGCTTGGCTGCCCATGAACTTTCACCATGTTATTCTCTATATGACCTTCCTTATGCAATCTGATTGGGGAATAACCATTATGCGCGCAAGTGACTCAATACAAGTACGACTAGTTTGCCAATAAATCATTAAATTGCCGTATGTGCTGGTAGTGCGAGGAGATTTGGAGATTTCAATGGAGAGTTCGTCCAGTTCCAGTCGTTCCGCTGGCGATCAGACGCATACCATCTACCTTACCTACCGTACAACTATCCAGTCAACCATGGCGCTTGTTAGTTTCGCCAGTTCAATTATCCTAAGACTTGCACGTCATGTGTACTTTGGAGCGCACCGTGTAAATCACAGTAGTGCAAGGGCTTAGGTGCATGCGATAGTCATGCGAATCAGATGATTCTTCTATTGGGGCACACGCAGGAGCTTTGGGAAAACACTCTACTGACGAAGTATATGGTACAATTTTTTCGAATCAAGCTTACGCTCAGATGATTAGTATCAGGAAAATCACCGAAGAGCACACACCTCGGAGACTGTCAAAAGGCGCTTTCTCCTGAAAAGGCCATCCTCTTCCGGGGCACAAGATCTAAACAGTACCATTATTAAATCTCTCCGTGCAGCTGAGTTGGACACCAACTGAAAGGATAGAAAAGGCATCAATGAGTTGTTCCACTAGACAGTCGAAAGTGATACGGTATGTTATCATCGTGTCGAAG
>SJOL01008225.1:305061-316766 GCA_004794785.1 Opisthorchis felineus | reverse complement strand
TGAGTAGTACATTGCGCAAAATGAAATGAAGAGCTTTCAACCACTTGTCCTGTCTAGCCTCGTTCAGGATGAGTAGAAGTGGGTCTAGTTGGCGTTATCTAGCGAGTGAAACAAGGTCACAGATGAAACTGTCAACCATTTATGCCGCAGCTTTGATTAGTAGTTACCATGAGAGTAGCGCTTCCCACTCGAATATGAGAAGAGTTTGCTTACATGCAAAAGCAAAGTATAAAATATTGTAGGAGTCTATGATGCAGACTAATTTTTGTTCACGATATACAAAATCTGGAATTACCGGGACTATTTCCCTCGGTGTTGCTAACGCCAGTGACATCATAGACCAGTCAGTGAGCTTTTCCGCAGAAACCTGCCGGAACACAACAGGTGTCCACGGTGCTCATCATTGTTGGGGTTGTTGATTATGACTTCAAATTCATTTGCACTCGGTAAACCCTGTGAACCTGGTAGTTATCAGTCACAGGCCCGTATAACTCCCGAGGAATGATCGGTTCCCAAGCCAGAATGGAAATGAGTGCACATCTATTAGTTTTGGTAACATAAAAACTGATAGAAGAGTCAAACTTCATAGGTTGTTTTGTGTTGACATTCTGATTCCATTTCTAACCCAACTAACACTCGTACTGCAGTCGTAAACCCTTACACTTGTAGCACGAACGCCTTTTATCCACTCCATGCATGCAAAACAGACTATATGGGTCACAAAATGTCACCAGTTCTAGTATTTTCTTCAGGTACCAACGAAAAACCTCCTATATCTATTCAACCAGCTATCTACCTCATCTCCCCAAATCATGGGTGAACGAAATCGTGGCAGCTATAACCACTGTCTTTACAACCGATGATGTTTGTATGTATATTAATGCGCAAAATGGCATTGTAAAAGAATGAACATCGAACGGTCTTGTTACAAAAGTAGGGATGAGGTCAGCTACGGAGTAAGCAGATCCTGAATCAATAATTTTTGCGAGTGAACTATTTTCCTCTGACGACTATAGCTTGGCAGAAACCCAACAGTCCGCAACTTTGGCTGTGAAACAGAAACGATAAAGCCTGTTTCAGGGATGTGTTGCTCAGTCAATGACTCCTGTTACTAAAACCGAACAGCGTCTACAAGTTTCTTTTTCCTGGAAAATACGCAAACATCCTTTGAGAAAAGCATCAGCCATCCTACATGTGATTGTTTCGCACAACTGAACAGATAGGCGAAATACAAGGTAGGTTGCTCAGGTTAGAAAAAAATCCTCTGGTTCTGGAGACCACGTATAACCCAGCAGAAGGAAACGCATTCTTTGGAATGGATCTAGGTTGGCGTTGCTGACAAGGCGATTACTCTAAACGATGGGTGCAGTATGAATTCTTCGCTGAGGCCGATATTGTTATCGACCGCGTTTGCTGTATGTGGTTCCGAGTAACTGCTTGCAATCAGCGTCTCTTCCAAAAATGGCTAGTTGGTCTAAAGTACACCCTTTTATCGTCCAGTGAGCTTATGCGCCTACCAGGATTTGCTTATAGGCAGTTAAGAGCCCACGAGAGACATTTTTTTGGTCACCCATCTAGACCTCAAACCCGTTAGTCGTGAGGTTTCTGATAAAATTCCCACTTGTAATATCACAGAATAGGATTACTCTGGCTCCCAAAGTTTTCGCTCATCACAGTTCCCAAGAAAATGCACCCTTAAAATTACGAGATGGAAAGTTTCATGAGAGTTGTGTGACCAGGAATTCTAATAATAAGGAAATGGCACAACACAGAAGCCAGTGGCAAGATTGTGTAAGGTATGCAAACAAAAAAATACTTCACATTTCCCGTATACTCCGGAGTTAACCGAGGTAGTAGCCTGACATCGGGGTCACAGATATGCCACAAAAAGTGCCCTGCTGTAAGGAAGCCGGCCGGACGCAGAGTTGTTTGCTGTCAAACGCAACCGAATGGTAATAGCTGGAGGAACGCAATAGCGAGAAAACCCATTTCCAACCACTGTTAATCGCCGGACACTTTCCCTAGCTGTTCCAATGATCCTCAACAAGTGACGCAGTACCAGTCAATAAATTCGAACTGAACAAAGGTTTGCCTGAGATCGTTTACTTCAGTTTATGTAGGGACGCTGCTACTCACGGTTCATATCAGTGGTGTATGACCGCCACACCGATACACATATTTAGAACCAGGAGGAAATACATTATCAGTGCTTTGAAAAGATATCCACAGGCTCAAAAATACCGAACACACTAGAGTTTCTTAAAGCATATACATAGACTGATAGGATGATTTTCTAAAGCGGAGACACCATAGAAACTTTGTACAGCATTTGCAATAGATAAGATAAGGCTCGATCACCAAATTAATGACTGCGCCGTTCTGGTGTTAAAGTGGATAGGAATCCGTATGAAAGTTGTGTATGACCACAGCTGAATAAGTGATGAGAATGGCCGTTTCGGTCTAAAACTGGGTTGTGGACAAAAAATAAAATCCTACAGACAAGGACTCGAACCGGATTATCACTGGACCAGGAAAACGTTCGGCTAAACAAAGCCACTGCCCCTCTAACCGAATGAGAAGCCCCATGTCTATCACAACTTCGCATGATGCACGATAAGGAAAGCCGTAGATAAACAGTCACAAATTGGAAAAATAAAAACAGGGGATAAGATAAAACATAAAAGACTGTGTGTACGGGGGGGGGGCGTGCGAAGATGCGAGGCAAATCAGTTTGATCACGGGGATAGAAACCAGAAGTTTGAAGACAAAATAAGAACCCGGGGTAATAAAATGACTGTTTGGTGAGCCATGATTAAAGCACACCAGTGAATGCGTCTGGTTGGGGGGAGGTCGGCTGCAGATCAGCCCCGCTGTAGTTTATAATATATACAAGGCAAGGAGGGACTCATATCAGACGCCATAAGAGATTCCGTTGACTGTAGTACATTCGAACTGATCACGGTAGGGTCGCTCACTAACGCAGATTCACCATGTGAGGGCTTCGTAAATAGAGAAATATTCTGTATGGCTCAACCCATATGCGAGTCGTTCAAACCGGGATCAAGCGGATTAGGGGGACTGGTTGGGATACGACAGGTTGGCGAACGATCAGATTTCGGACTGGAAGCTTGGATATCAGTAGGGAATGCTGAACTTCGTCCAAAATACCCAATATTTTGATGGGTCTTCGTTGCTGCCATCCTCAAAGAATTATAGCGATTCTGCAGAATTCGCATACAGTCTGCAAGCAAAGTTTTGTCATTTTCTGTCTTGGCGTGTTGACGCAAGCCGTGAATTAGCGTAATTGCAGCTTTGTAACGCTGAAAAGCCTGATACGGGAAAACATATAGTATTGAAGTCAAGTTACATCCTAATCGAACGAAGTAAATGCTTCAAAACATCAGGCTAGCAATGAAACCGGGTAATTCATTGTCACAATGGAAACCAAAGGGGCGGAACAGTGCAACCAATTGCACACCGCCGGCCTATGCTTCGAATAAACCAAGATCTAAGCTCAAGCCCTGATTAATTCCACGAGGATTCGCCACTCAGGTTTATCAGTTCACACATGCGTGGAGATGCCTAATCAGCGTAAAAAAAGGTGAGTGGGTTTCTCGAGGTTCATTCAATACAAACGGGCTTTGGAGGAACGCCTAGATTCATGGATAAAGTCTGATATTGAGATATTGCGTTTGATCACATGAAAAAACGGAGAGCAGCCCGGATTGTCGTTCAACTTGGTGTAGCAGTTAAGTCAGCAAGATGCCTTATGGTTCAAGGAAACATTCAAGTTGTGATTCGGTGTCATCATCATCATCATCAAAGATAGCAACATCAGAGTTGACACTGATGCTTCACTGCCGTACAACCATAAGGTTCGTCTAATTATATATATATATATATAATTATATTGAAAGCCCTAGAGTGAAAAGAAGAGAAAAAGAGTGGGTGAGGGAGGGGACCTAGTGCTGACCTATGTCAAGCATCCCGAGGTGCCTACACCTCCAACCGCTCAATCAGACAATCTGGAAAGAGACTGACAGCACAAACACCACTGACACCGATCAGCCACCATTTCTTGCAACGTCTCCAGCCAAGCACAGGCGGGGTCACGGGGACCCCATCCTGGAAGGCGTACAACACCAACAACACCCAAACTCTTCGTGATCTCGCCCTTCTGCCAAGTCATGCGTTGTCCACCTCGCGGTTTACGTCATTCTGAAGGAGGCACGGAGAACAACACTCGTCTCGCTAGACAGTGTTTCGGCATGTGTAGCACATGACCGGTGTGGAGCTGAACGTTTCGTATCAATCTAATCAGTAGCAGTGAGCTTCTAACTATGTGTCTTCTTTTCTCCTACCTCAAGATACAAATAAGCCAAAGACGACCAAACGATACAAAATGAACTGCTCACCAACGTAAGTGTGCGAGCAAAACTTGGAAGAAATTCCAGAGGATAAAAGTACAACTTACAGTAAAACTAAGGAACAACTACTGCAAGTCGATAGTGCTATTGGTTTGGAAAAACAATGAATCACACTAGCTCCAATCCGAAAAAAAGAATACTCACCTGGGCAATTTCTCCAACATACGCATCCATTTCAGCAGCCTGACACTGCGAACGCACAAGAAATGGAAAGGTTCAGACGCACGTTAATGATAGAACATGAGTGATCTGACTCTTTAGCACATTACCTCCATACGTGTTGCACTGCTCACACACACATCGACTCCTCAGTCGATATGGTACTAAAAATAAATAAAAACCAGTTGACTGAATGTATCTGAGTTGGAAAAGTGGTAACGTGGTTGGAGTCAGACAGGCTTGATTGTCTGTAAAGGTATACGTGGAGCACGAAGGAAATAGCAAACGAATGTGTATAATTCTACAGAGTGAAAACTGTTTTGTTAGGTCTTGTGCCCCGTGAACTGGGCCATGGAAGTCGTACTGACAGGACCAATCGATTATATCTAGTATGTCGACGATGTATGGCTGCCACAGTTACGTCCCTGTATCGCTTGAGTGCCAGTTCAAGGTGAGTAGAGTCCGAGATTTCGTGTACAACTTAGACCACACAAATCTGAGGAATCTAATCAAAGATATAAACGACCAGAGGAACAGTTGCTAGTTACCCAAGCATGAGCTGGAAAACATAGTCAACGATGAGCTAATCCGGTTCACTGTCTTTCCACTCAGTGAAGCAATTTCTACAAGCCGGTGCTAAACAAACGTCATTCATCCAGAAAGTTGATCTACATCTGCGGTCAAGATTTGACCGCTACCCGCTGGGATCTCATATTCGGGAAGCCACAAGATATAACCGATTCTCGGTAGAGCAAACAACAAATAGGAATTCCCCAGCGGTGATCCATGGACTGTCTGTAGCATGGGAGCGTTTTGGGCGGCTTATGAAATCACCAGATCTAATTCTGAGACACTCTCGACTGTATTGGGACACTCAGGGACGACAGTCTCACAGGAACCAGAACATTAGACAGTCAACAAAACACAAACTCCTGGTGGACAAACGTTTTCTCCTAAAAAACAGCTATGCAGAGTCAGTAGTTCTGCTCGCACGAAATTCCATTCAATCTGTAGAGACGGCTTTAAAAAAAACAGAATCCTCTCACAATGGTTACCTTATGAAAGAGAGCAACAGATAGCTTGAAAACCTAACAGTCAGAGGCAACGTATCAAAGAATGTTGCAACCTAGTGGTCATGTGACACCCACCTGAAGCAGCGCGTACTGAAAGATGAGTCTGTTGGCTGTAATCTTGGACAGCAACCGGCCCACTGGTTCGATGAGATCGTCTCGACGGGATTGACGAGCCAGCTCTCGCAATCGCATGTAGCATACCTGGTACAACCTGTAACAATCATTCAACCCTAAAAGAAGGGGCAGCAACAGAGTTATTAGAAAAGTCAAACACGTTACAAAAAAGCGTCGTTAAGGTCTCTTCAAAAGCAAACACGGCACAGTTCACAACCGAAACATAAGGGAATCCAGTGAGCAATTAATTTAACGTCAAAGGCTTAAGCGTTCCACGACGGCCACAACCTCTATAGTTGGCATATCAGACTACTGTCAAGACCTTTGTAGAAAGGGTTCTCAACTTTCACCTACCCTGTCGCCAGTCAGATCGCTTCTTTTCTATGGTCAAACAATGAACACAAACATCATATTTAAGGACAAGCACCAGACTACAACACATTGCATACACCAACCACCACTCTGGGGCGGTAATTTTCTGCCCTGGATTTAACCCCAGTGAGACTAAGCTAGTTCCTTCATAGGCTTTTCTCACTGTTGAGTTGATGACGCATGAGACCTTTAACGACAAGCGTCACATTTATTCGTAACGCACATACAGAGTAAGTTCGAACTCAGCTATGCGAGCAGTTTTAAAAGATGCGAATCAGGTTTGTCGAGGTTTTGGTCAATTCCCAAAGCACACTGCCTGGATGATCCTAAACAGAGACGAGCAGAAGGGAACCGAAAATAAGTTACACAATCCTTTTTATTGGGATACGAAAATGAGCTAGATCCACTTAGTTTTCGGTGTCTTTTAGTGTTCCTTGAGAAGTTGAACGAATTCGGTGAGTAATCTGTTTACCATATGGAGCAACGCTAGTATGCTGATGCGAGAAGCCTTTGTCAGATAATGTAATTTTTCAGAGGACTCAGCAGAACATAACCTAGTGTACATGATTCCAACTTGCTGTCATTCGTTAAGGGTTCTTCCTGATAACAAGCCAGTTCACCAACAAGGACGGCGATCGTCAGCCAACCTGGAGGCACACAACATTACCATCACGGACAACAACACACTGCAGTAAATACGGATATTCAACTGGTCATACAGCTGGGCGGTGTCCGGGTTGTAGAAGGAGTAATCCACAATCCCATCGATTGGGTCGCTGCTGCCATCAGGGCGCAAACAGTGACGGAAAACGATGCTAAATGAATCTTCTTTGCATCAAAATTCCAAAACTCCGTCTATCTACATTGGCGTTTGGAGTTCGCCTTGAATACTGTAAAATTAGATTGATGAAAACCAACCAATTTGTAGAAATCTAGTCTATTATAAGCATAGTGTATCACATTCTGCCGTCTGCCATGTTCACTCACATATACTCCTCAGTAACTTAATGTTAGGAAAGCTGTTGAACTCACTTGCGCGCGAAACAGGCGTTGACCGCAGCTGCCCATGATTAAAAGCCTTTTTGACTTGAACGAAGACGTACTCCAAGTAGTAGAGGACTCGGCGGTACAGGACAATTTGTTCCACGATTCTGGAGCGGTAAAGAATACCATAGATTTGGTTGCAACACTGATTGAACGGAGAGAAACACTGCAGCAGCAAATAGCACAGAAAACTGACACCAGTAACCAGGAGGCCACGATATCAACCAAGAATGGTGACCCGGAAGGGTGCTTCAAAACCTTGTGTGCAACAGCGGAGCTATGACAAAGAGAAACTATCTACCAAAGTTTGATAGGAGTCTGTTTACAACAAAATCTAGGATTTACTTTAGGAACAGATATAGACGATCACAGCAGCATCATATGTTAAGGCCTTATCAGGTCATTTGGAGAGACAAATATTTGATAACGTCACGCCGTGAGTCAGATGCTCACACGCCTGGTCGACGTACTAAGCAATCTTGATTAAAAAAACGTTAGTTTTACCGAAAGAAACAGAGTAGCTCCCTGCCTGTCATTCGGCTACACCCGGCTTGGTAAGTGAATTTTGCGTGTCGTCCATTGGACATCAAAGTGTAAGGTGGACGTGAAGGTTAGAGCGAAAAAGAACGTAAGAGTTTCGTCAAAAGCTAGCTAACCACAAGCCGCACGGTCAGCACGAACCATTCGAGCAAAGCGGCTGCGTAACGGTTTCAACACAGCCGTACTAGGTCTCAGAAGTATATGGGTTGAATAAGATTGCTCAGTTTAATGAAGTGGCTGTCTTAAGCGTACGCTGACCATACCTCTGGTCTTCCGCTAGAAACTTGAGCCCAGTCGTTCCTGGAGCTGCAGCATCCGCTGCTGACGATTCATCCGAAGCAGCTGACTCACGTGTTCCAGGTGGGATGTCCTTGCACTCAGAATCCTCCTGTGTGAGGGATGTGGAGGAAGCACTGGCAGTTGCCGCAGGTGTTGTCACTGCACAGTCTGCAAGCACGGACGCGCGGCGTTGAGCCAGCTCACTGAGAAGTTCACACAGTTCCAAGACCATGGTGATGGTTTTGATTTCTTCGTTGTGTTTAGCCTGAAAATAGGATGCAATTGCCGAGAGGCAGGATAAAGAGGAAACAAATGAATGAAGTTATGCAAGGGAACGTCGACAGTGAAGAAGACATAGCAACAGCTGAAATAAGCGTCGTGGACCCCTAGCAGACACAAGGACACTAATTAAATCGAAAAACTTCTTCCCGAGAACACCACGACAGATGAAACGAGTAAGAAATTCCGTATGTATGTACGAAAAACTCGGTTAACCCGAGCTTGACATCGCGGAATTCCATTTCGATGACCCGGGTTCGAATTGTAGCATGAACGCCTTCAAATTGGCTGTCAGCTACCGTCTTGAAAATTGTGTACACATTCATCAATGAAAAAGAAAAGAATACTGTAACCTTCTTTATACTGGACTCACATCCACATGCTCTTCAGAGAGCTCAGGAGCTGCCCAGCCACCGGGAACATGTCCACCGGATCCATCAGGAACTGTAAAGAAGGAATATCTTAATAATATTGGTTGACCGGGAAAATCAGGGGAGCCAAAAAGAGGGACACGTACCGTAGTCCAGAATCCCACCGCCTGAATGAGGCCGGAGACGGATGGGTTCAGTAGCCATCTGATATTCACCGGAATTAGTAAGGACAGCATCTAATTGGGCGGAAAGGGGTACAGAAAGAGTGCGTTAGCGTAATGAGAGGAATCAGTAAACTTGAAACAAAGGTTAGACCATTCGTTCAACTATGCTGTCTATTCGATGCATGGCTGTCACACGACCCCCAAGGAACTACCGTTCATGGAAAATTGCGAGGTAGTCTAAGTCTAGACAGCAACAACCAAGATAGGATAAAACAAATTGAATTCACTGCTAGCAACGGCCCGATTCCTAAATATAAACCCACTAGCAGGAAAATGCTTTGTCTCATGATAAATTATGGGATAAACAATTACGTTTGATAAACTGAATGAGCTGTTTGTGTATACAACAGTGTTCGGTAAGATGGACAAGTAATAAAAACTTTTTTACTAACTCCCGGGTGACCTTTAGGAAATCCTCGCACACGGGGTTGTAACAAGGATTTGACAAAATGATAAAGATACATTCTGAGCTACCTCTACATGTCTCACAGCCGAGGAAATACAGTGACATTCCTTATGAAACGCACGAGGACAGGGAAACGACTTAGATTTCAACGTAGCCTAAAAGTTGCTTGTTATTGTACGGACACAAAATTAGAGTTTGAACCTTCAGGATGGGAGACCTCTATAAAAATACAGATGAAAAGAGTACAAGGTCATCGAGTCGCCCTTCAGTGAGCGACTCTTCGTTCTGGCATCCTGAAGATCAGCTCTACATCACCCCTGAGGACACCGTAAGCTGTCTGTCGCCCCAGAACTCTCGTGAAAAACTTCACGGAGGTATTCTCAAGCGAATTACGTCCAAAAGTATAGAAGGAAGCTCCAGATCTTGACAGGACATACTACCAGGGATCAAGTGACTGACTGTAGATTTCTTAATACTAATGAGGCTGTGGTCAATTTTTTTGTTGAAATTTGAATTTGAAAAACCAGTTCCTGTCGAATCCGAATAGCAACCTTCCTCAACTACCTGATTTTCCCGAAAACAGGGGCTATGTGGACTATTGGAATTTCACTAGAAACTGTTGACTGTTTGACGTACAACAGCACCGATATTAAAAAAATTTCTACATCAGCTGGGTAGGGAATGTCAAATTTTCAAGCTAAATTATTACAACTGATACACATTACCAAGCCCTCAGACTCAATTTTCCAGCATGGTTCTGAAGCTCATGTTGTTTTGTGTTACATTGCCAGGGTAGTTTTTCGCATAGTTCCTTCAGATTTCTAGCCTGCTTCGTGAGGAACCTCATAGGAAAAAAGTCCACCCGCAGTAATGCGTTGTCCATGTTGCCTACTCTGCTGGTGTACCGATATTCCGCAACAAAGTACTCCCATTACTGGGCGCACCTATAGGTGGTCGTATTGAACCAATTCAGATATTGAAGGCGCACTACCCATACAGCATTACTGTCCGTACTCGGTCAAGCACTGCCAGATAAAACGGGCTACTCTTGGGGGTTAGCGTTGACGCAATCATCATCATCAAAGACAGCAACATCAGTGTTGACACTGATGCTTCACTGCTTCACGCTGACGCAAAACCTCTTACGTTCTGTTTCACTGGTTCCAGCTAAGGCTGACTGTATCACTTTTACTCTGCTCTGCTCATAGACTTATCGGTCATGTTGGATCTCAGTCCATCAACAGAGTGGGCGAACTTCCCGGATTTTCATCAAGTATCGTAAACTGGCATGATTCAGGTAAGGTTTGCTAATGCTTGACAGTGATGCAGCAGGCCTTGCCATGAAGGACCGGCCTTGTTCATGGACTCGACAGAATGTGAACGTAACATTGCGTTCCAACACATGTACTGAGTGTGCTTGCCACGGGGTGGTACCTCAGCGAGCACGCACAGTACGGCGATTTTTATATAGAAAAACAACGGAGAATTTCCGAACTGTATTAAACGTCGACGTGAAAAGCTGTTCACCCATTGTACAAACAAACGTGTTCGCAGCAAATCAATCAGGAACGTACATCCATTCACACTAACCTCAAGCAGAGTATTGACGAACAATACCTACATCATTGTAGAAGGTGGGAACGACAAAACTGAAGACATCTGACGCGATACAGCTGCTCTGAACGTTAGCAACGTTTCGGATTTTCCAACATCTTACCAACGACGGAAAATTTCTCACCGACTGCGGAACTCCAAGCAGGGCCTTACCTAATATAGGTAATCTAATGTTGTGGACGAAATGTACAGTGTGCGTTTGCTCGTCCACGTCCGTCAAGTCTATTCCACGGTTTCGCAGTCAGAAGCTGATACCGTTCGAGAGGAAACTGAACTGGGCGTAGCAAGGGTAATCCGATGTTCCGGTGCAAAGTAATCCAACTACCAAGCTGGGCGGACAGACCAAAAACCAAATTAATCCAGAAGGGAAGAGTAAATCGAATTGTTTGATGTGGCCCCCCTTCCAGCAGGTAACTGTTGGGAAGGAACTCAGGAATCACCAGGTGCTGGGCGCAGCCAGGCCTCTAAAGTCTAGAGCCATCCAAAGTCCAGAGTGCGGTAGAGGCACGGACCTGTGATTCGGAAAATGGTGCCTTAACCTCTGAGCTGAGTCGTCGGTCCGATTTCTAGGCGAGGCACAGCTGGAGGGCTTTTTGTTAGTATACCTTTAGTTCACTTACGTAATCAGTGAAAAAGTAGTAATCATAATGTTGTATCCAATACGTTTGGTGTCCATGCAGCTGAAAATCTAGGACTGGAGAACGAGGAACTGATGCCAAAGAGAAAAACGATTGGTGGAAAGCAAACGTCACAAGCAATGCAGAACATATCCCATAGAAACGGTATATATATATATATATATA
>SJOL01008225.1:272472-300939 GCA_004794785.1 Opisthorchis felineus | reverse complement strand
CGTCGACTGGAAAGATGGGCCGAACACTTCGAAGAACTGTTCAGCTGGCCTCCTGCAACACAGCCTGTGGAGATAGTGCATACGGGCGAATGGAACGTAAACCTTAATCGTCCGTCGGAAGAAGAAAGAAAGTACGAAATATCCGTCCTAAAACGTGAGAAGGCACCAGGACCGGACGGTCTCTATCCAGCCCTCTTCAAAGAAGGCGGAGAAGCCCTGGTGACCCATCTGACAAAGCTTATATGGAACGAAGAGAAGGTGCCTGCAGAATGGGGCATGTCGACAGTTATCCCTGTCTTCAAAAAGGGCACGCGAACGCTTTCTGAAAACCACCGTGGCATCAGCCTGGTAGCTGTGGCATCGAAAGTCCTCTCTCGTCTTATCCTTCGAAGGTTGACTGAACACAAGGAGACACAGATCCGTGAAAACCAAGCTGGGTTCCGTCGTGCAAGAGGATGCAGCGATCATGTCTTCAACCTCCGACAGATTCTGGAACAGCAACACTGCTTCCAGCAACGAACAATGGTTGTGTTTCTTGATCTGAGAGCAGCCTTTGACTCTGTGGACCGTGAGGCACTATGGCAGTGTCTGTGGAGCAAAAGTGTCCCTCATAAATTCTTGACCCTCCTGAAGGCGCTGTACGCCAACTCCCGCGGTCGTGTGAAGGTCTACGGGAAGCTCTCGCCTGAGTTCACCACATCAAGTGGTCTCAGACAGGGCTGTCCTCTTTCACCTTTCCTCTTCAACTTCGTCATTGACACGATCATGGAAGAATCACGATAAGCCTCTAATGCCTGTGAAGTCGAAGTGCTCCCGGGGCGTCCGATCACAGGTATCGAGTACGCAGACGACATAGCTCTTCTTGGATCTGACCCCGTGCTAATGCAAACAATAGTAAATAATCTAGATAATTCCTCCTCAGGGTTTGGCATGCGCTTCACACCAGCAAAGTGTAAAGTGCTACTGCAAGACTGGGTGGGCTCGAACCCTAGCCTCATGCTTGTGGATGAGCCGATTGAGGTAGTAGACAAATTTGTTTACCTGGGCAGCTGTATGTGGTTCACTAAGACGGTATCGGACATAAGATTTTGGGTGACCAAAACAGTCCACGATTAGCACTATTTGCATAATTTGGTTTTCGGTCGAGCATTTTCTCGGGTGGAATGGGCTGTCTGTAGAGGAGTAAATAATGAAAAACCAAGACACAGGGAAATAGCTCTCCCATACAAGGAGTTCGATGAAGGAGAAACACCGTGCTGGTTGAAGACGACTGTATATCTCTGCACGTTTATTGCGACGACACGTAATCACAACAGGCACAAAATGAAGGAATCTCCACAGAAGAGCATAACGCACTGTAGAATCTGTCTTCATTGAAAAGGGTAAAACACCGAATGAGTGTATCTGCCTGAAAAGAACCTCATCACCTAACCAATAAACTTTAAGCTGCGATAGTTCAAAGGACGAAAGAGTGGGCTGCCTACAAGACGTTCGTGCTAGTAGAAACCAGAAATATAACATGTGGGGTATGTGGTTGCTTGAAAACGAAAAAAAACTACAAGAATCTATCGGTGAAATGCGATACCATCAGAATGAAGCTGGTAGGCAACGACAAACATAAGTAACATGAACGTACCAGTGGGGAGGTGGCTGGTTGTGCGAGGGCGAACTTCTGTTGGAGCAGTAACTGAATACAGTGGAGATGGTGCACTGACAGTGGGCTCTACTGCGGTGGTATCCAGATGCCCCGTTGCCACGGAAAACCGGGGTCGGTTGAGCTCTGTGACAAAGGGAGGAAGCCTGTCATGATAAAAGTCGGTATCAGGTAGTACAATAAGGGCACGTACACTAGGAACCGGGTGGCATTTAGGGTAGTCTGGTATGTAATTAACAGATGTGGCGACGTACTTTCTGCAGGTGTTGGAGACGGCCTCTTGGATTCTGCCTGGAAGAACAGCGAAAAAAACGTGGGTCGAAAGTGTGAACAGGAATGATGCGCGCGAAAGGTGTAACGAAAAAAGCAGCACTAGCAGGACAAAAGTGTGGCAAGTCACATCGCAACAGAGTGGCACGTACAGACACAATGTATCAGTAAACATTTATGCATCGTTAGCTGGCAAATTTCAAGTAGACGATGACGAAACGAAACGTCAGAAATAGGCATCTACCTTAAATTCGGCCGTCACGGCTGCTGCACTAAAATCGCTTCAAAAGTACAGTTCGCAGAGTAACTTTCCATTTGCGATTGCGCATAAATGACCAAAATAGTTACTCGGTATCCTTAGATATACTTTTTCTTCGGTATCTTAATCAAACAAACGTTGGGTTTCAGTACGCACGGATGTAGCGTTGTGGATCCACACGTACTTGTTTTCAACGGTGACGGCGACCCCGCGCTTAACGTGTAAATTGGATTTCTTTTATCAGCACTTAGGTAGTTGTGAGCGATAAGGGCAAATACACGCATAGGCGCAGTCTACATCATATTCCATGCGTGCATCTACCGCATGGTCATGGTCACGAATTAACTTATTTTCAGAGCATGACGATACTCTGAAAACCTCGGTGTCGGATGACTGTAGAAATGTGTGGTACAAAGCACAGCGTTACTAGATTTTCTGTATCTTCCCCTAATGAACGTTTTTCTTTCGACGATTCCATGAGAGCCAATCAACGTGAAATTTTGTTCAGTAAAGTTTCCCGTGTCAGCTACTTCCAACTCAGACTGTCAGAAATGTCGCACAACTGGTAATTTTCTTTGACATCTACTAAAAATTCTGAAATTCTGTTATTCATAACACTTTACACCTTTACGTGATGCCATCAGTTTAGAATGTCAGACTGGCCACAGTTTAGTCGTCTTGGGGTGGTAAAGTTTTCCAAACAAGCTCTGGGACACTATGGGGAAAAGCGCGGTGGGATAACGCTAAAAAACCGAGAATGAGAACAGTGACCGGGAAGAAATTAGATTCTGTGCGATTAGTTGCATCTACTGCGGTTTTCATCATTGTGGCACTTGCACCCTAGTTGTTATACAAATTTGCGACGGTCTTCCGGACGACGATTAAAACAGTTGGCCTAAACAGTTAAACAACATACGTTTCAAGCACCAGGCACTGCCGGACAAACAGTGGGGGGAAACTGGTGAAACTGTTGAATAACCAAATATACCAGGTAAATACCCGAACGGAGAGCTGCCTAGTACTACGAAAGGCGATATGGAACAATTTGGCCTCAATCCGGTCGTCATAAAGAAGAATAATTATACCCTCAAACCGATCGCTCCTAATGAGGTAGCTGCACGAGTATTGCTACAAAATACAGTACCTACATAAAGAGTTGAGTACACTACAGGTACCACTTGTCAAGGCAACCCAAACCAAGCTACGAATCACGACAGGGGGTGAATTTTCAATGGACGGTTTAAACACACAACGAACCCTAAAAGTTAATTGGATATGGAAAGAATTGCGTCAGAAGTAGAGAATAAATTCATGGGAATAAGCTTTAGAATTGCGAGTTGAAGTTAGATTCACCACACGTCGCACAATGTAAGAGATCACGAAATTGCATTGTGGCCGCTGAAAGCCTAAATTAGGAACGCATGATGTTGACATCGGGTGCAGTATAAATGACTACGGAGATCCACAAGAATTCCTCCAGTGAACTTCGAACAAGCGTCGAAATCACCTTTGAAATGTCACCGCATCTAGATGTGTTTTAGCGAACCAAACATAGTACGTTAGTTTTCAATCAATTGGAAAATGTTTGGGGCCGATTGCGTAGTCATCGTTTCAGAGAGGTTTGGTAAACATATCCACCGATTGTTTACCAAACCTCTCTGAAATAGTACGTTAGTCTTGCACAAAATGTTTAAACACGAAAGGTATATCCGGTGGGGGAGGATGCGACGAAAAAAAGACAAATCTGAAAGCTGCCTTTGATTCCGTGGACCGTCAGGCACTATGGCAGTGTCTGTGGAGCAAAAGTGTCCCCCATAAATTCTTGACCCTCCTGAAGGCGCCGTACGCCAACTCCCGCGGTCGTGTGAAGGTCTACGGGAAGCTCTCGCCTGAGTTCACCACATCAAGTGGTCTCAGACAGGGCTGTCCTCTTTCACCTTTCCTCTTCAACTTCGTCATTGACACGATCATGGAAGAATCACGATAAGCCTCTAATGCCTGTGAGGTCGAAGTGCTCCCGGGGCGTCCGATCACAGGTATCGAGTACGCAGACGACATAGCTCTTCTTGGATCTGACCCCGTGCTAATGCAAACAATAGTAAATAATCTAGATAATTCCTCCTCAGGGTTTGGCATGCGCTTCACACCAGCAAAGTGTAAAGTGCTACTGCAAGACTGGGTGGGCTCGAACCCTAGCCTCATGCTTGTGGATGAGCCGATTGAGGTAGTAGACAAATTTGTTTACCTGGGCAGCTGTATCAGTCCCGGTGGTCTCGCGAAAGATGATATTTCCATCCGGATTGGGAAGGCCAGAGCAGCTTTTCTGAAACTGCGTCACCTGTGGCATAGGCGTGACATCAGCTTATCCGTCAATGATTGAGTTTACAATGCTGCGGTATGCTCCATATTACTATGCAGATCAGAAACATGGCGGCTGCGCGCCGAGGACGTCAAAAGACTTTCAGTGTTTGACCATCGATGTCTTCGGAGCATTGCTCAAGTCTGGTGGGAACACCGGATAAGCAATGCTGAAGTACGTCGAATGGTATTCGGAAGAAACAACTCACCCTCGATAGAAAAAGTGACCACATTGCATAGGTTGCGCTGGCTTGGCCACGTACTCCGACCGAATTCCTCGAAGGGTTCTTTTCGCACAACCACATGAAGGCTGGAAGCGAGCCAGAGGCGGTCAAACAATGACTTGGCACCGAAGTATAAAAGCCATTACCAGTAAACTCAGCTGCGCTGGTCACTGGCGTCTTCCTGGATGGGGACCCCGAGACGGGCCACATCAATTGTTAGGAACATTGTCAGACATGGCCCAGTCGCGCCCCCAATGGCGCTCGTGCATCCAAGCTATTGCTTTCAATGAATAGCTCCCTTCCCAATCCCCCCACTTGACGGTCCACTGACAGTGCTGTATTTACGCACCAATTTATCAGCTCCCGCCTCCAATAAGCAGCTACCTACCCAATCTCTCCCAATCATCGGTGAACGAAACTGTGGCAGCTACAACCACTGCACGGCAAGGATGCGGTTCTTACAACTGATAATGATGATGATGAGATTAAAAGGGATGGACAAGTAAGATAAAAAGGTAAGCGTAGTTCTCTCAGTAGCAAAACTGTAGTGCATAAGAATTTCCAACCCAGAAGCAAAGCCGTTCCACAGTGCTGAGGAGGACCAGCTGAATAAGGAATGCTATTGTTCACGTACTGATGCAACTGAGTCAGTTTTGTGGAAGTGACACGCACTGGACCCCTTTCCACAGTATAAAGGAGGCAAAACTGCGTTCAGTGATCATGTGCCGGATTGCTAAATACCGTGACTACAGCAGCACAGAATTGTTGTTCCATTTGGCTCTATTAAGGCTAAAACGACTTGATGCTACATTATCTGTCCGATTTCGCAGTACAAACAACCTGCCAAGTTTGAGCGACATTCCCACAAATCGCTTACTGTCTACCCGGTAGATTACGTCAGTTTTTTTTACTAGGCTTGATCTCTTGGATTATCACAATGGTCCGTAAACAAAACGCACACGATCGATCGACAGGTGACTTGGTAAGCGATTCGACAGACACCAATTAGAATAGTGAATTGAACAAATCTAGTGTTTTCAGATTTGAGAGTTGGACGCTACCACAACACCTGTACTAGTTCCGGTTTAACCCAAAACAAAAATGTATCACTGTAAGACAATTGACATCCCCCATCGGAAATGTGTGGGATGCAAATCCAGCCTAGCATCAACTCAAGCTTATTCATTTGACTTCCTTAGACCAAAGGACTACATGCGATTCTAATGTAAACATAAAGATAAACCAGAACAACTGTTTCTCTATTATCGAGAACAATGGAGTGAATAAGATATGCTATGCATCCAGGATGTTCGCATTTCCACTAGGCTGGAATTCCGTTTCGTAGCTGCTGCTACGTAAGAACTGAAACATAAGAAGCCTTTTTAGATAGTAATTTTGGAAAGTGGATTCATGCGATTGCTTCGAGAATCGGCAAACAGGCACGTTGTGTGTTCTAAGATGGTTCGCGTTTAAGAAGGGGGGCCGTATTTTATATCGATTAGCATTCAGCAGATAACCTGTCAAATTCCTGTAAAACTGTCATTAAGAAACGTTGTTCCAATTTAAAGGTAACAAAGTGTGAGACTAAAACATTTTTAAATGTTGTAAAACACGAAAACAACTTGCCTCTGTTTGTAACCAAGAGGGTGTGTGAGTTCGATGCTCTCGTATCATATTAGGGCGCCGCTGGTCAGCGGGACTAGTTGTGGCTACATCAGGTAACGGTGATTGCGTGACCGGCACACGAGGGTGACTGGCGCGGTAAGCTGCTGGATTTGCGACAATTCGACCCACAGTGCTCATGGGACAGGTCCTAAAACACACGAAAAACTATTCGGTAAGGCGCAACATAAATATGCAGATAGTAGGACGTTCTGTGCTGAATTGTTTGGATACTCAAACGAACATAGAAAGTTTAGAGGTTTCATCCAGGGATTCTGAGTGCGGTAGGAGCTACATATATGATTATGCTTTGGACTTACTAAACATCCGACCTAAGTTATGAAGTTAACCGACCACTGATAGTCTGTGCTACTCGGGTTCAAAATGGCCCAGTAGTGAGGGCACAAATTCCTCACCGAAATATCCTGTTTTTTTTCGAACGCTTCTGTCTAGGTTTTGACAACTTGACAGTACCTTGGCCCCCGTGTTTCGTTCGGTCTGCACGGTAGCTATATACTGAAAGGAGACCGCAGATGAATGATGTCGATATAGCGTGGCTTACAAACAGATGGAGTGTAACTGAGTTATGTTGGACCGTGAAACTATACTTATCCGAAAAGTTCGACCATGAGACAAAACACATCCCGTTGGTTGAGAATTGTCTTCGAAGACAGCACGCCACTTATTGCACTAGCCCTTCAATTCTTACAGCGAGGTGGGCACCTAAAACTGTGCGTGTGGTAGTTGAAAAGTGGACAGCATTTATCAGACACTCGTATCTCAAAAATCGCAGCGAAATGGTACGGGTTTGCTATAAAATTAGGCTTCTGGAACACATTTGTACCACTATCTTACATATTGCTTCCCATCTAAAACAAGACAATAATTTTAGTACGATAAAGGTCCGCAAGGCTGAAGATGATTTCGAGGAATAAACAGTGCTAACTACTAAATAACAAGTTGCCAGTATCGGTACGCTTAGCGTTAGCTAAAAAACAGTAGGTGAACAGGGTGTGCCATTATACAGCGAACGTACCCCGTTTCGGATGAAGGCCGCAAGCTGCGAGGAAAAGGATCCACTGGAGAAAGAACGAGAAGATATAAACAGAACAGATTTAGATGCCAGAACTGTGCGCAGTAATATCAGTATGAGTTGGTGAGGATGAAAAACTAAAAAAAAAACAGGAGGCAGGTCAAGTGATCCTGACTGATAAAGAATAGATGTAAACAAACTACACGTGACTCGAAAAAACGAAGACCGGTAGGCTCAAAAGAGCCTATAGTGAGCTACCGAACTACATTAGTACTAAAGCCCAATGAGACTAAATGAGGAGTTATTTTTACCTGTGACAATTTGTTTTCCCGGGGTGTTACATTGGACTTTGGTATCCGACAGAGAGAGAGAGCTGGCAAGGTACGCAGCTAGCCGATCCGAAGACCTAAAGCGCCTGAAAACGTCGACAACCGTTGACCTCATAGCAAAGCATCCGTTAGGAGGCGGCGTCACGTTCGCTTGTAAGCTACCAATGGTTAATGAATTAACTGCTACAGAACACCGCATAAAGCGCTTCAAGTTTGGAGCACTTGCTAGGCACATTCATCCACAATGTTCTAAAGAAAGAGACGTTCCTTCCCCAGATCCCAGTTTCCGAAGGATCGGATGTGGACAGGCCATGAGGTAAAAATACGAGGTGAGAGCGCCTACAACCAAATTGGATGTTCCAAATTTTCTCGCCCACCTAATGGGTACCCAGGACCATGTCTACGAGCATTCGCACAGACGGTTGAAAAGTGTGTGAGAATACTATTGCCGGGTAGTGAGGCTGTATAGTTATTTACCATTTTAGAAGTGGACCTTTGTAAATGACGGTCGGATAGACCCATTAGGAGCTCTCCGAAGTGCAAAAATCGTTTGTTTGAACGCTTTGTTAGGGGCTTTGGAGGTTTCTGGATTGATCAAGCATTCTTAGGAAACCCAAAAACACCTGAAGCATGACAAACTTTCCCTAGATAGTGCGGCTAGGAAGTGACAACAGATGCGCCACTGGAATAAGTTACGTAGGACGTCCTATCAGGTTACCCAGTAACTGAAGCCAGAATCACGTGAACCTTGGTCAGGAAAATGTAAAGATCCCATGTGCGGCAAAAGTTGCTCTCACTTCGCATTGCCGTATCATGGCGCGTATCTCGCGAACTTTTTCAGAACAGAGGTTTGGAATAGAAAGCAGCACTTTCTTTCGTAGGTGATGGCTTTGTACACTACACACCTACCTTAACTTGCAGGGATTTAGATGCCCCCTAGTAATTTCAACACACTGCCAAGTACTGGGTTGCGCACCGTTCTGCTGCGTTTACGTTGCAGCCACATAGCCCCCTAGACTACAAAGACACTGACGGTAGAATGTTTGAGGGCGTCTGGGGTCTCTGGATTGAAGAGACCAATGTCAACGAGTATTAAAGATGCCCCCGCCGTTACTTTTCAGACATGGGCGTTGAGTTCCAGTGATATTTAATTATGGTATCAAAGATAAAGCAATCGGGCGTCTGCTACTCGAACTTTGACAGAATCCGCATTGACTTATCCAGTCACAGTACAACCACGGCCTATGTAGCCTCCAAAATAAGCAAACCTATCAACAAACTCAACCGCCCCAGTGTCACGTCCAGAAAGAACTCACGGGGGATAGGAAGTTTCCCGGTTGTAGAAGGCATGCCGAAACAAAGGACTAGTGCCGACGTTCTGCTCGAAGTGCCATATGCAGGTAAGGGACCATCAAATAATAAAACGATAACTTCCGCATAATCCGAGTCCACCAGAATTTCTTCAGATGTCAATTCGACACCTGAATTCATGGTGTTTTTAGTGCATAATTTATGATGACATCAATGACCAGAATGAACAAAAAGTGGAGACAGGGTAAATCTGAAGAACCTTAATAATTGCGTATAACATATAGAGGGCTCATTGTGATCTTTAACGTGACGGGAAGCATGAGGGATAAGAACAGCCTTTTGGTAAACTTTTACCATCTGAAGTGTGATACATGACAACCAAAAGAAGGACGATCGCCATCATTGTCGAAACAAGAAAACGAACACGAAGTTGGCAAATGTACGAGTATTTGTAAATTTTGACGGCATTCACTCTAGCCGTGTATGTATACAAGAGCCAAACTATCCACCATCGAGGGAGATCTCGATTGCTGGGCACAACTCAAGCATTTGCACTATTAATGAAGCCAATGGGCACGTTATGAGCAGGATAGGGTTTTTACACCACAAGCAGCAGTAACAGTAATTTCGGGTACTTTTGGAAATACACGCATTGGGTCTGACTGGTTCCAGTTATTTGGAATGCATTCTTATTCCTAAATTGGATTGAATAACGTAACCTAGTCAGAACCCACAGACCCGCCTCTGAAAAACGAGGATAGGAATTCATCTGGCTATGTAAATCAGTGGCATCTCAAAGCAGAAAGAACAGTGATTATACACTCGACGACGACGGCTCGAGTTGAGTTAGTAGAATAAAGGGCGGGCACAGATGTAGACAGCCAAATAAATTGTTGTTGAAAATATTCCGTTAAGTGGTTAAGAAGCTGGTTCTTGATTTAAGATGAAGTTCCAATACTAGTTTTCAATATCCCGACCGATTTTCGGGCACTGTTTACTGAACGATATGTAAACTGATATGTAATAAACATTCTAACTGAACTTTGTTGTGCCCGAGGCGATATACCACCACGCACCAAGGAGTACCAGTGACCGCTTTGAGATCCAGTGTTCATCGAATGCGCACTAAGAAATACACTTAATTGCCTGGCATGAGCATGGTAGTGGTTGTCGCAGCTCAAATGAGGAACCCTTGTAAAAATATGAGAATGAGAGGAACCCAGGGGTCTCACACTCCGGTCGCACAGATTTCAACCTGTGGTTGAATTAATCGAAAATCCAATGGGAGCAGTATAGGTAATCCAGATAATCCATACTAAGACCTCCTCACAGGCATGGAATGCTTTGTAAATTGACTTTACCTGATCCATTAGGATTCACAATGATGAAATCATCCAAATGTGGTTCATCTGGTTCAGCTTCGCCCACAGGTTGTAACACATACGGCAAATTGCGATCTTGGTTGAGTTGCGCCGCCGGGACATTACGCGTTACATTTGGGATTCGTAGAACTGAACTGCCGCGAGATGGTACGGGCGGTGCTGCCGGAGGCTGGAGATTTGAAGGACGAAACGATTCCGGGGTGGGTAATGAATATGGAATCGGTTCAAGAGGCAGAGCGGAAGTGTCTAATTCGTCTTCAATATAGTCGTCCACTGTAGTTCGTGACACTTCATCATCCAATTCGTCAACGAGGGAACCCACCGGGTGCATAGCAGTTGGGTCATGGTACGCCGGTGTTTGCGTTAAACGTAGGAATTCCATATTGGATGGCGGTAGTGAGTCTGGAGCCTGGTAGAAGAAAAGTGATGAAGAAAGGAAGAATGGAATACACCAAGTATGGGGCGGGAGAAGGGGACCAGAAAAGATATCCCAGGACTATTTCCGACTACCTAGACAGGAGTTTCAGTCGTAGTTGCTGATTTTGACAAAGTGAAAACAATGAGACCAATCACGTTCTCAGATGGATAAACAATGTGTTGAAACAACTGATTTATGTAGACAGATAATGTAATGAAAGCCAACTATCACAGTTGGGGGCAGCCAAAGTAGTGGAGATTGAATAGTTAGGAACCGAATACCGATGAGGCAGGTTAGAACCACTAAAAATCCGGTCACAGTTGGCCACCGAAAAATAAGGTCACGGCTGGTGGTCTTGACCCTAGTGTCTCCGGTCGGGGTCCATAAACCAGAAGATGGTAGCCGCCAACATGACTGCGTTGGCTAATCAAAGCCTTCATACTGAGAATGCATATCACTCACACCTGAACAGTCCACCTTCAGGCCTGACGCTATTACTTTGGTTGGGTCGCACCAAACTCGAGTTTCGCTATTATGAGAACAAGGGATGTCCTCCGATCACGCGGGAGTTTACCCCCCAGCCATCTAACATGGAAGGTGTGCGTGTTGCCACTACTAAGCCATATGCGACTGGAACATCACGTCTGAAGATAAACATGTTTGAGGCATTAAAAATGCGCATCCAAATGAAGGGTCGAAAGACGACACGCTACCCGTCCTGGTCGTACCAACCGATGGTCCGCCGGACAGGAATTCCGGGTCACCAGGGTCGTTTTGAACGGGCCGGACAATGTTCGAACAAGTGTGGTTGGCACCGGGTTTTCTCAGTAAAAAGTCAGAAGTCTGACAAACATTGACATAAAAATTAGATTGAGGACCTGCCGATGAAGGTTCGTTTTCACCTGAGCCAGTTGAAGTAGGTGAAAGGCTTTTTTGTAGTTACCAATAAGTGGTATAGATCCATTGTGTAACAAAAATTATAAATCAGAACGACGGCATTATGGTATTTTTGGATGAAATTTTTAATCACACAACAATGCGCCCAATATTAGCTATGCTCAAAAAAGCCCTTGGATACAGTCCTCATAAAAAATGATAAGTGCTATTTCCAAAAACACGGCGGTTCCCGGGATAACATTCGGTCGACCAAAGTTCACTTCGTTTGGTGAACAAAGGCGTCTTAAGAACCTTAAAAACGATGGAACTGACAAGTGCGTTGGCACAAAAATACGACCAAAGATAAAGTCGTAAGAGGAATGATTCTTTTCACTATTAGGACTAGTGATGTAAACACGTGAACCAATTGGGGCTTCAGATCAGCTGATCATTTTATCGATTGGTATAAAGTGATCATATGACAACATTCTAAAGAAATGCAATGCATATGTCATGTCTGTGATAAGCAACTGGGATGAACATGAAATTCACCTGCTTGAATTGGCCAATGAAGGATGATTGCTAGGTTATTATTGTTCCGGAAACAAGAACAATCATTAAAAGAATAACACAGTCCCAACTGGCTGGCTAATGGGGTCGGACTTGGAGGTCCCATTTGAAAAATCAGGCACAAACACAGGTTTGGTCAGCCAGTGCTCAGCGTCAATAAGTTTTTATTCCGGCGATTCGTTACGACTCGCTGGTAGTCAAATTCATCATCGAAAAGGGACGGACGATAGAGTCATAGAACATTCAATCTTATTGGTTTGGGGATAACAAGAGTGCCACACTGTCCCGACAGTTATAATCCACTTCACCATAATTTGCAACAACCATGCGTCCCAGTTATTGGCTTCCAACGTATCACTTCCTGTGGGTTTTTTAACTAAGGCTCACAATTGAATTCGACATGATTAGCGGGAAAACTTCTCCATAAGACAATTCAGCGTTTGTATTCAGGGTAACGTAAATCGGCGGACCTTTTCGATGGGATAATATAATACCTGGGTGACGGGCTTGTTCCTGTCTTTTGGGCGTACCGCAATTACAGCTGTTTTGTATATAATCAGAAAACAGTAGTTTTCGATTATAAACCACGTTGTCTTGATATAAGTTTTCTACTTCGCACTCACGTGAGGCGCGTAAAAAGCATAACGTATTCACGCATGAATGAGGGAAGTTTGCACATTAGTGGACATGCCCTACCCTATTAAAACGAATCCACACACATACGATGGTGTACACGCTTGGTCCAAGTCAGAAACATACCTAAGCACAATACAATTATGGAACTAGACTCGTTTACAAAGCAAGTTGTAGTTAATAGGAGATTCAACAGAATTTCAGCTGAAACTGCTGTTTATGATATTCTTCAACTGAATATGCCGAACAAAGACCGCCTCAAGTTTCAGTTAGTACTATGTTCCAGCAACCTTGTAGTGTTCCGTCAAGAAGAACGTAGTTCTGTTAGACATAACAGGAAATATCGAGGTAGCCATCGTTGGCGATTGAATTTAAGTATGACTACTTGTTACGTGACCACAGCTTAAAGGCTAGATTACGTGACATCAATGGGGTGAAATTAAACTCGACCCATACAACCTGGCACTGAGATGCCAGTACGATATACTGATTCTAACGGTCGGTCTGGTGACGCAGGTGGAAGCAAATCGTCTTCTAGCTCCGGAAGGGAATGGAGGAATGAAACGTTGAATGAGGGAAGAATATTAGTAAGAAAACACTTCCAGGCCTAAACTAGAATATGATAAAATGATCCGCAACAAACGATACAAAGATAGTGGGTGTCAGGGGGATGCACGTGACAAATCGTGAGCGAAGCGAAATCACGAAAAGCTTCAAACACCTGACGGTGAATTTCAAGCGAAGATCACGGGACTCTCACTAATACCGGTGTTAGGACTTATGTGCAACAACCTAAGGAAACGCAGGTTGCAACAAGACAAAACTATCAGATTTAGAACTGTCAAAACGTAAATAAGCCAAAAGCGAAGATATCGAGCAAACGTTCATCCAGACAATGAAATAGTGAATGGTATAGGCGAGACAGAAACCTACAGAAAGATATCCGGAATTCTTTATTAATGGCTAGTTTTTACTATAACAGACGGCCAACAAGGAAAATCGATACACTGGCATTTAACTGGCATTTTTCGCCTGGAAGCGGCTGGTCACTTACTTTTCGGATGTTAGGACTAATACCCTGTTGTATCCGCTCCTGTGTGAGCGGCGCTTTTCGAGGGTCGATATAAAATGCCTCTGTTCGGGTACCTTGTCCCGATGGCATCGCCGTGGTATTGCCAGTAACAGGAGAACCAGAACTGAACGGTAACTGTTCTCTTCGGATTCTGTTCGGTCCAGTTTGGAGGCCCTGTCCCTTCAACCCAGGCTTGGCGGGCACTGACGGATAAAAACAAACAAAAAAGTTGATTAAATCAAGCCAAATTGAAGAGGTATAGGCAACGTGGACTGAAAGGAGGAAGCCGAAGTAGAGTAAGCAAGATAAATGACGGGGTTGACAAAGTCGAACTATTTGTGCGTTCAAACGGATGGCACGGCGACCACGCAATACGACATCAGACGAAAAGTACGCACGGTTACCACGCGTCACAAGCTCTGAACAATTGAACAAGCCGAACGATTGAAAAGATAACTTCAAGTGTTTAACATGAGGAGGCAGTTTGAACATAAGCTTCCTCGCACCAAACGTACGCAAGTGACATCATCAGTTGGACTGATCTGCCGGTTGACATGTCAGTACAACATAAAGAGGTGGTTGACAGCGTCAGGTGCTTCGACTACACCCTCTCAACGTACGTGTGAACGACATCACGTCACGGAGAAGCTCGAGTAAATTCGATCCAGACGATCAAATTCACACATGATCGAAATAAAGGTATCCAGGTTTTTGGACAAACTGTAAGGCATTGACTTAAAAGAGCATTTACGAGAAGGATGAGGAACAGCAGTTTGAAAATTAGTGACTGACATGGAATAAACCTTAGTCACATTTACTGATGTTATCCGTCGGACAAGCGGCTTCCTGCGTTTTCCTGGTCTAAAGGCTAGGATTGAAACCTGAATCTGCAAATCAATTCTCAATTCCACTAGGGTGGATGTGCGAAAGTGAATAAAGATTAGTTGAGTGTGGATAAATACTGTCGGTGTTTGTCTTCCTTATGAACACCAACTTTCAGCAAGCCGGACAGAGGGCCCAAAAGCGAACAAGGCGCTAAAAATTAGGCCATCTTTAACTTACTTCATCGTGTGTGAATGAAAGTCCGAAGCGAAGTGATAGGAGTCGTTTGTCGGGTATTTCTTAACACCGAACTGATTGGAGATCGGAGAGCAACTTGGTGCACAAAATCAGAGGGAAAAGTCTATCCGTACAGGGTTCCCGACTAGGTTACTTGGTGCATCTTTGGGTAGTGAAAACCGTTCTGGCTTTCCCGACGGGAATATCGTCCTTAGCTAGAATACCGACACTGATACAACTACAATGGTACACAAATTTGTCGATTACTTCGACTGACTCACTTGTAAGCATGAGATTTCGTTTCGCTTCTAACCAGTCTCGCGGCAGCAATTTACACCATGCAGGTGTGAAGCGCACATCAAACCGCGAGACAGCGAAATTTGCAAATGAGTGCACTTCACCAGGTTACCACAATATGGTGTTCATATAGAATATAAGGTTGGCGGAAACTCGACGACCATGCCTACCTTATGAGCCCTAGGCTGTCGGAGAGTTTCCAGCAACCTTATAGGTAGTGTGTTTTGTCATTAAATAGATACTGCTTTAGAACAAACACTGGAATAAGGAAGCTCCTCAGTCTAACGCGTTATAAATTAGTCCCTAGGTATATTTCAGCAAATTCACACTGGATACTTGCCATTCAAACAAACGAAAAGTGCCACAACGAAAATAGCACATAAACATGACTCTCAAAAAAGTACAATTTTGGTCGAACGGTACTGCCTCCTTGTCGCACAACCATAGAAACCTGTATTGAAAAAGTCCTATAGGGGAAAAGGTCATGTTCATGAAGACTGGGAAGAATCATTGGGTTGTTGAAGCCTGAGGTTTTGACACTCGACTCAGCACTCTTTGAGAAAGAAACAGATATAGGACAAAACACTGCAATCTCTATTGACCATTCCATGGACTGTCTCGCAGAAAACTAGTCGTTCCCTTTAAGAGTACGATTACAGAGACCAGAATTTCTAGCCAACAACACTGAACAAAACAATGAAAGTAGTGGTTTCCTTTGTGAAAATATACTACGATATCTGGAATATTGTACCAACTGAAACATAAGGCGACCTTTGTGCAACACATTCAGTTGAAGAATATCATAAACGAGAGATTCAGTTGAGTCTCTCGTGAAAACCAAATTGATACGCAAATGAGTGTGTTTGTCGAAATCCGTTCAATTTGGGTTCAAGTAAAACATGAGGTTGATGGAAACTCAGGAACCGTGCCTACTTGATGAGCCCCAAGAAAGGCGAAACCGGTCGTGTGCTATCGAAGAGTTTTCAGCAACCTTGTGGGTAGTTTCCTTTATGAAACTTTACTGCGATGTCAGGAATATCGTGCCAGCTGAAACATGAGGCAGTCTTTGTCCAGCACATCTAGTTGAAGAATATCATAAACGAGAGATTCAGTTGAGTCTCTCGTGAAAACCAAATTGATATGCAAATGAGTGTATTTGTCGAAAACAATGGAACGATATGGTCTTCTAACAACGAATCTACGTGACATGCAACACTTACCCGTGGAGTTTCGGCGTCCTGGATGCAGAAACGGATGTTCGAGGAAATGCGCTGGGAAAGAAAACACCGGAAGGATATGACGCTGAGAACAGAAGTTAAAATAAGTACAAAGGTCCAGTTGCTGAATCAAACACGGATAACAAAGGATGATAATGGTTGAGCAAAACAAAACCATGAGATCGACAGATGAAGTCTCTGTATGCTGTCCCAGCAGTCAATTACCAAAGCACAAAAGCTAGTGTGACGAAGCTAAAGGGTTTAGGTGTGCGATCAAGTGGGAGTTCCAAATATACATCAGCTGAAAGAGGAACATGTTCGATTACACACTTAATAGTCCATTAAGTCGAAAAAGAACTTGTTCAGAGTAATCTCAGATGCAAGAAAGCGACAAATTTTGTTTTGGCGAAGTGTAGTTGCTTGAAGAGATGGGAGAGCAGCTAAAAGAACCAAAAAGCGGAACACAGTGGCAGCTTACCAAAGTCAATTCTGTCTCTTGGTTCACGAATCAACATGTGTAACAATAGTCGGCGAAGTGGATCACTTGTTGTAGCCGGTATTCTAAAGAGTACATGGAATAGCGGACGTGACAGTGGAACAACCTCATACAGGATAGAAGAAAACATGGACTATTCTGAGGAAATAAAGGTCGCAAGAGACGAAACATGAAATGGGAAGTCTGGAGGTTTTTCTAGACACTTGGCACTGAACAAAGATCACCGAAATTTGAAAAAGAGACGAATGTCCAGGTCCATATATTAACGAGTGCAACACTGCACGGTACACAATGTGTCCCTTAAATATGTTGGGAAAAGTACACAGTATAGACCACAGCCTTCGTGAAATGTGGTTTTGAAGGTCTCACAAAGTCTATCAACTCAGGACTTGACAGCCTAACTTTAGTCTGGGGATGCGCAAAAATCGTCCAGTGATGTCGGTTCCTCATGAAGAGTTGACTGCTCCAGTGTTTCGTCATCCTAAAACCATTGATTTTAGGCTGTTCATTCGTTACGCAACCAATCGACAGGCTGTTAAGCCCCAAACTGTTTGGCGATTTAGAGTAATTCCAACGGCGGAGTGAACATGGAAAGGACTGGAGCGTTCGTAAAAGATTATCGGACGAAATATCCGAATGTTTACCTTTTGTTGGGTACATCTGAGAATGGTGTCGAAACATCGAAATCAACTCACTGTGGTCGTAAGTTGGGCGTTCTGCTATAAATGTTCTTCAGTTGTTCCGGGTTGTTGGCGAAGAACGGGGCCTTGCCGGTGAGACACTGGTAAAGAATGACACCCATGCTCCAGATATCCGCGCGTGCATCATACTCACGGCACATGAGCACTTCTGGTGCCTGGAAACACGCGGACAAGATGAAAGACACCGAGAACTGTTAGTTATTAGAACAAACAGTGAAAGTGCCATTGAAATTATTCGTCGACAACGTGCTTTGCCAACGAATTCTTAACTCTTGGATTCTGCAGTGTTCTCATTCAGATGTTTCCTTCGCTGAAAGCTTCCTCAACTGAATTCCAACAGTGCTCCACTGAAGTAACTGTCCTTAAGCTCATACAGGCCGGAGTTTTCAGCTTAAGAAAGTACACTGGAAGAGGAGGTTCAGTTTGATTGGACGCTTATCGTTACCGATAGTGTGTCTGTCCTAATTATTGGTTTTTTGGGACCCTGAACAACCTAGAACCCTCCATATAGAACACATCGACTGTGGCCTCACGTGTCTGCTGTTGATTCACTTTGGAAAACGCAAAGCAGATGCGGACTCTGTCGCCACCCCAAAAGCCGTCTTATAGCTTGACATCCAAGTGTCTATGGAAACGAATGGATAAATACCCCAAATAAAAAGATAGTGACGCAATACAGTAGCTTAATCCAGTGCTAAAAACAAACTCCACTGTGGAGTGGAATGTGTAGGTGAACTTCCAGATATAACGATCTAGTCAACGAATGTGAATGATATCGCGGAAACTAAGGTTTCAGCACAAACCAAGACAGTTAACCTCGGTGGGAAAAGAGGAATTTAGGGATGCAACAACACATCCAGAAGGATCTGTTTAACATTCAACTGCTGAATATAACACGCATCTAGTTGGAACTTGTTGCATGTCAGGGAACTGACAACTGGCCGCAAAAATAACACCGAATCTGTCTTCCGAAGGAGCACTGTAGTCAGTCTCCTTCCTGGGGTGGTTGGGCTGACAGCGTCATTATCGACAGCACAACATGAATGTTCAACAATGATGCCCCGCTGTTATAACAATTGGTCCGAATGTTCGGTATAGACCATTCGCCACAGTGGATACCAAATGGCAGAAAAATCGAACGTACCGCGGAAGATCCCATCGTAAACGAACAGGTCTATATCTTGAAAGGGAACTACTCACAAGGCTGCTGAAAGCTCTTCGACAGCCCACGACCGGTTTCGCCCTTCTTGGGGTTCATCAAGTAGGCGCAGTCCCCGAGTTTCCGTCAACCTCATGTCCTACTTGAACCCAAACTGCACGAAATTAGCGCCTTTGTGCGGCACATTCAGTTGAATAATACCATAAACGAGAGATCCAGTTGAGTCTCTCGTGAAAAACAAATTGATATGTAAATGAGTATATTTGTCGAGGTCTGTATCTTGATGGAAGTGCACAGATAGAAAGGCCTGGAAGGCGCGTATATAATACCTTGACCAACCAGGTCTGCCAGCAGGACGGACCTGAACCAGGCAGGACATAAACAACAAACGCGATGAACCCTTTAATCCAACTGGATTAAGTGATACGAACGCAATAAGCAACGATTCCATCCGGTGTCCTGCAGGGTGCCCAGCTTACCAGTAACCACTTCCGGTGCCCCACTTTTACCTTCTACTTTAATATCAACCAAGGTTACGGGAAAGCAATAGGCCCCATAGAACGTAGGTGTGAATAACATCCGTTAACATGATGCTCCTGCTGATTTTTCGGAGGCAAGAAATTGATTCACTATTTATAGCTGGTATTGGTATGATCAGTTCATTAGCAGCCAGCCGCCTACACACTCGCAAAGTTTCAAAACACAACAATAGCAGAATGAAACAATCGCTTGATAGCTATTAGCGTAGTAGGACAACCAGAGAACATGACAGCCATGTACAAGCATCATCGCAGCTATATGCATCTAATACTTCGAAGGTACATGGAATTCCGGTTCACACCACCAACAGCGATAAGAACTTAATAATCCGTCAATAAATGTACTAAGCTCGTCTGTCAAATTAAAGACACGGCTGGACAGACGAGTGAGTCAATACTCAAAATGGTAACCACACCCACAGTTTTGCTAAAAGCACAGGAAGGCGAACGAGAAATGGCACGTCTCGACAATTTGAAGGACCACAGGAAATTACCACAATGAAAGCAGCTTTTAGTAGGGCCTTTCGAATAGTTTGTGAGTGCTAATCAACTGAGCACTTAAGACCTAAGTCCGTATTGAATAACATTGTCGTCAAATCACGGTATCAGGATATCTTCCGGTCACTTATTATTTCCGTTAATGAACTCCGTTTATCGTGTGCCTGATATACAAAATGAGCATTTTTGAGATCGCTTCTTGTGGATGGAAGGGTTTGCTCCGCAAATGGCAGTAACCCAAAAAGTAGCAATTGTTGGTAAAGTACGCTAGGATCAATAGCACACAGTAAAAACTGTTGTAAATCCAAGTTGTCTATCGCTACTTTAGTAGTGCCAACCCAGTCCATTGACTGATCTCCAGGACTAGATGACTAGAATGGTCCCCAACTTGTTGTGGCTCACCAGAATTAGTAAAGATCATAAGGGGGGTGCCCGAGATGGTTTAGTGGTTAAGGCGCAGATTTATTTACAGAAAGGTCCGTGGTTCGAACCTAACTCCGACATCTCGATAGCTCCTGCCTAGGCTCGGGCAACCTGGTAGTATCTCAGCTTTCCTTATGGTGGCATAGAAGCTAGGCATTGAAAGAGTGGTACAGCCGAACGATATACAACGTGGTATGAGTGGAAGGATTCGTAGTTCACAAACAACCGACACACATGTGGCACATATTCCCAGTGTGCAAAAGCTAACATCGTTTACGAATACCCTCAGCTAGTTCAATAGTTGCCAGGATGGTGGTGATTCAGCGCGAAATGGTTTGGCCTATCCATCACGCACCATCGAAAGCTTTAAAATCAAATTCTTCACTTTTGTGGCCACAAATCGAATAGAATATAGGCGAAAACCTATGAATTATCACGGGACATAGTGTGAACCCAAGTGAGATGCGTCCACTCAAAAATGCGAAGTAACCCTGCCAGTGGCACATCATCCAGGAACCCATACATACATAACATGGTCCAGCTGTAGCATCCTTCCGGTGCCTAGCTGCCGCGCCACCTGAAGGAAGCATAAGGACCAAGATACCATCAGGCTGCCTAAGCCTAGACAGGAGCAGTCGAGATGCTGGGGTTTGGTCAGAACCATGGACCTTCCGGTCAGTAAGTTCGCGCCTTAACCACTGGGCCATCTCGAGCTCTATTGTGCCCTGGAGGAGAACACATCACCCGCTGTTTGTCCAATCTTTATGTTCAAATGCTGTCTATCTACCAGGAAGTACAAACTAACATAATTAGAGTTGAGGTGTCCGATGCAAAGCTGAACCTTTGGTCAACTTGCCCTAATGGCAAGTGGGCGATCCAAGAGTTAGATAGAGTATGGGAGAGAGTGTATATGCAATCTTCCCAAACACTGAAGGCGAGATGGCGCTCATTATTTCTGACTGTGTGAAATGTACATTTCGTCAACGGGGACCACATTACCCACAAAATACCACTGATGTGCTGTGGAAAGTGGTGTATAAGTGGTCAGTGAGGTCTACCGATTCGGAAGCATTCAAACCACTTGGTCTATGCTCTACAAAAGTTGTACGTGCCTCAAATTATCGTTGAGCAGGCCAAAGTCCAGTCCTTAAGAGTATGATAAAAGCAACAACCCGAAATCTCTTATTTCAACTGCTTGTCCAAAGTTGAAGGAAATAATCTGCTCCTTCACATTGTCCCCGATGCAGCCAAAATTCGTCCTATGGAGACCGATTCCGCTGTAAGATCGTCGTTCTACAGGCAATCAAACAGGACATTCAGCCTCTACTATAATAATTTGCGCGTAACTTTCTCTAACTTCATAAAAGTATGCATAAAATCGAAATATGATAATTTTCTTAGCGAACTGTGATTCCACATTCCAAACTCTTACTGTGAGCAGAAAACTGTATCCATTTGTTACCCACAAACAGAGACAGATGATGTCTAGTTTCCATCACAGAACCTTGGAATGAGATACTTATGGAATTTTAGCAGGAAAGACAAACAGATGTTATATGGAAGACAAGCTTCGACTTAATTTAATCGAGGTGTTTTGTTAGTCCCCGTTGAAAATGCATTCATTAAGACCACCTGTGCTCACTGACAAAAGGTCAGAGGTAGCTGAACTCAACTCACCATATACATGGGGGAACCACACATTGTAACCGCCATCATGCCGTCCTGTAACCAGCGAGCAAATCCGAAATCAGCTGTAAATTAAGAGAAGATGGCTGTCAAAAGCTAATCAAAGAGAAACTGACACGAGTCACACAGTAGTCAAGATAAGGAGCAAGGTGTTTGAATTATGTGCTGCCGGTAGTCATGTACTGTGCCTAAACGCACTTTTTGAACATGTATCGCTGCTGCTGACACAGTAGTCCCATAAGAGACAGCACCACGAGAAAGTGGGTGTACGGTCTCTCCTGGGAGATATGAACGCTCTTCAGAGAATTGTATACCAGGTTGTGACGGACAGAATACTGTTTTGAACTTTAGGAAAGTAGCCTATCTTCGAAGAGATCTTCTTTGGATCTGATTACAGAAATTGACTCTCAACATGTTCCTCGTGATGAGAATAATGAAAAATAGAACATATCGAACAAGCTGATTTAGATGGCTCTTCGTAGCCGACTTACAAGGAAAAGAAAAGTTCAAGGCAAATTTCTTGTGCACCTGGTCGTAAGAAGATTGAACCCTGTCTACGACTATTATCACCGAAATCGTCATGGAGAGCCAGCAGTAAACACTGATGTTTAAAGACCATAGAACCCTGACGATTTATAGAATAACAATTCAACGCATACAGGAAGAACAGTCAACAGAAAGGTGTACACTTTCGAACAACGCAGTATAGCTGCCACACGTGTTCCGTAATTGTCCGTGGACCTAAAGAGTTTGTTTGACTCCTTGCCCCATGCGTGCGCGAGTATGTGTGTGATGACTGTGTCGTGTCTTCCTATATATAGGAAAGCTTGACGTGTGTATAATACCTAGTATCGTTCCGACGCGTACAAGACGGGAACTGACTTGTTGCTGGTCTAGGTTCCAAGCGGGACAGGGCTTTGCCACGTGAGTTGAGTGTTTGCGGAACAAAGGAGTCGCGTGATCTAGTGAGCATGGATGTACTAGACAAACTGAGCGAAGTTGCTTGGGGGAACAATGAAGTGACCGCTACACCCCTGGACTTTGAACGATCCAAAATCTTTACGGGTTCTAGCAGTAAAAAAACAACGCACAAATGACACCAGTTTGGGGTAGCTAGAATGGCTAGAAAGAGTGTCGAAGTGGCACTTCTAGAATAGCTGCTTTTGCTCGGAACATGAGGGATAGTTAAGTGAATGAAGCCTGTGAAACGTAGGGACGCCCAACCCATTATGGAAGAAAACGAAGGTTTTTAATGTTCTGTGAGATTGTTAAATGAGGAATGGTGCGAACAAAACAAAGGTAGAAGCAATTGTCAATCATTCTACTTTCCAGCCACCAAGAACGGTCTTCATCCGAAACTGAGAACTCGAAATTAACCAAAAGTCTATTTGCCCCACCTTCGTTGGGTCAACATTCTCAGTATTTATCCTACTGGCAAAGCGCCTCGGGTATCAGTGGAATAGATGAGGCTAAGAAAGTTGCCCTGGCTTATCTCGGTGATTACTGATAAGCCCTGACAAGAAAGCTGATAGGCCCTGTCCAGTCGTGATTCAAGCAATGTCGGGTGTGAATGGCTACGCACCCAGCACACCTTTGAGCGTTTGACGATAAGCTCAACTTGTGTCCAAGTAAGGGAATCAACTCGTCTGGTAGTGACACTCCTTCGAATCATAGCTGCCTTGCAGCCCGAAAGGAAGATGAGAGCTGATATACTGTTGGGTAGGGTGTTAATCAAAAGCTAAAGAGTTAATTCCAACTACGGGCTCTCCATCAGGAGCAAGCGCGTTAACTGTTTAATATCTCCTAACGAGGAACGTAGGTAGGTAGGGAATGAAAAAGATAACGCTTTTTTAGAAAGTAGTGTCCTACAACTGGGTTTTGTAAATTCGTTGGACTTTGCGACCTGAGTTTCAGCTTCGCATCCGTATGGAGGCGTTAGAAAAACCAATGCGTCACAAACTCTGTCCCATAATGAAGCAGACAACTCATTGCCATCAACTTTGTTTCGTTTAGGTTACCCTATGCTCATGTGTCGACAGTTACACCTCCGTTCGCAGCCGCACCGTCCGTCGACAGCCTAATTACATGGTTTCATCATGGCGTGGCTGCGGATCCCCTGACAATGGGGAATGGTTAGGAGTGCTAGCTAAAGACGCCGACTAGATGTGTCGTTTAGCTGCACAATATCGTTGGGACGTTGACAAACCGCGATGACAACATGGCAGACGGATGTCAAGAAGATTGATGACGAAGAGGTTGGCAAGCAAGGCAGTGTTCAGACACATTATTTGATCAACTTGAGCCCCCTTACAACAAGAAACTGCTTGAGCTGCACCAAGAGGCCGCGGTATTGCATTTAATGTACTCTAAAAGTTTTGACGTCACTGAAAAAATGTTAAAAGATCTTTTAAGAAGTTGCTTCAGTACAATTTCAAGTCGAGACAAACACAGATGTCGACCGGAGGTTCGGAATGTACCCAATACCAGTGATTAGGCGACTCGCGCACTTGTCGAAGCAGGGAATTTAGCTGAATTGTATCAGGCTACAGTACGGGCTGTTTTGTCGTATGGCTGTGAAACTTGGACAGCTCGAGCAGCGGAACTGAGGCGTCTTCAGGTCTCCAACAACCGTTGTCTCAACCATAGCTTGTGTGGGCGAATCTGTAACGAGGCAAGTAGAAAGCGAGTTTCCGGTTGTGCAATGGGGGCTTTAATTGAAGAATGTGTCCAGCACCAGAAGCTGCGTCGATTAGACCATGTATTGTGTATACCGAACCACCGTTTCCCGAGGAGAGTACTGTTTTCCGTGCCCAATTCAGAGTGGGCAACGTTTGAACTGGCAGACGGGTATGAAAGTGAACGAAAGGTCTGGGTGCTGTCGGTGCTACTAACCCTCCAGGATGGGGACCGCGTGGTCCCCACTGCCCCAGGTCGGAGACGCTGCAAGATATGGCTGCTAATCAATGTCAATGGCGTTTTTGATGTCAGTTTCTATCCAGATTGCCTGATTGGGTGTCTGGAGGTGTGGGCACCTCGGAGTGATTGTGGTAGGCTGCTGCTAAGTCCATTTCCCATCCGCTTTGATCCTTTCCTTCACACTAAGGGTTCACAAATAAGCCATGGTTGTGCGGCAGCGAAGAATCAGTGGAAGTCGAGAGGCAGAGGTCGGGCTCGAACCACGGACATTAGGGTCAGTAAATTCGCGCTCTAACCACTGAGCCATCTCGCCCCACACTCTCTCCGGATATTAAGGTATGAGTAACACTGTTGTACGGTCTCCAACGGTAGTTCGAACTGACGTTGTCTGGTCTGGAATAGTCGGACAACATGTGGGTGATGTTTACGGCGTCCAAAATTTAGGTGGAGCAATATGAGACCGTGGTCCGCACATACATTCAAAAGACATCACCGTCTCTCCTGTATCTGACAAGACCGTGGATCATTGTGCGGGGCTTTCGCTGAAACTTGGCGCTTTCGCTTAGAGGCTGGATATTTTGGTGGTGTGACTGTTTGCGTATTTCAGCAACCCACTTAGTTATACCAGAATATTTCCGTGCAGCATCCACAGGCAGTCATGGATGGAGGTCTCATGGCTTTCCAGACTGGAGGTTTAGGACAAGTGCGGCAACGTGCTGCTGAAAAGTTAGACTATTGCGCAAGACGCAAGCAAACCACCACTGCCTTGCGGTAAGTTATTGGGGCCGACGACTTTTTTTGAGAGCTTTAATCGCCCTCCTGTCTAATTGTGGGTGCTCTGACAGTATCTCGGCCCACGTGCAACCATGAAATGCACAAAATGAACCTTCATGGTGCATATCGTGGTGTCATCAGCCGGTTTACCTTATTTGTTCATACAGCAGGGAGGATAAGCGAAAAATACGACTGCGGACGTGTCCCACCTTCGTTCACTCTTCTCTTTCAACTTCCTCTACATTTAGTGATGCCAACCCTGGGCACGTCAGTCAGGAACCCAGGGAGGTGACCAGCTTCAAACAACAGCTAACATATGTCTCTCCCCGTCCAATGCTAAGACCTAGAACCCTTTTTTTTGTTGCAGCCCTCAATGTCTGATCTCTTAAGCATGATAGTAAGCTTGCTGCGTCAGCCTGCACTTTTTCTGCCTTACCGATAGACGATTGGTGCACTTCTGAAACTCGAGTACGCGATCTAAGTGTCGCAGCTGAGTTTCGGGTACTTCCCCTGTCTTGGCGCTATCGACTGCAAACTCTAGGCGATTCCTGAACTTCTGACTATCGGTGTCTCTGAATCATTGGGTCGGGTGGGGACATCGGACTAGCGATACTCTAGATGGTTCTAGGAAAAGAGAAACTCTGTCACGACAGATGAGTTACTCACGCATCACAGTTAACGCTGGTTAGGACATGTACTTCAACGTTTGACTTTATCTCCCACGCTCCCGCATTTTATGATGACCGAAACTGTAGTAGCTAGGATCAGCGTGCCTTTGGCACATGGTTTATAGCTGATAAAATGAACTAAACCGAACGGAACCCAACTGCTGCAACATGCTGCGCGGATATCAATATAGCTCTCAGCCGCTGAGCCGTGACTTCCTTGCTTGGTTTGATACCCGCAAAGTTTCGCCTCTGTATCATACATCAATACACCCTCGTCGGTCGAACTAATTAGATCTGTTTATAGTTTCTGCTGGTGTATCAAATAACCATTCCTTAGGTTCAGTGGAAGACCCTTACCGAGAAATACCCCCCCTCCTGTTCACTAAGAAGAGTCCACATATAGCCATCATTGTCAAAAATTTCGATACACAACTAGGGCCTTCCAGCTCGACTGATGCATTGCTGGGTAGCATGTTCAGTCTAGCCCCAATATGTAACAACAGTGGTTAACGTCTTTTACAGCTCTGTGCTGACCGCCGCTTGTTTCTCAGCCGTACTAGGTCTAGACGCAATGGACGGCGTTATGTTGCCTGGTTCCCCCCTACTGCCAAACAATCATGGAGCTATATCGATCGTACAGCCATTAGTTACAGGCGATGAGGATGGGGACCAATCAATTACATTATCTCTTCGAAAAAGACGCACAAATAGACTGTTCCAGCCATAGGGTATAAGCTTCATACTTGTCAGAGCACGGCTACCGACTTCAATATTACTGCAACACCTAAATCCGGGAAGTGGAATGCACATTCGAGAGCGTCTACTATGATTTCGTCCAAGTAGGGATACGTTGGTCACATATTCACAAGTGTCAAGTTGTGGACGGCACCACACATACCACCGACCAATAGTTGCGGTATTCCACGACTTCAAAGGAGCCTTTGATTCCGCGGATAGATCAGTTCTCGTACACTTGACCAAAGAGGAATACCTCTGGAGTTTCCAAGCCCACTTCGTGTCAAAGTCCACAACGATTTTTTCAAGTTTTCCCCCAACTAGTGAGGTTCAGCAAGAATGCCTTCTCCTTCTATGTTCCATTTTTTTCGTCAGGATCGGGGGTCCTGATACAGAAATTAGATTCAGAGAAAGATTAGTGGACTTCGGCTACGAACCCGATCCCGCCATCCCGACTGCCCCTGTCTAGGCTTGGGCAACCCGCAGTATCTCAGCATTCGTGCTGCATTAGGTGACATGGCAAGCGCTGAAAGGGTGGTACAGCTGAACGGATAATATTCTTAATACTATGCAGACACCTTTCCTCATTTCATCAACATCATCATCTCCATCGACAGCATAACATCGATGTTCAGCACTGATGCTTCGCTGTCGCACAACCATGGCTTATTTGTGAACCCTTAGTGTGAAGGAAAGGATCAAAGCGGATGGGAAATGGACTTAGCAGCAGCCTACCACAATCACTCCGAGGTGCCCACACCTCCAGACACCCAATCAGGCAATCTGGATAGAAACTGACATCAAAAACGCCATTGACATTGATTAGCAGCCATATCTTGCAGCGTCTCCGACCTGGGGCAGTGGGGACCACGCGGTCCCCATCCTGGAGGGTTAGTAGCACCGACAGCACCCAGACCTTTCGTTCACTTTCATACCCGTCTGCCAGGTCAAACGTTGCCCACTCTGAATTGGGCACGGAAAACAGTACTCTCCTCGGGAAACGGTGGTTCGGTATACACAATACATGGTCTAATCGACGCAGCTTCTGGTGCTGGACACATTCTTCAATTAAAGCCCCCATTGCACAACCGGAAACTCGCTTTCTACTTGCCTCGTTACAGATTCGCCCACACAAGCTATGGTTGAGACAACGGTTGTTGGAGACCTGAAGACGCCTCAGTTCCGCTGCTCGAGCTGTCCAAGTTTCACAGCCATACGACAAAACAGCCCGTACTGTAGCCTACTACA
>SJOL01008225.1:219611-253048 GCA_004794785.1 Opisthorchis felineus | reverse complement strand
TATGAAGTGGCAACCCTGAAAACGTCGTAGCTTTCGAAAAATCGATTCCATTGTGCGAATAGCCAGTGGCGTCAAGATGGGAAGCAATTTTAAAGGTATACAAAGTTGCAACACAAGTATTTTTTGACCGTGAATACTTAAATCGGCTTCGACCACAATCAGACCCACGACGGGAGAAGATGAAACCCTAGGACTTTCTTTCTAGTCCCACTTCCCATCAGAAGGACACTGGCGTGTGTCTATTAATAAAAGACATGAGATGAACTGCCGTAATCCAAATAAACGTCAATAACGGTTATTGTCTTGGTCTTTAGTTAGGCACACCGGTATCCGTGGTGCACTAATAAGCGGACTAGCCGGGATCGGGGTCTAATTCAGATGATAAGAGAAGATTATCTATCTTAGATTTCCGAAACAAAAGGGACAAATATTTGACAGCGGACGTCACTGGCTGCATAGGCACTCCGCTTTAGAAGTAGCAAAGTGACGAGGTCCACCGGCTTTCTCTGCGGAAAAAGAGTGTGGGATTACATGCATCGTCGCGCTGAGACATCTCAGCTCAGTAGCTTAACGCAATGACTAGAGAACTTGCGTGTTTCATACTTGGATACAACCACATAATTTAATATAACCATTACGCGGAACACGACGGGTGGTTTTATGTGACAAAATCTAGAGTGACAGGCAGGCGAAAAAATCAGGAACATCAACGGCCGCAGATTTGAGCCGTGTATTCATGAGGTACATCTAATGGTAAATTCATTGGGGAACAGAACTTATCAAAGGGCGGTACAGTTTAATATGGTGCATGTAGTATTAAGTTTCATGTAGCAATCAACACAATCGTGTGACCCGACCACTCAAGCCAGAAGTTTCGGTGACAGACCACACGGACCTCCTGTTGGATTAACCGGTGTCCCTCGCCCGAGCGGCGGAGAGGCTCTCTACCACTCTTCAGCCAAAAACATTAGGAATACGCGATACAAGGGGCAAAATTGCTGAGCAAAACGAGTGATTTCTATGCCACAACGCGACAGACTTGCAATCGGATGGACGAAGTGGTCAAAAGAAGCTTAGCGAAGGACCAACATGCCTGAAAATAATAAATGAGACAAACGAAAATAAGCGCAAGCTGCTGAAAATAACAAGGATCAGCAAACCAGTCAGCTGAGAGGAAATCCGGCCTCGAAGTAAATGAGACCCACAAAGCCTCATGGGCATCAGGGGAATCGGAAAAGTAATTGGACGATAATGTTACAGACAGGGACTACACCAAGATAAACAACAAAAATCGAAGGACGAGCACATGCCCTGAATGGTTGTCAGACAGGGCACACAAGCAGGTAAGTAATAAATCCACCTGATCCATCAGTATTCAGCAGCATCCCCAAACAAACAAGTTGTCTTGTGGGTTCATCATGGAATGATTTCCTGAATTTCCTTGCCACGAAACAGAATATTCACAGACGGTACTGGCTACCAATATGAAGAAAAATCGATCGGGTATGTTTTTTATTGCAAAATCAGCCAATCGGACCGTATATAAATAGACTAATCATTGCTGACCTTCAGTGAGGCAGTTAGATGACACCTGTGAAGCATTGAATTTAGTTAATATGCACAAGTCAGCACCACTTGAACACACGGATGTTGGTCAGCCGGGTTCTTCCTTTTTTGTTCTGAAATGGCTCACTGAGCAGGCACCTTTGATAATTTGCTCTGAGATTCAATGAACGGTTTTCCTTCTAGAGATTCCCTAAATTAGTTTAAAAGCGAGGTCAGTATGTTACGGCCGGCAACGTATACCCACTTACACTTGTCAGTAAAACACGAGGCCATTGGTGAAATCAGTGACAGCATACGCTTCCATGGTGACAATCAATGGAGTTACGCAGTGGCCTTCATCCGAGGACTTGCATTTCTTATTCGTAACTCAAGTTCCAGACTCCGGATACTTGGGTAAAGTAGGCGATTGGGTTTCTCAGCGAATTTTAGGTGGGAAACCGCACTTGGTTGCTTACAAATGGAGGAGGGAAAAAGTAGACGGCGGTGTGTTCCACTTGGTGTTGAATGACTCTTCTTGAGCGCAGGAGCGCATCTTCTGTTGATGCTTTTTCACTACCTGCTTAGCTTTGCCGGCTGGGGGCACTCCGAAGATGTCTACCGGCAAGCTATTAAGTGTGATTACGGTACCTGCCGGAAGAACGATCTGAGAAAATTTGTCCAAACCACGCTTTGAACAGTCCACAAGTCATGCGATTCACCATTTTTGGACACCATTTAAGCTGAAAGTGCTCACCTTTTGTGTCTGAAGAGCCGACCGGCGCACCGTAAACCACCAACGAGCGCAAAAAGTGTTAACTATCCTCATTGTAATTTTCCTTCTCAAGTCAGTAAATGAGGGACCCTGGAATCATTACCACTGTTGAAACCAGCGCCATATGATTTTTGGTTTTTAATCTCATATTACAGCGGGTTGTGGCTTTATCCCTGATAAATGAAGGGTTCTGAATAGTGGCTATTATCTGTCCCGACCATCTTAGCGCATAATGTGCTGCAACCAGCTGCGTATCTATGCATTTTAGAAGAACGCCAATGTTTCCGATATACGATGCCACTGAATGATTCCCTGACCGTATGCCAATGTTGCCTAATGTTTGGTGTTATCCAGTGTCCTTTACCAAAACGTTAGCCAAGGGGAGTAAACGAACGTTAGCTATATGAATGTTGAACACCACCGATTTAATGCGTGGCCAATTTGGGACATTGCTGTCGGGGAGCTTGGGTAGTACTCCGTTCACTATTGCTCCACAAAACTGGTTCCGAATCCATGTCGCAATATAGACAACGAACTGGTATCCTCTGTGTTGGTTGGATAAAATAACGCGAACTATCCAATCATCCGTTTTACTGAAAGCACACGTTAACGCCGTCTGTTACAGTCCTCTTGCCCGCTATTCTTTAGAAGGTAGCAAACCTGTGGGACATAGATGACGAGCTTATGACTTCCAGGAATTAATTTGCGTTAGCTTTTGTGGGAGATAAAGATTTCCTCTGTGCACACAGATGGTACTTCCACGCACCGAGGACAGATTTCTCAGGACATAGTTCCTCGGGGTGTGCTTTGATCCTTTCTTGTGGAGAGCTTTGATAAACTCCCCGATGTTATGGCAACAGCGTCAAAATTTTCAATCGGCTGATCAACCTGAGAATACGAGACTACCGCATACATAATAGGATACCGGCTGGTTGACGGATGCGTGCCGTCAGGCCCCCGTATCTTCTTGTCCAATCGTTGGAGAAGCATTGGTGCAACTTTCCACATAAAACTCAATACAGTTAACCTCACATCCGCATTGTTCTCCTTCACTTCTCAGCATTGCCTCAGGTCCATGGAACATCTCGGAAAACGTCCGATAGAGAAGGGTCACCAGTCGTATTTCCTAATTAGCCATTTGCCTTTGACCTTCCTGGGTGGAAAATTTCAATCGGCGTGCCGAAGCAATTATTGTGAGGTTTGGTTTTGTCCAACCACCTAGCCTAATAGGTTTCTTGCCTCTGGTTCCTGTAGGTGACGCATAGTTTTTGCAGCTCTTCAAAATAGGCGTGATCCTTAGGTAGACTTTCAAATTTGTATGTGATGAAATAACGCCACTAAAACAGGCTGGGTGCGCTCCCGTTTACTGCCTAAGCTATGTTGTTTGTGACGTCCTCATTAGGTTGCTTGTGCTCCACTGGGATCATTTATCTTGTCAGAAGCTCCACCTAATTTGACAACCCTGAAGAGTCTGTTTGAGAAGGTAGGCACATGTCATGCTCGGGTACGGGTTGTGGCACAAAATTCTTACATATATAGGTAGGCACCCGTTCCAATGGTCGGCCCAGAAATGCTAGAGCCTAGTTCCAAAAACTTCCTGTTGGTGATGGGGTTAGCTTAGCTTGGCATAAGGCATGTACGAGTTTTATATGTTCTATTATGCGCTACGTAGCCTTTTTACTCCATGAAGGTGCAGTGAACTTTGGCCATCTTTAGGCTGCTCACATTTCAGTTGGTCGTGAAAGCAATAAAGTCGGCCAAAATGTGTGTAATCAGAAGCTCTTACTGTTCCCTGGATTAACAGGTTTGGTCCATTCTCCACTCGAGTTTTGCAAACAAGCACTTATTCAAACTCGTCGGTAGTTTGCATTGATAAAGTGATTGCGATCAAAGTCGAAATGCATGCAGCGTCATCTCCGACCATGATATTCACTCAGTCACTCCGCAACCTAAAACATCTGATATGGGTATTATTTTCAAAATTAGCCTCACTTTTGCTCTTTCCTACCTGTTGTCCAAGTGTTTTTCTCTGTCAAAACTGTAAGGATTTGGAGCGAGTCATCTGGTTCGAACTTTTGACTAACACAAGTAAAGCCTGCGGGTAAAAATCTTGTCCGTTTGCATCTCTCCACCACCAAGCACTCAGGTATCCAAAATCATAAACCAGCCAGTAATAAGCCGTTCCATGCTAGGATTATCGACGGACCCTAACGAATATGCGAAATAGTTGTTCGTCCAGTGTAAAACAGGGAACGCGGTATCCTGCTTGCATGGATTGGTGTGTTTGTACGATTGTCCGAGAAACCGTCTGCCTAAGTCTCCTCTGTTTTCCGTGGCCGCCTCTATCTCAGATGTGTGAGGCAGTCTACGGACAACAGAGCATCAGCCAGCAACAAAACCAAATGCTCAGTTCCAAGAAGAAAACACGCGGAGTGTTCCTTCCTGACCGAAGAGCTTGGGAAAAACGGCTTTTCCTCCGAAGTCTTCTACGGATGCAAATGCAAAGTAGACAATGAGCTTTGCTTACCAAATGAGTACCAGGGTCGTCTCGCCCAAGGTCGGTTGAAAGACAAAAACATTCTTCAGGCGGTTGATAATGCAGTCGGAAACGCCATGGTGGCACTGAAAGACAGGCAAATGAAAGTCCAAGCTAGCATCTATGGTTCGTTTTAAAATACGACCGCTTCCACAAAACTGGCAAAATTACTTCTTGCTGCTTTTTTTAGGAATCCTGAATGTCAATTTTCTTTCGCAGAACAGGCAAAAAGAGAAAAGAACTGAATGGCGCCTTGGGTCCTTTATCACGTTACAACTGCAGAAAAAACCGGAATGATCCCTCATTGTTGAAAAGGGCCTTTCCGTAGACTTAGCGTACGTGTCGAAGACCAGCTGATGAACTTGAGTCTGTTAATGTGCTACTCCCGTCTTATCGAATAACGTGGGAAGAAGAACAATCCATGGACACGGATACTGAAGAAACTTACTGCCCCCAGCCACAAAGAAACCCCAAATCCTGATGGTCTGATGGCCTCGAGATCACCGGCAGCAAGGAATTTGTGTTCACGGTGGGGGTAACTGCGAATTATATATCGAGTGCTTTACCTTGCTGATAGTCGAGATGATCAGCCTCATGTCTTCGTCCCACGTAGTTGCATCCAGCAGAACATTACGCCAGTCCACCGGGATCTGAGACATGCTGAACAGAAGAAAACGGAAGCGCATGTTAAATGGCGCTACTGGTGGTTTCTGCTGCACCACGATGTCGCGGAGTTCTGCCGGCACTGCTCCTTGTGCGCGAAAACAAAGACCCTCACCATAACAGCCAGAGTACCGCTCCAACCGATCCCCGTGCAAGCACTAAACCATCGAGAGGGTATTGACGCTATTAGACCCCATTCGAGACCAGAAACGGGAACCGTTTCATTGTCGTCCTGGTTGACTACCTGACTAAGTGATGTGAGGCTTTGCCAAGGAAGCAACAAGATACCCGTACAATTGCGTCGATGATAGTCTCTGAATGGGTGTCGCGCTATGGGGTACCAGTTATTTTGCGCTCGGATCAGGGCCCAGCTTTTGAGAGTTACTTATTGCGGGAAATGTGTGCACTCCTGGAGATCCATAGAACAAGGACAACACACCAACACACCAACGGGACCATAAAGAGAATACTAACTACCCTCGTGGATCGTTATGAAGAAGAACGTTGGGATGCTATGCACGCTGGCCTATCGAGCAGCTGTACACGAGTCGATAGGTCAAGCACCGACATTTCTACAACTCGGCCATAATCTTTGACTGCCTTCGGGCGCGGACACACCCGTAGTTCCTTCATACTTCGTTGGCAGTAACGAGTACGTCCGATCACTCCGCGAACGTCTGTTCGCAGCACTGCAAATTGCTCGAGAAAAGATTGAACATGCTCGGCAACACCAGAAGACTGTTTGGGACTGCAAATCACACGGACCTGTATATGAAGTAGGCGACTATGTGCTTTTACACCGCCTGAAAGCACCGCCGGGTGCGTCCGCAAAGTTCCATCACATGTGGCAAAGACCCTACATTGTCGTTATTAAGTTACAAAACAACACCTATGTCATTCGTGACGTTTCTCAACCACATACTGACTTATAATGTGTACATTAGAACCAGCTAAAGCCCTCTCCTCCACCTCATTCTGACGTCAAGCCGTTACCGTCATCATATCTTCCACCTGTCAGCCACACTGTTGAGATCGGTACTTCTGATACAAACACTTTATTTGAGCACTGAGGACAGTGCTATGGCTCAGGAGGGGGAAGTCTAACGTAACTGAAACTTGAATGTACCTGCGAAGACGCATTTATCGCGCTACCTGATGTATGTATCTCTTTCTCTCCCCTTAGTACAGGTACCCCCGATGAGCCACCACGAGCCCCAGGCAGGAAGCAGTGGTCAGCTGTATTTCCCTTTGAGTGAACTTGAGCCATTTTGTACCGTACTTGACTTTTGCCTGTCGTTTTGGTTTAAATCCACGCATGTTATTGCCTCCCCTCCGGTCTTCTCTCCTGCGTCCCTCAACCTGTGTGAATGTGTGCTTTGTGGGCCGTGTGGCTCCAGTAATACCAAGTTCCATATCTGCTCATTTCAGAACCGTCGTGTGCCGTCACTGCATCCTTGTGAATGTCGAGTACCACTGACTTCCTGACATCACACGCTGCATCCCAAAGGAGAAATCGCGAAATATTTCTATCTTTTGCCACAAAAATCATTCCCAAAATTTTTGGCAATCCAGTAGAAGTAGTGGTTTCTTCCCCCCCCTTAGGGTAAATCTAGAGTGGAGCTCTAACTCAACTGTTACAGACCTAGCACCTACAAGAGCCAACAGGACTTCCAGGCAAGTAAGCTTTGCGAGCACAAACATACGAGGGGCTATCTCCACTTGTTTCGTTAGAGGACGAGGAGAAGTGCACACCTTCAACACAAGGTTTAAAGTTTAAGTATGTGGCGCAGAGAAGTTTAGAGAACTCCACTGAACACTTAACCACGAAAGCTGACTCCGACGACAGAGTCCATGAATAGGTCCCATAACCACTGATGAACTTGAGATAGTTCAGTTGTTCGGGAACCAGTTTACTAACCGGAAGGTTGTTGGCTCGAACCCAGCCTCAGCATCTCGACTGCTCCTGTCAAGACAGTATATCTCGTGCTTCCTTCGGATGCCACCGAATGGGTGTTACAGCTGAAAGATTATATTGTCATTATTATTATTATTATTATTATTATTATTATTACAACCACTGGTCAGGGGACATAAGCAAAACTTGCTTTCGTGGCAATCGTGGTGGGGCAATACCGCTACCTGAATTGAGTGAATATGCAGTTGCTAGACATGCGATATGGAAAACTGCAATTTCAAACCTATCGCGCCAGGTTAGTGCCCATAAATACTAGGGCAATGTTTGCGAGTTCGGGTTGAAACGGTCCTTTGTGGAGGAAAGGTAGGCTCAATAGGGAGAGAATAATTTGACGTGATCTATATTACACTGTGTATCAAACCTTAGTGTCTTTGAAAAGTTACATTCTCAAAGACCCTGGTATCGAGTTGGCATCAACTCGGATCCGCAACTTTAGGCTTGTACTAGTATGCGTTCGCAATTTTCGCTCTGTCGTTGTGAAGATGTTTCACGTGAACGGATGGTGAGCAGCTTGTAATTATGTGCAGTTCTCTCAAATGGTTTGACGTTTAAGCAATGGTAATGGTCATATGAGATGACAGACAAGGCGTGCAAGCAACTTTGTTTTGTGCAGTTCTGGAACTGAACTGAAGTCAACAGTAATCGGGGATCAAGCCAGCATAGCTGCCCGGTTTGTGGGTCAGTAAAACGTAAAGGGCTAGATGAAAATTATGAGACAAAAACGAAACAAACCCAAGCCGTACCAGACAGGGTTTGCGCACAGAAACATCGTACGCTCCCCTCAAAGAGGAAGAACTAATTATACTGTTCCTCCATTAGAGCAAACACCAAATTGCAGAATTCTTAAGTTTTCCTGGGATATTCGTTTTTTGGATGCAGCCGCCGAATGATTTCAGCATCCATAGCAAAAAAGAACCGATATGCTTTTAAGTTGTGGCGGAAGAAACCACCTCTCGACGAGTTTCACTTAACACATTAAAAAGGTTCGCATAACTCAGTTTTCTCACTAAGTCTTAGTTTATCTCCATAAGCATAGTTGGAACATTCTGGTGGCGGGTTGTCACAATATCAGCAATCGCGGAAGCGTACGGTGATTTCCATTATCGGAGTTACATCCCCATCCTGGGATGTTGCTGAAATTGCTCAATTGTTTGCTGTCATTGTCGTCATTCACATTGGTGAGACAAGCAGTCACATATCATAGCAACGGTTTTGTATGAGCAGGCAGTTCGGAAGTTTTGTTATGGGTGTACTGACAACGCCCGGTATAGCTCCGAATGCAAGAAACGATTTTGCGACTATTTGCAAACGTCTTTGTTATGGTAAAGAACGCTTAAAGAAATTCTGGAATTTAAATGAATCCTATTGGCTTGGTTTTCTGATGCAACCAGATAGAACAGAGTTTGGAGTGTTGTCATCCTTTTTTAAATATCTAACGTCTTCCAACGTCGGTTTTATTAAAGAGTTATGTTCAGTAAGAAGGGCCGAGTAAAGCTTGTGACCACCAGCTGCTTAACTCTCTGCCTTTTCAGCATTGTGTGTCCAGATATCCCCGTCCTGAATGGTCTTTGCATTTGTAAATACATACCAAATGGATTGGGATTCCACGTATAAAGTCCTTTAAACGGCATTAAATATGGCTTACATATAATTGGCGTTACAGAGGGAAAACACTGGACTGTTTCCGTTGCAATTGACGAACAGCTTTCGGGTAAACTGTTTTTACGGAATCTGATGAACGAATTTCATACAGAAAAGAATGCAAGAAGCGGTAAGCGGAACGGAAGAATAAACAAAAATGATGAGATGTAGATGAATACCCAGAGCGGTTTGAGGGTTTGAGCGGTAGCTGCACATGAAAAGGTGCAGGAAATAAGATAAATTTAGAAAACGTTGAGGTTTTGAGACATAAATTAAAATTCACTTCAAAGAAACTGATGGCTGGGGCGGTGGAATTTACCAAGCATCCCAGTGTGAATAGAAGATAAGTAGAAATGGCAACCGTGTGGCGAAAGTTCGCGAAACTTCAGATTCTATACGTGGTAAATGTTCACTTTCTCGTGACAACGGGTGGCTTAGGTGCGAAGCACAGAGCACAAGCCAACCAAAAATTTAGGTAATCTCACAGGCGAATACCACTTTACCAAACTGAACCATTCCCACGCAAATAGTGTGACCATCAAACTAACCATTCAGTGCGGCAATTCAGTGGAAGACAAGCGTGGATAGAAACAACGTCTATGTGTGGTAACCAGATCCACGCAAATTTGTGTCCGGCATGTGGATTTCTGTGCACTGACACAGGGTAATTTTGCATTTCTGCGGATCTTCTGGTAACCATGGTAAAAGCATGATTTTTCGCATTTGGATCTGAAACAGAGCAGTATGTATTTTTAGCATCTCAGAATACTACACATATATAAAATATCTAATAATAATATTGCCCCACAAACATTTCGATAAAACGACAACGCTGCTGGGGATCAGCGCCCGTGACTCCAAAGCAGAAGTTGAACTAGAAGTCATGAAATGACGGGATGTATATATCTGCAATTAAGTGTGAATAGTGACATGCTGCCTGTGTAAGGGGAGATAAGATTCTTTATTTCACGTTTATCTGTACTAATAGTGACAAGTTTGGTGAGAATTTTACAGGCATTTTCATTGAAAGCTTGGATCTGTCGCATTACTAAATTCAAGTATATCAGAAAGAAGTGTGATCGCCTCAAATAGCTTCACCGACACTGATGCCCGTAGAACACTGAATGCCGCTGCGACATCAAAGCAACGAAACTAAATTTGATCTAGAGTGTTTCAGGATAGGAATCGATGCGTAGTCTATTTAGTGTTACAAACCTTCACAATCCAAGCGATATGAAAGTAAATATCTAGGAGCCGTAAAGAGGTTAGCGCATACGAGGTTCTTTTAAAACTGGGTAACAGACGCAGCCGTTATCAAGAACAATAACCATAGGAATTCCATCGGTGCTAGAAGCTCTATCTCACGGTTTGCAATGAGGATACTGCAAAGCAAAGAGGAGCAGGTTCTTTGCTTCGAGAAGAATTGTAATTGTCGTATGCCTGACACGTCACACCAAAAGGTTTGCACACGGGAAATTTACGTTTGTCTATTCAACTTTCATGGAGACAACTCTCATAGACAATACTGTGAACATGGTGTATTAACGTGGGAATTACCAAAAATTACCACTTCAGTAGGAACATAAGACCACAATTCCGAAGCTCTGTGCAATAAGCGTAAGATAACGTACTGAGTAGCATGGTTTTGATGAAAAGGTCAGGTACATGCATATGGTGAGACAGAAAAGTGGAATTTGGGAAATCCTCCATTGCGGTAGAAATAAAACGCAAACGACGCGTCAACTGTTTACCTAAATATCGCGCTTTGTGAAATGAAGCGAAAGTCTACGCTTAAGACATATGACAAACGGGTGAATTACCGCCAAAAATTAACTCATCCTGTGAACATATGTGCACGGTTTCAATACAGACGGGTAGTAACACACATTTAAGTAAGCAGGTGAAGTGTAAACGGATAAACTTTGGAAATCATCGAAGCCCTGAGAGGGCGTAACAAGCGCCGAGTTAGTTGCAAGTGTAATTTCCTAATTTCAGATAAACGGGTACTGAGGCAAAGGTAGTCGCAAGTGTGAACACCTATAGAATTTTTTTAAGGAGACGAAGCGATTTTGCTGAAAAACTTGAACACAGTTCGTTGTCTAGACGTAGTGCACTACTCATGAGGTTGCTGAAGACTCTTCGACAGTTTCTGCTTCATCAGAGTACAGATTTGAGCCTATTTTTAGAGCGGACTTCTGCAAAACAGGATAACTCAACCCACTTAATTCCGCAAAAACGCGAGTTTGGGATTAAAAGTAAGCATGCAACCGCATAAATTTGACCCGTTAACATTTAGTTCTGTATAAATGTAAAATCGATTACTACGGATAAATTGTGTGAACCTTAAGCTACATAAGAAGGCTACCCATATCCTATGACCAGTTGTGTTAATGGTGCTCGTTGCAATTTCATGAAAAAACATAGCCAAAGTTCGACAGCTGTATCATTCACAAATTTTCAAGGTCATCCACTATGTGGTATGGTTTATCATAACCGTGTTCCAAGATAATCAAGGTAACCAGGTCTTTATTATCTTAAGTGCTTGAACTTATCATCGGATACATAGGGCCAATAATCTCACGTGATCTTGTACCTGATGCACTTTGCGTGTTCCAACTGTTCCGACCCATCGTGTCCTAACCTACTCACAAGAATACGGTATTATAAATTCAGTTTGTGCGTTTCAGTTCTCATAATTTTAAAAATGCCACTCTGGATCCTGTTGGCTTCTCTATTTCCTGCTGGATTATTTGCTTTGGTTGGTAAGATACACCTTTATTTCTGATATGTTTAGGCTTATTAGAAAAGCCGGTGGCTCATGCTACCAGTGTTCTTATACTGATAACAAAATAATCCTTAAGTATTTTTAATCATTTGACTCTACAGAAATATGCGCTAAAATTATAGTGCAGCCAATCATCTTGGATAAAATTTCATTCTATAGGAACCACCATTCGAAGTTTTTCGTCTACCTGATCATTCAAGATGCATAAGCCTTGCCTAGAAATTAGCGGTTGAGGATTTGGTGAATTCACCCGGCTATACTCACATTAAGTTATGAGAAGTATTCTAGGACAGGTGAACTGCTGTGAACCAATAAACAGTAATTTTGCATCAGCTTCTTATGTAATTTCGTAACATTGGGAGAATAACCCCTAAAGCGAGTGGGTTTTCCCCTATAAGCTTATCCCACCTCACCTTTCAAACCAGTCATGCTTCAGTTCAATCAAGCCGAACATGACTTTCTTCATACTGAGAAGTTTCTTTCAATATGTAACAAATCCGTGTGTGACACGAACTGTATGATGCAAAATTCAGCTCCAGCAAGAAAGGGAAGCAGAGTTATTGATATCTGTTCAAGTTGTCCTTCACTATTGGTAACCGACCCCCTAAGTAGCGTAAACAATGTTAAGTTATTCGCACGAGTAAGGTTTAGAGAGATCTCGTGCATTAAAAAAGGTTAAACGTCTGAAACGGTGATCCATATCTTCAACTGCCCCCCTATTTCCCAAAAAAGGCATTCCACCTAGGTTCATTGTTCGCTGGGGCAACGGGATTCCACTCCGGACAGTTCCCCTCTTCAGCTCAATCAAAAGGGTGACTCGCATCCTGAGGTTAGAAATTCACCCGTTAGCGAAGGGAAAATCGAGTTTCTACAAAAGGGAGTGAGAAGCATTTGCTGACAAACAAGGGCGAAATTAGCCTCAATTTGTGTATACATTAGTTTCATTTTAGCTATTGTTTAGGGCAGCGGTCCTGCTTAGGATAAAAATATCATGAGAGCGTTTACCTTAGCTTCAGTAAAGCATGCTCACACGCAATAGGGAGGTAACAAACAATTAGACTATAGGAGACTGGTGCAGTGACCAATCAATAGGCGTTCGTATCGCTTCACTACAAGAATCCATCCACTGTCGCACTGCTGCATGCACTGGAGACGTCTTTTGCAGGTTTGCGGAATCTCACGAAAATATCGCGTTAGCAATTGCTAATATAGCGTGTGCTAGGATCAAAAATTTTGTTGCGAACTGATTAGACTCTACCGGTGGCTTCAAAGGACCCATTCAAAAACTTGTCCTCTTATAAGGAGAAGTTGAACCTATTTCGACTACTTTGAATTTCGCACTAGCGGTGGAGACCCCTGGCAATTTCAGGGAAACTACATCTTTTCCACAACTTTGTGTGAGCGAGCGGGCGAGAGAACTTCGATATACGGAATAACATAATCATCCGGTCAACAGATGGTACATTCATGCGAAACGTTTAGTCACCAAAGGATTAGATGTGGCGTAAAGAGGGCCGGTCATTATTAGTAGTACGCTATTCTACCTTCATGTAACTTAAAAGGACGTGATGCAGCCAATTCTTAGAAACTTCAGTTGAGGACTATTATGAACGAGAAATTCGGCCGAAATTCAGTTGTCTACCGCAACACTAACTTAGTATGCAAGTGTGTGAACAGTCTGGCGCTCCGTTGGGAACTAGGTTTGATGGAATTTCGGAAACAGAGCCACCTGATAAGTCCTTTAGAAGGCACACGCAGATTTAGGCTACCGAATTGTTTTTAGCAACCTTATCAGGGATGTTGTGTCAGCAGTGTGTAGTTTTCGTTCGGTAAATAAATTCTGACGCCATAATCTTAGGTATATAGTTGTCCGACTAAACCAACTGCGGTCAACTCCATTCCAATAGGAATTCGATACACATTAATGCAAAGGAACAATCTCAGATGAGCTGAATTCATTCAAGCAAAAACATTCTACACTAACTGAAGTGTGCCCTCCTCTAATTCTACACTCTGTGTTCTAGGATTACACCAGCGTCTCGCAACGGATCGATGCCTAAAAGAATAAAATCGGTGACATGACTATGGTTTTTGGGGTTTAATCACATCGTCGTCGAAATTTTTTTTCAGTTCCGAAACCATGGCTTGATAGCGATCAAAACCTTGAGAGGATAGACGATTTTTTTTAGACGAAACAAACTGAAATTTCACCAGTTATTTCATTTCATTGCGCAGGGTGTAATTTACTGGTCTAAAATAGCAGATGCTTCCCCTCCCGAGTACCACTTGCGGCTTTTGGCCAAATTAACAGTTCACCCACCGTCATGGGAAAAAAGAAATGGAGATACGCAAAATAAGTCCTTTGATGGAGCTAAGCCTGTATTGAGTGAATATATTGGAAAACAGCGGGTGATCCTTATTTCATCTTCCTGAAAGTTTAGTACCTGCTAGGAAGAGGTCGACAGAGCGCTTCTGGTGGACATTATCCATTAAGAGAAGTGCTGCATTTGCCTTCTTCTGATTGGTGCAGTCCAGGCTTTTACCGGGCTCCGAAGGGGATCAAGGAGAATTCAGAAGGCTACATTCAATCTACCTGAGAAGGTGAAACACATATAGGCGTGTGCTTTTTCTAACAGTTTTGCTGTTATAAATGGTATGCCTAAAGGACTACCTCTATTCACATTATAGGATTTAATAATCGTGGTAAGTTTACCTTCATCTAGTAGTTGGAAATAATTTCAGAGGGCATCATTTCAGGGATTTACCCAAAGGATTTGTGTGGAAAGTTAGTAGAATTAAGGTGCCGCAAGGGGAGAATGCTTGGTGCACTAGATATACAAACCCTGAGATTAAATCGAACGTTGCAAAAAAAACAAGATAACTCTCTTCATATGCGCTTGTTATTTTGTGTTTTACTTACTTTCCAGCCCTACTTAGTAATGATGCATTATACTGCCGTTGTGCTTGCATCCCTTATAACGGTATATACTGGCGCTTGCACACTTCCTTAAGAGATGCTTGTTTGGAGCTCAAGCTGTATAGTATTTCCTTCGCTATCCGTGATAAGTTTCCCATCCCACCATCCGTAGGCTTTGCATACCGTGGAATCAAAGCGTTTCGACTGGAACGGCAATGCGAAACAGCAAAGCAGTAGCACCTTAGGCCACATGAATCTCTAGTTCTATCGGCCACGAAATCATGGAGTACATGTATGTCTCGACAGATCATTCACGTGATTGAAGCAAACATTCATGATGGTAAATGTGGACTCATGATAACAAACAGAGATTAGATTCGTTGCATGAAATTGCTTGCAAAATTTATTGACCGAAAATCACGCCTTAGTTCAATCAATTGATGAGAAAGCATCTCGTTCAAACGCTACCAAGAAAAGCCATTAGTGCCCAAGTTAGCCGAGTTTAAATAACGTATCAGAAAGAAGCTCCCGATACCGCACTAGCTCCTGTAAAGTTGCACGGGGTTGTGTAGATTTAAAAGCCATCTTTTCGTCGAAGAGGCAAAAAGCTGCAAAATACTTTGGGTGGATAACCTCCTTGTGCTTCTTCCTGGTCTAACAATTATGTTTAACAGCCTTGGTAGCTGCCGAGTTAGTCACATCTAATGCGGCAACCGCTCCAGAACAGAACTAATCGATTGAGATTGTTAATACCATGGATGACAACAATGACAGAAGGACATTAGGAAATTTCGCAAGCCGAATCAAATTAAAAAAATATGAAAAACATGACTGACTTGTTGCTTTTCTCAGAATTCTGGAGATTCAAGAACCAGGCAGCTTGAATTCCTTTTTCAGAATAAAAACGAAAGCAAAAGGATTGTCTGGGTTTGCAAACTACCAACTTTACTAGGTACTCGTAGTTGCTGAAAACTGGACTTTCCTGTCGCACTTCACAGTAACGTATTCAGCTCTCCTCTCCCGTAGTGAAACATTGTTCTTAATTTGAGAAAGAAGCTTGCTATCAAATCGATTTTATTATACCTGCATCACTGATCAGTGACATTCCCGGTAAAGCGGACGATGTTGCCATGACGAATTTGAAATTTAATATCACACTTGACAGATCAGAATGACTCACCTATGTAGAAAATGTTACCAAAAGCCACTTTCAGCAAGATGCAAAAATCGAACCCTGCTGCCTCCCTCCAGGTGTTAAGCTTACTGTATGTGACCCATGGAATCACCTGAGATAACGACTTTAAGCACGCCTGATTTTCCAACGCAAACTGTCGGTAAACTGCCGGCAAAGTAAGATCCACAAACTAGCTGTTTGTGGCACCAACTAAGGTGAATAGATTGCAAAATGAATGCTGAGTTCGGCGGCTGAAATGCTTGAGAGGGGATGATGACACAGCAGTCAATGGGAGTTCATTGAGCTAAACCATTTTATTGTAATATTGCTTTATTGAATATACTCTACACGGCATGGAAATATTTTTACTCCAGGCGCACACTTGCTTAAAAATGCTGTTTAAATATTCCTATAGCACATCTTAATCTCGGAATTGTTGGTGAGTGGCAAGGACCGTATGAACAATACCAGTAACTGGGTAAATGGTAACCGATATCGATTGACAGTAACGTCATTTGTTTATTATTCCAAGCTTACTGGCCCAAACGTTTTGGCCATTTATTATGGGTGTCGTTTATTATGCTTTATTAGTATCCCTTATTCTGCATGACTTCTAATCTGCCAATCAGTAATCAGAAGAAATTTTTTTCTGAGCGTGTTTCTTGTGAGGCTTCTTAGATAAATCAATGTCAAGATAAGATGTCACATAAACGAGCGACATGATACAAACAGAAATCCAGGTCAGGTTTACATATTGGTAACTCACCTTAGTAACTGCAGTGGAGGTCTCCCTTTGTTGGAAATTTTGGCAAAGTACAACTTGTAAATCCGGAAGTGGACGCTTGAGGTGGACACTTGAAGTGAAGGTCGCTAACAAGCCGAAGTCATTCAAGTAAGCCTCTCGAATCCGGAAGAGAAATGCAAATTCGCTAACTGCTATTTGAGTCAATTTACAGCTAAAAATTTCCAAATATTTTTTAATGAAAGATCTGACGTCGTTAAGCCAAATGTGTGCATTTCATCCAACTGACGAACAGAAAAGATGAGTGGTCTTACGCTTTGCTGATGACTCCTCCAAATACCTTTACATTCATGGACGAATCAAAGTTGAAAATTTGAACCAGTAAATTGGCATATACTTTATCCTTTCTTACGACTTCAATTGCATCGTCTTGCTTTTATGCTTAGATTGTTCGACCTTTTTGTAGTTCGCCTGACAACAAGAATGTGTCTGTTTGCTTCATTTTGGGGATTAGAAGACTGTTATGGATGTTCATCCAGGTTATTATCAGAAAAACTGCACGTTCTTCATCCATACTGGGGTCCAGTATTACTTTTTGAAAAATGTACATGCTATCTATATTACAGGGCACTGATGAGAACTTTCGGAACGAAAACCTACAGCAAGAAGACCGACTGAAATAATCTTGTTTGTGGTTGGTCAGGTGGCCGTTGATCTGTTCGGCGAGCATAGTAATTAGCCTGAAGACTTTCCTTCCCCAGTCAAGGCGACATTGTGGGTGCGCGTTTGAGTGAGGAGGTATTAAAGAAGTGAATCTTGTAGCGAGGGACATAATGTAAAATTAACAGAGTTGGATATTATCTCATAAACCTTGGAGCTACGTTTTGCTGGCTTTATGAGGAAGTGAGGATAAGTAAGATAATAACGTGCCTTCCGCACCTGGTTTGCATCCCGGGGCAAATAATGCTACAAAATCCAGCGGAGATGAATTGTTTAATGGTCCCTGGAGCGTTAGTGGGTAGAGTTTTAAAGACATGCGGTAATCTGTTTAATATGCCATTGTTATTTTATGATGACCCTTTGGAAAACGGCCAAATACTATTACAAACTCGGACTTAAGCATGATCCTGCGTATGGCTAAATAAGCTTTATTGGTATGATTATTACCCGGACTGGTGGTTGACTCACTTAATATATGAGACTAATCGTGATTTACCAGATCGTCTATCCAAACTCGAGATAGCTCAATGGTTAGGATGCAACTTTCTCCAACGCGAGGTCCGTGGTTCGAATCCAGCCCCTGCTCGTCATCTGCTCCTGGGAAGGCTTGGGCAGTCTGGCAGTATCTCAGCCATCGTTCTTCCTTCGGGTGGCTTGGCAGCTTGGAGTTGAAAGATTGGAGCTGAACGATTATTCGTAAATCGTCTGTTCTGACTAGTCACCAACCAGACTAGGTCATTAACGTGAAAGTTTGATTAAATTGAGTAGCCGACACTTTAGAGTCCACTACCCAAATGTTGACGAGAAGCTAGCTGTTCGGTAAGCACTTACTACTTTCTAATCAGTCCACCAAAAGGCTTTTTCTCAGAGGTTGTTGTCAAAGAATGCTAAGCTGAGTTTTAAGGAACCAACTAAAATGGTGGTCTGTTCGGAGGGAGGGTAGTTTCTTCAGATATAGGAAAGTTTAAAAAGAACCACAGCTTTCTACACGGACGTACCAGCTGCAAAAGTCTACCCAGCTGGTGAATACAACTAGTAACTTCCAGCCAAAAGGGTTATATGATCAACTCTCTACGCACTGATGATCAACCCCAATTAAAGTGGTAGGCCTCGTATAACTGTTTTTCGGGTACTGCTCACATCTAAGTTACCAGCAAACTTTCAGGCTATTGTTATGTTCGTTATTTTTTACATGGAAGTAAGAACGACATATCGAGTTCGTTTACTTAGAAGCTTTAGGGAATTTGACCTCACACAATCACAATAGAAGCTACAGCTCACAGCCCTACCCAAGAAGTCATTTAGAATCTTGAGTTTCTTCTCAATCAGTTCAAGATGGTTAGCGAAAGAACGTTGTTTTTGAACATTTATACAACATTTCTTTACTAAAAAGTAAGCTTCCCTCTATAGCAATTTAAACTTAATAAGGTAATGTAGGTGGTTTTCTGTAGAAGAAAACCGGTAATGATGTTTAATCAGATCCACGTTTCACCTCCTTTCAATCTATTTTTTCATTCAACAGCCAGTTTGAAATTGTAGGCTTGTTTACTTTTACAAGTGCGTTGTTGAAACTGGAGCTCTAAAAACAAAAAGACGGATCTGTTTTAAGTTGCAGCGAAGGGACAGCAGCCTCTGGATTTGAATAAAATGTTCAACTTCGCACGGCTAATTGTAAGAGGCGGACTTCTGGCCCCGAATCGCTAGTCTCTGTTGACCTGCATCCTCACGGTCTTGATAAGCCACCGGAGCTCTCGTTTATCCGGACCGTTAGGGCTAATCAGTGCAAAAGAGATTCTCTGTAACCTTTAGGCTAACTTGGACCTGACATAATAAACTGTACTACCGCTGTGATAATCACTTTCTTGTAGAGTACCTAGCTTTGTTTTTTGGTTAATGACAGTTGCTAGTACTGCTGATCCAGACCAAACTCCATGCTTTTTCAGTCTCCAATATTCTTGCTGTATTATTTTAACCAGTGAAGGACATAACTGGTCGGCGATAATGAGGATTTTGTCCTGTTGGTGAAGCCAATCTATGCTGGAAAACCGTGAAGAATGGTGGGGCTGTTTCACCCTTATTGGGAGATATCAGAGTTGCACATTTAAAAAAACTCCAAGGGGTCTCGAACCCGCTACCTTCTGGCTAGTAGTGTGAACGCTTAATTTTTTGGCTACGAGCTTGATGTTGCATAAGTTGCAATCTTCTTGGAGCTCAAAAATTAATCAGTGGCTCCTTTTTTGGTGGGAGGTTTAGAAGGGAAACATTTTCATCTCAATGAAAAAGAAGCTCTCATACTATTAGGAGTAAATCGCTTGCCTCACCTTTTCGAAAATATTTTATAGATCCCCGTGGATTTTACGCTGCAGGTAGGTATTTATGTTTGAAGAATAAAACTATTTTCCGCTATGGAGTCTCTGAACTCTAGACCAAAATTTTCCTGATAAAAGCCGACAAAGCAAGTAAAAAACCTACAGCTACCAATGGCAGTGTACATTTAGCTTCACAAATAATGGAATACACTGGCAAAAGCCACTGACAGCTAGTTTTCCCTGTTTGAAGCCCATCTGGGAGCCGCAGTTCCAAAATTCTGTCCAGACTGCCATTTTGTTTGGACCGTATTACCAAGACAATTGCTTGTAGCTAGTTTCAACCATTTATCAACTAGACTTAGTATGCGAATGAGACATTGCTTCATCACAACACTTTTCCTTTTGTTATGCCATGCAAACTTTTAAAAGTCCTCAGTATGATAAACCATACAGAATATAATCTATTGTACTATTCCTTCTTAAACGATTGATGGCCTGATTGAAGAAGGCCCATTCGGCGTTTAGCACACTGCTGTCAGTTGTACGTACATGAATGCTGTTTGTCATAGACACTAAAAGTTGCTTTGGTGAATCCCAATAAAATTTTAGTCTGCCTTCTTTTTATTGCACGGTTGACAACATAATAGGAAGCTCTAAGGTCCTAGTTGAAGAATGACAATTGAAACTTTCACGCAAATCTGTAGGAATTTTTAGAAATTTGCAGAAATACCGAGCACTGGCGGAGGCATTGAAATTCTACTTTTATTTTTGCGGGAAGTCACTATATACGTTTAGGTCCTAAACTCAGATATGGCAGAGGTCACTTTGCGAATAAAATCTCGAAAGTTACAAAAAGATGAATGTAATAAGGCCTTAAAATTGCATTGGTTCATTCACTCGTTCACGAACAAATCATTCGGTCCATTTGGTCATACAGCCGTTCCTCCGTTTACGCAGAGGCCTATTCATGCATTTATTTACCCATCAACCCATCTATTTATTTATTCATTCATCTACTTTTTTATTCATTCATTCGTTCTGTTTTGCACTCAGTTTGTCCCCTAGTCACTTAATCAGCGAACCAGGCTGCCACTTAGTCAGTTATCCAGTTAGACAGCCAGACACATGCAATGTTACTCGGTTAGTCAGTTAATCACTTAGTACAACTTGAAAAAGCGAATCAGGAGTAACTCCTTCGCCTCTTATTCATCATACAGGGGAAAAGCGTTCTCTTTGAGTCACCCAGAAGAAACTAGTTCATTCCTCTAATACAAATTATTATGGTTTAAGGGGAGTCTTGAAATGATTTCGGTCTTCAAAAGTCAAGAACGAGGCCGAAGTATACGGGGCACTTGAGGATAGCGACTGCTCACTTCGAGACTCCTAACTCGTTTGTCCGGGGTAGATAAACTGAAGGTATGATTCCATGCTGGTCTTAGCATATGTGCTGTTAGGTTGGGAACACTAACAAGTGGTGAGGTCGTGAACATTATCCTGTAATTCTTGTCCCAGTTTAAGAGTGCCAAGGTGTTTTACACCGTATACGGACGAGTTCATGAGAGCAAAATTGTTGACGAATTATGCCGCAAAAATACCTCACGGCTGCCAGTGAATAAACACATCATAAGCATACGGGAAATGTCACCTAAAGATCAGTTAACTAGGGAATTGAAAAATTGGAAATGTAACACAGGAGGAGTAGCTGACTTCTGAGCGACTTCAAAATAATCGTACAGCGAAACCAGTAATGCAAACCGTTTTACAAGCTTAAGGGCGCTTTATAGTTTTTCACCTGAAACGACTCTCCTTTGAGAGAGTGGAAGACAATATTCTCTGATACCTATCTAGGAGCATTTTGTGGTCTAATCTTGTTTACCCCAAACGCTACGAGTGCCTCCCTTCAGATGGTCTTGAAGCCACTTACCTGCAGTCGACACGACCGAATGGGATTTATTCAGTTATTAGAGCGAGCTATTCAGTATGCTTGCGATTGGTATGTGGCTAACGGCTTGTTATACACTCGGCAGTCCGTACGGATAAGCGCGGCCTTAATCGTTCAGATCAGCATGGATCAGTCGTTTACAGGCATCACACTTAGGTTTGTGGTGAGGAGTCGATTGCAACTTGTCTTGCTGCGTGAGATGTTTTCTTCCAAGCTGTGGACAGCCGACGCCTGGTCATACCACAGAAGTGATCCCTTTTATAAACGGGCCGAATGTACGCCGACCACTTTTCGACCAAGAAGCAAAGTGCTTTCGTGGCATATCGGACCATTCCGTGTATCGCGGCAGATTTTCTCAAACTACCCATTTTGTATCGGGATTACGGATATAATGTCCCATCCTGCATACAACTTGTAACTGGTACAGATGTTACAAGCCCTGCTGACGAGATATTTGACCAGGTTTTGCAATTGTATTCCATACGTACTGTTGAGGTTTATTTACTAGTCACACCATGGGTTGACTCGGTGTGCTCGCCTTTGGGCTGTTCATCCTGTCTTCATGCAAAGCGGACATCCAAGACTTGGAAATTATCCTTGTCTTCCTCATTCATGTTGAACGGGAGTGACGTATTTGCAGAGTACAAATGCCTAAGTGCAACAACAACAAAGCGCATGTAGTGGACTTGTTGAAAAACAACAGAACCGAATGGGTCTTTCGCTTTGTTCATAACTACATCAGTTAACACCGGTCCGGGTGGGGAAACCCGTACTACTCCGCCCACGTGAAAACAGTTCTCCAAGTCGACTATAGAAATAAAAGTGAAACCGCCAAACTGAATGAAAAAATCACAGATATAATCTACTGCTTTGACCAAAGCAATGCTAGTAAACAGAGATGAGGCTCAAAAATAGCACGTTTTCTTGCTCATTAGTGGGGAATCGTGGACGAAGCCAATGAAGTCAAAAGTGTCAGATAGGTTGCGGTAATGTGAACTATTACGGCTATGTGCTACTGAGTTTTCAACCACTGAGTGATATTATGATGGGAACGGGTCTTCGTGGCCGTGAAGTTGAACCGAGTTTGTGAATTGTTGGGGGGACATAAAAGGAGGGAAGCATCCGAAAGTTGGCCCCGTGAATGCACTATGATATCATGATACACGTGCCGTTCTGTAGCCACCTCAAGCAATTGCCTGGCTGAGATCCATTGTGTGTCACCCTTATTAACTTTAGTATTGTCGGACGGTGCTTGGGACATTTAGTCCACGTTGCGAGCTCTAAGTATGTTTAATCTGCTTTCCTTCTTTCTCAATTAATCACTCGTATTGGAAAAGGTTGTGCTGTATCGGTAAAACTTTATTCTTTTGTCTGAACCGTTGAAATGCGGACTCCAATCTAAGTGGCGAGCTGCAATCACATCAAACTACTCTAATTTCCGAACTAATTTCGCACTACTAAGGCTGCTCAGTTCTCTGCGCGTCTGACGGCTGACCGTTTCATAGCATAGGATCCAACGCTTTTGTGCGTACGCTTTGACTAAGCAAACGCTTCATGACAGTGTCTCAAAACAGTGTGCTAAGCTTTGCCAGATCAGCATGCTGAAATGACCAGCCTTTTTGCACTGTATGAAGACACGAAAAAGGGTATCGGAAATAGTTCTATCTCCGTTTGTAGTACTCAACCACGATCAAATTTAACAAGATATTTGAAACCTCCATTAGCTGACCTGAAAACGCCCTGGTGAATACAGTAATGAGCATGCAACAAAGAAGTATTTTTGGTTTTGTGTCTGTTCTTTTGTTCCACAACTCTAATAATGCAGTGGCTGAACCTACTGACGCCAGTAGTAAACGAGAACAAGGCACTCACGGGATAATGAACAGACATATACAGTTTCTATAATGGTTTTCACAGTTTCCAAGCTAGTTTTGTTCAGGTTGACTGTTAGTTAAATAGTTTATCTTATCATTCTCAACCGGTACGAATGCTAACCAACTGCAACGCATTTCGAAGTAAATTGACATAAACCAGATATAAACATATATTTGAGTAATTTACATCGCAGTGGTCAAATATGTGCTATGACATGCTTTGTATCTTATGATAAATAAACACTGTATTACAGTTATCTCACCAGGAGTCATTCAGCAGAAGATAGGTTGCTTGCCCGTACTCTGCTATCGACCAGCAAAATTGTAATTACTTTGAAGAGAAGCCTGTTTGTAACGGTCTAAGTAGATTACCTTGTAGTTCAACGTGCTCTTGAATATTGACGCTGTATAAAAATAAGACTTATAGAATGATAGTTACTTGTCCAATTGGTGATCAAATAGAAATAATGTAACGAATATCCCTGAAACCTTATTTTTCCGACCACCACAGCCCAAAAATTGGTCTTCTGTTTATTCAGTGGTCCAGGTCAGTCTTAAGAAATCTTATGGTGACGACCTGAAAGTGTTCATAGAGAACTACACTAGGATATTCCAAGAGAGAAACCCATGTCTGAAGGTAAGTAACTATTGTCAAAAACCTGTGATTTCAGTGATCGACATCTACATTTTGAAATACTTGTAAAAGGCGCAAACATAGTTCTCTTTATTTGGTTTGTTCACGGAGCAGTTGAGAAATTTGCGGAGCAGGTTTCACGTTAGTTTTATTTGAACCGTCACTCCCCTGTTCTGTTCTGGACGTCCTGGTTAGCCCAGACCAAGAGGATGTAAGCGCAGTACTCGAGTTTTCATCGTAGCAAATGTAATTAGTAGCACTTATCCTTGGCCACCCCGAGTTTACACTCTGTAACACTCACGTTAAGGACGAATTGGTTGCCACTTCTCCACCAGCGCACGTTGGACAAATCTGGATTTTTATCTCTGATCAGAGGAACTGTTTTCACTTTGAGCAGCACGATTGGTTAGTATCATGAATTAATAAGCGCTACAATACACGTACAGCCACGGACGCTAGAATACAGCTGGACATGTTTCACCTGATTACCCATGATTAACTACGGGATTTTTGAATGCCTGTACAAAAGTTAAAAATTCACAAGGATGCATGTGAAATGAAGATTTGAGCTAAGCATATCCACATTCGGAGTTTTATAAGCACTTAAATTCTGACCACCATTCCCATCCTAAAACATTGTACGCAAGTGACTTGGGGAATAAAAACTTACAAAATCCTACGACAAAATATTTTGCTTCGGCAACAACAGAATTATTTATAGAGCGCCACTTTTAAGGGGTATTCGTAAGTGCCTTCCTTCTAACTGCCTTTAATTACACACATTTGTTATCACGCCTCTGCCGATTTGGATTCATCTTCCATATACTTGGATTATTACCGTTAAACTTTATGAAATTGAGTATTGCGTTTCAAAACATGCTGCATGAGTTTGCCTTTCACATTAATTTGTAGGTATCTAGGAGAAACAAATCTCCCTCTAGGAAATGATTACTTAACAAAGTATTTACTTGAACAACCAAGTGAGGAGTGAAGAAAACTTTATCTCACGAAAATTATGCCTTGGATTGCTCTGCTCCAAATAAAACCCTATCAGTTGAAAAGTGAATACCGTTGATTTTTTAAAATTGATCCACAAAGTAGGCTAAGGCTAAAAAAGCTAGACAAATAAGAATTGGTCAACATTTATTCAGAAGTTTTACAGATTCCGTTATCAACAAAATTGTTTTCAGCATGTGAAGGAAGTATCCTTGCGACGCTAAAAAGTTTGAGTTGCAACTTAGTTCTGTGAGTAACATTCATGAAAGTGGCTTATTTAGACCAGTTTGATATAGAAATTCATTGTTTAACCAGATTTAGGTTTTGATGACATGGTATGGCTGCACCGTGCTCAACTCACCGATAAGTAACTCATTCAAATACTGCTGAAAAAAGCAATTCAGATATAAAGCTTTGGATAAAAGTTAGACTGAAAGGCCATATGCAGATAAAAGACTGCGGTACCCGAGTTATAATTCAGCTGTGGTGTAAGCTGGCATGTTGCATGACCTTATGACAATGCAGTCAACGACTCCCTTAAGCATATCCATAGTGTAACACGCTCATTGTATTTTGGCACCTGGCGGTGACGCACCCAATTTGTTCTGTGACGCTGGTAGATGGCATCCCAGAGAAGACATAGGAAAACAGAGCACAAATAAAACAAACCGGTTTCCATAGTTTGTTCACCCAGTTTGTCAGAAAGGAAAAAATGGCGGCTGTTGATTAAATCCCAACCTTCCGCGCAGCCCACTTAATTGCTCCATGTAGTGGCTTGTCATTGGTTGTTTTTAACCCAACGTTGCAGGACATGTTTGAAATCAACTGCTGTTTTCAATCTGGCCGTTTAAACATAGCTCATCACAACTGATCTCATTCGAATGTTTTTTCCTTACATCATGAAGCCTGGGTTTTGAGAAATAAGGGTGCTGGTACAACACATCAATATCGTGTCCCAATCTCGAGTAAATAACCTTGAAACGTTAGACAATGGATGGAACATGAAATACACAAAACCGATGAACCGATAGATATCTCAAAATAGAGTCAGTAGTAACTAGCCCGTCTATTATAGGACAACGGTAATGGAGAAATTGTGTTTTCACGAGTTTGCAACATGGTATCAGTGCACAAGTAGCAGAATTACAGTGCGACACTTACGACAACCTAACGACTGTGCCTAAACACGCCGCTGTACGCCCACATCTTTCAAGCAGCCTGCTGTTCACAGCTTTAAAACCCACATAATTTCGCGCAATTTCCACTAGAAGTCATACTGCTTAAAGAACCCTTGTTTATAGAAAAAGTTTACCTGTTAAGTATATCCCGTGCCTGATCACCAAAACTGGATCTGTATATCCTAACTGCTGAAAGGGCGTTTGTACCTAATCCAAGATATTTTCGGAAATGAATCTAACTGCAAGAGATAGGCACCTACTAGGGTGAGACAACAACTTCCTAGTTGTGTATCCCTTCAGATATCTATACATTTATGATCCTCTGAAGAATCAGTGATATGAATGATTCGAACCGTTCCCAATTCGAGTTCTTTTGCCTCGAGTCTCCTTACATCTAATGGGAATTATAACCACAAATTGATAAGTTACCTACGTAGATTTCAAATCAGAATATTCACTATAAAAATAAAGATAACCAAGAGGAGAATTTGTTTCGATGTGTTTTTGCTCTGAAGGAATTTTTTGTCGGATTTTGGTTTGACCTGGCTGTTGCTTTTTCCTCACAATCATTCGCCTGCTGCAAGACGATCAGATAAATTTTCAGAGTAGTCACTGATGATCCTGGAAGATCGCCAAACCCATGACTTTGGATTTTGACGGGATGTTAGGTCGAAGATGTGGAATGGTCTCATCCGCATGACGGCATTAGCCCTTTTCAAAGATATTCTAGGTAGTGTAGAATAATACAAACATTTCAGTAGCTGCGTCTTCCTACTGGAAGCTGCTTGAAGCTGCTAGCCTCCTGCATTCAACGGATTAGCCACTATTAGGACAAACAGTATTCTGTAGCTGAGGTTTCTTGGATCCAACCACACATTTACCGATTGTTTTGTCAAAATTTGCTCTACACTATGGGACATGGTGCGCGTATCATTGCACGTTGTCCTCATTATCATCTTTCAGTATTTTCTACATCATCCCCTGTTGAACCTAACCAGAAGTATGTTCAAAATTAACCGTTACTGCCAGACTTCATTTTTCCTTCTAGATGATGCCTGAAATACAGGCAAATTCTGCTTTCATTGACATAACACCTATCACGTGTTTGATTTCGCTACAACCGGGGACTAAATCAGACCACAAGAATATCTACCTTATGATAAATCGTGACCAGCTACCGACCGAAGACACTGCGTTTGGTTCTCTGGACAAGTTGGCAAAGCAAGTAGAGGAACTACTTCCGCACAAGGCGTTTTCTGTTAAAGGTGAGATTACTTTGTTTTGGTGAGGCACTTGGTATTCTGGACGACTGATGAAGCCTATGGAAGAAGATGCAAAGCAGACAACTAAAAGTGGATAGAACTAAAAAATCAGTCAGACAGTTCTTTTTGTTCAAGTGATTTTAAGTTCTCTCCACCAAGTGATCAACCTGAAGGATGTGTGCAATAGTAAGTAACTTGGGCTTGTTCACTTGCTTTTTTTACCTTAGACTAAAAAAGGATTACGGATCATCAAATAAAACGGCAGCGGTTTTGCCATCTTTATTTCGATTTTGGCTCATATGGGAGTGATGCTGATCTAATTATCAATGAAAATGAACGCGCAAGCCAAATAAAATTTTCTTTGTTTTTGAATAAGCAAATAGACTTACAAATTACCTGGTCATTTTTTCAGGAAAAAGCCTCAAAGAAAAGTTTATTTGCTTCGTCACTTTACGGTTAGACTGAAAAACAGGGTTAATAATATCCTAGGTACACTGTGTATACGGTCCGCCCTATAATTGTTTGCTAAAATTTGCATTCCTTCCTGGTAGAAAGCAGAGTCATACAGCTTCCCTGACCAATTCTGACAATTCATGGCTATAAACTCCTTCGTACTGCTTGCAGTCAAACACGAACAAATTGTTTGAAATATTTTCCGTTTATTCGATTCGCAATAAATAATAAGCGGTTACTGCAAAACTGGTAGTTGGCGAACACCAAAAGGCAGCATGTTTGCACGTCAAATTTTTTTCGAGGAAGGGTACTCACTGAAATGCCCAGTTAGTTTACCGCCATTCTATTTTTACGTCCTCCTTCCGGCAACATAAGTGAGCAAAACCCATAAACAGATCACTACTATACTGTTTACAGGAAGATGCTTTAATATCTCGAATACTGGTTAAAGTGAACCTTGAGTGTACTTAGCACTGCGTATTCAGATGAGAAGAACAGTTCAGTGTGAGATGCTTTTACGAAGCATGATTGTAGCTCAGGTAGCGGGGATATTTGTTGGTTCATTCGCCGACAAATCCAACGTAACTGCAACTGTTTTATCACCAACTGAGGTGACATCGTCAGTACGTTTTTGTGTAGTTGTATGCACTTGACGAACAACGGTGCATTGATGGAGTCACTTTGAAGAGCGATGAAACGCTTCTGATTATACTTACCAAGTCATTGGTCAAACCTATGGTTGCAAACCGCAATTTTCTTGCAAAAGTCATTCGGTCTCTTGTTTGAACTAAAGAATTATGCGAATTGGGTAATAACAGATGACTTTCTGTTGAGAGAACAAATAAAAACAAATTTTTTGCAAAGTACGCTTATGAATCTGTAGCCAGCTTGCATCACTACGGTTCCTATTTCACTGGTCGGGGACAATCTTTTTTAACCGTGAATTTTATGAATTCGATCCAGAATTAAGTAAGGTTTAACTGGTCATAGGTATGTAAATACTGTTTAGCTAACAAAATGCACTAGATTATAATGTTAAGTGGTGGCGAAAAAACAATTTTTCCTGCCACAAAATATTCCGTACTGAAGTGTTTTCGTGGAAGTTTAGAATTCCGCGACTATTTCTGATGACTTTCATTTGTAATTCCGTAATTTGCTCTCTCATTCCGCTGTTTGTTGTTTAGGTGTGTCCCTGAAAAAATCAATTGAAGGTCAGTTTTCTGCATTTCAAGAGGGAATCTGTTTTCTGAGGGTAGTAAAAGGGCCCGAAAGTACCCCTATTTGGGAAGAGGGCCTGCTCAGACCATTTTACTTTATTCGTTTTTTGCAATTAGAAAAAAAGTCGTGTTAGAAGCATTCGGTCACTATTAGAAATAGCCAGTATGATAAGAATTTGGTGCTCCAGGTACTAAGTGGATGAACAGGCTGGACACCGAGGCTAAATTAGGTTGTGCACCCATAGAAGATGGGGGTTACAAGCAAACCTGCCTTAGTAATTAACGATGCTGCGTGATGTATGAAGCTCGGGTGCGTCTAGTTGTCGTTGCACTTTGGGCTGAGCTTGACAATCAGCTTGTGAAGATCTCGTTGCGTTTAGTGACCTGTTGAGTAAGGATATCTTCCAGAAATATTGTAAGCCAGCCGCCAATCTCGGCGAAACAACCAGCGAAAAAACGTTTTAGACAATGCAACCATGGTCATGTGCTATCTATTCAAGTATACGGTCTTTGAAACTGGAGCGGCCGGATTCGTCCAAGGAGACAAAAAGCATCATTATGAACGTCAGGACAAATAGTCTAACTTTATTGTTGAAAACATCACGGTATGGATCATTATGTCAGAGGGCGTCAATGCGTCAGATGCGAGGCCATCAATCTTCATACCTCACAAGACTTACATTGAGATTTCGTACCGCCAGCGGGGTCATGCTATGCTCAAAAGCCAATAAGCAGCTGTTTCTTCCTTAGTGGGAATCATCACAAGTGCGCGTTTCACGAAACCCAAGGCAGATTTGAATTTGCGGTCTTCCGGCTGATTGTTGAACAATTAAAAGTCCGGCCTCGAATCGTTGAACGTGAGGGTGATTGGCTCTCAATTAAACAGGATATAGCGCAGCTCATTCCTCAATTACAGAAACCACATCATATTAACTGGCGCCTTGAGTGACGACTTTTCAGATGAAAGTTTCACTCGTCTTGTGAAATCGTCTATTTTTCATAGATTGGCCTCCATGAAAGGAGGAATTCCTAATGGAAAATTACAAAATCCCATAATACGGTCAATCGTTCAACAATGTCTGGACGTCGAAGGTTATAATGCACACTCGTCGCTCATTTGGCGCACTGTTAGTGGAATAAATGTAACTCGTATAATTCAAGAATTTTATAGCTAAACTGCCAATCAAATTATGTCTGGACTCGATGTATTTTTTGAACCATGTAGTACATGTAATAAGAACGAAGCGATGCTTAGAGACATACTTCAATCAAACAAGTGAAGCCCAATGTGCGCTTCGCACTGTGTATAAAATGTATGACCTGGAATATAGTAATGGGAAACCAGGAGTCATCGATTAAGGCAAACCGCCGTGTCAGTCAATAAAATATTCATACCACTCACCGTGTTTTTGTATAAGTCTTCCTGTTTCGAAGAGCTTCCTGAATTCTGTGCATACTCCTACGGTGATGAGAACGATGCCCGATTCTAACATATTCAAGGAGATCTTGGAAACTTCTGTTACAGCTAGAACTTTACTCTCTTCAAACGTTGTCATCCTTTTTCCGTCGAAATCACTCCGTTAAGCTCCTCATTTGCCTCAGAAAGCAACTGATTTTGTTGAAAGGTATTTCGTCTTCTTGAATTACGCAGAATTTTTATCAAAGTAGTGATTGTGTTGTCGATAGAGGATTTCCCTATGTCTGATGAACGAGGAGGTTATTCCACAATTCCATATTTTCATGCATATGGATATGCTGCACTTAAAACTGCGTCAGATTTGAAAGACATATCAATTTTAGCACACATTTCAAGCAAAAAATGATTAACACTTCACTGGCTTTGCGTTTGGGACATCATAATCTCCATTCAGCCGAATATGTCCACTGTTTGCCGTTTTTCAACGCCTTCCATTATGCAGCTTATTCCACTGAAATACCCTATGCACACTGGAATAGAATGTGCTCAACCAAACTGATGATCTGCGTCTTTTATCGAGAGTCCTGTTCTCGCCAGTGCAATTTTTNCTCCCCTGTTCTGTTCTGGACGTCCTGGTTAGCCCAGACCAAGAGGATGTAAGCGCAGTACTCGAGTTTTCATCGTAGCAAATGTAATTAGTAGCACTTATCCTTGGCCACCCCTAGTTTACACTCTGTAACACTCACGTTAAGGACGAATTGGTTGCCACTTCTCCACCAGCGCACGTTGGACAAATCTGAATTTTTATCTCTCATCAGAGGAACTGTTTTCACTTTGAGCAGCACGATTGGTTAGTATCATGAATTAATAAGCGCTACAATACACGTACAGCCACGGACGCTAGAATACAGCTGGACATGTTTCACCTGATTACCTATGATTAACTACGGGATTTTTGAATGCCTGTACAAAAGTTAAAAATTCACAAGGATGCATGTGAAATGAAGATTTGAGCTAAGCATATCCACATTCGGAGTTTTATAAGTACTTAAATTCTGACCACCATTCCCATCCTAAAACATTGTACGCAAGTGACTTGGGGAATAAAAACTTACAAAATCCTACGACAAAATATTTTGCTGAGGCAACAACAGAATTATTTATAGAGCGCCACTTTTAAGGGGTATTCGTAAGTGCCTTCCTTCTAACTGCCTTTAATTATACACATTTGTTATCACGCCTCTGCCGATTTGGATTCATCTTCCATATACTTGGATTATTACCGTTAAATTTTATGAAATTGAGTATTGCGTTTCAAAGCATGCTGCATGAGTTTGCCCTTCACATTAATTTGTAGGTATCTAGGAGAAACAAATCTCCCTTTAGGAAATGATTACTTAACAAAGTATTTACTTGACCAACCAGGTGAGGAGTGAAGAAAACTTTATCTCACGAAAATTATGCCTTGGATTGCTCTGCTCCAACTAAAACCCTATCAGTCGAAAAGTGAACACCGTTGATTTTTTAAAATTGATCCACAACGTATTCTAAGGCTAAAAAAGCTAGACAAATAAGAATTGGTCAACATTTATTTAGAAGTTTTACAGATTCTGTTATCAACAAAAATTGTTTTCAGCATGTGAAGGAAATATCCTTGCGAGGCTAAAAAGTTTGAGTTGCAACTTAGTTCTGTGAGTAAAATTCATGAAAGTGGCTTATTTAGACCAGTTTGATATATAATTTCATTGTTTAACCAGATTTAGATTTTGATGACATGGTATGGCTGCACCGTGCTCAACTCACCGATACGTAACTCATTCAAACACTGTTGAAAAAAGCAATTCAGATATAAAGCTTTGGATAAAAGCTAGACTGAAAGGACATATGCAGATAAAAGATTGCGGTACCCGAGTTATAATTCAGCTGTGGTGTAAGCTGGCATGTTGCATCACCTTATGACAATGCAGTCAACGACTCCCTTAAGCATATCCATAGTGTAACACGCTCAGTGTATTTTGGCACCTGGCGGTGACGCACCCAATTTGTTCTATGACGCTGCTAGATGGCATCCCAGAGAAGACATAGGAAAACAGAGCACAAATAAAACAAACCGGTTTCCATAGTTTGTTCACCCAGTTTGTCAGAAAGGAAAAAATGGCGGCTTTTGAGTAAATCCCAACCTTCCGCGCAGCTCACTTAATTGCTCCATTTGTAGTGGCTTGTCATTGGTTGTTTTTAACCCAACGTTGCAGGACATGTTTGAAATCAACTGCTGTTTTCAAGCTGGCCGTTTAAACATAGCTCATCACAACTGATCTCATTCGAATGTTTTTTCCTTACATCATGAAGCCTGGGTTTTGAGAAATAAGTGGTGTCGGTACAACACATCAATATCGTGTCCTAATCTAGAGTAAATAACCTTGAAACGTTAGACAATGGATGGAACATCAAATACACAAAACCGATGAACCGATAGATATCTCAAAATAGAGTCAGTAGTAACTAGCCCGTCTATTATAGGACAACGGTAATGGAGAAATTGTGTTTTCACGAGTTTGCAACATGGTATCAGTGCACAAGTAGCAGAATTACAGTGCGACACTTACGACAACCTAACGACTGTGCCTGAACACACCGCTGTACGCCCACATCTTTCAAGCAGCCTGCTGTTCACAGCTTTAAAAC
>SJOL01008225.1:164025-202054 GCA_004794785.1 Opisthorchis felineus | reverse complement strand
TTATGAGATCTTAAGCTGCTGAATATTAAGCACTTATCTGCAACAGAGGAGCTTCTAGAACCTGAGTTACCGGAAATTACTATAAAACTCAGTAGTTTTTTGGGCTGCGTAGCAACAAATCTATGCGTGCCTGATCAAAACATGTCTGCGTCTAGCCAACCGCACTGTGGGACTACGAAAAAGTGCATTCTTAAAGACCCCTCTCACGACAAAATATGATCTCCGAAAAATCAGATAAATATCTGGTTAAAGATGCACATATTTCTGGCTTCTCCACAAATGCCACGATGAATTCAGTGATTTGTTGCGTGGAGAACGCAAAGCTTTGACTTCGCTGTAACAGGCCAACATTCAATATTACTTTGTTCTTCCGTGTCAATTAGGTCTGTTTGTCGAAGCTTCACTCAGGATAGAGAGTTGTTTCACTAGCAATTTTATCCACACAGATCACACATTCCAGCTAGATAAAAGAACCGTTCCAATTGAGATTTTCTTGAGGTAAATCACGATACTAGTCCCGGCTCACGAAACCTCGGTAGTTCTGCTTTTATATGCTGTCGGCTCAAAACATTTCTATACTCATTTGCTGAAGCAAAAGTGTCGAAAATCAGTGGATGTATTCTAAACCTTTATTTGGGGCTGGATGAACCATTCTAACTTTGTTTGTTTGCAAGGTGTCAGTGTACATCATCTATTTTGTTGTCGGGCTCATTGTATTTTTACCTGTATGCACACTTATATATCATGAATTCGGATAAAAACGTCCGCGACCAACGTGGTACTGACACGAGATTTGTACGTTCACGGGTAAGCCTGTCATCTGTAATTTGTAGCTAAAATTCCACAATAACGGGATTTAGTGATGAGATATTTATATTCCAGAACAATCAAAAAAATTTCCGATTGACATTTGATGAAAGTGGCACTGTGTAAGACACCATTATTCAATTCGAATCCAGAACTTCCGTAGAAATTTAAATGCAAGTTCCACTCAACCACTACTCCTCCAGATAATCCCATGTCCTATTTGGAGTGGATTTCCCCCCAAAGATTCCCAGTAAACATTCATGCAGCGTATGACTCCTGTGATATGCCTCACTTTATGGTTACCAAACGAATGTCGTACTATCACAACTACCCTAGCGGAACGTGGGTCGTCTTGGGATCCTAACCATCAGTCAGTAGATTGCTAAATTATATTGAGAATTCTGAGGAGGCATAGGAAGCAACCAACCAGGAAAAGTCGTGAACTTTTGGATGATAACTAGGTGCACAAAACAAATGTTTCAGCTTCAGGGGAGACTGCAGATTATACAAGGCCATCTAGTTAGGTGGAACTTACCTGTGCGGAACCTCCATCGTAAGTAAAAATGCCAGGTGCAGCACTACGAAGGAAATTGTTAATTTACCCCAATAAAATTGGCAAAGAATGTAACATGATAGCCAATATGTCTATCTCACTTTAGGCATACAGGAGTGACTTATCCAGAGCTATATCATAAAAGAATTGGGCATACTTGTTGTGGGGACGCTTCTGATGTGGACAAAGACGTGGCCGCTAAAAGAATGACGTTTACCTTATCTGGTCTCTTTGGGTGTCGGTACACATTGCTCACCATCAGTTGTTATACGCTCGCTTCAGAACTCTTTGCAGCACTCCTGAAGAAAAACATCCTTGATTGGCCGAAATGCCAGTGCGCAATTATTCGGACCAAAGCACAAGGTGCACAAACTGTTTGAACAAATCCAAGCAAAACTGGCTCGAATTTTTCCCTCTTTCTTTTTGCCGTTGGCGTTTTAGTTCAATTTCTACTTTCTATTTACGGTAGAAACCAATAGTGATTTGGTCTCGTAGAATGTTGTGGCAACCGATCTAACTTTGGGAGGACCTTGGGCAAGAATGGCAGACGCAGACATTCATCCGGCCCCTCGCTTGAATCCTCTCTGTCGTTAAATTATCATTTGTGCTTGAGTTCTCTAACTCACACGATAGGAAGCACCAGTTAGGGAAAATGAGTAGGCCGTCAAGATCGCACTAAGTGGCGACTACGCGAGTGACCAAAACTCATGCTTGACCTCAACCCCTAATTCCAACGCCTGCCCTTCAGGATTTTCTATTTTTACTTTTTTCGGCATGAGAACCAAATAGTAAATGTATACTTCATTTCAGAATATGAACAGAAGTGCTTCGTCACGGAGGAACCTCGTCCAGTCGTGGGTGGGTTTTCTGCACGTCATTTAACTGATTGCCATCACTATTGACGTGTGTTCCGAGTGGTACTGTTTACAATTTATGCTGAACTCAATGACGACCAATTAGCGGATAACAAAAAAGTCAACATTCACTGGTCATTCATGGGGCAATTGGCGAAAAAACTTAACATCCCTGTCAAGAAACTAAGACAGATTTGGCTGCCATGACAGGACGAAACCTCAATATAAAACTACAAAATCTCCTTACATGGTTGTTAATATTCTTTAGCTTGATCCGGTGTTGGTGCTGCTTTAATAATTCCCTGGTTGCTAGTTTGATCCTCTCCGTTCACCACTGGTTTCACTGCTAATGAACTGCTGGCTAAAAACCGTCTGGGAAGATTTTGTATGCACCTATGACGAGATTGCCAAGGATGACTCAAGCAGAATTAAAGTCAAGCGAGGAAATGATCGGCGTTGGCGATACTTCAAGTAGTATGAGCGTAGAGACACAAATACGGATGCGTCACGCACCAGCCTGAGTAGCCGCTGCAACTGTGACAGTAAACAATTTAATCGATGAGAGGGAGTTTCATAACCTTCTCAAAGACGTGGGACACCCCTACTGTACTGCGAGCCTGTAGTGCGCCTTCTGGATAAAGTAACAGAAAATGCCCGGGAGTCTTTACATTTCGCTCCGCCAGTGACTCGCCCTACAGATGTTCCACTTGTTGGGGGGTTGACCAAATATTAACCACATCTTTTTGGTTTAACAAAATGGGTGCATAGAAACCATCGTTTCAATCCAAACTTAAAAGGCGTCTACGAAGTAAACTAGCTCCTTCATACTATTCTGACATACTGTAAGAACGAAAGAATATTGTGCTTTAATTTCTGGAAATAAGAATAATATATGTATGTATCTTTAGTTTTAAGTAATGATAAGTATCCTTTTTAGATATTCTGACGGGGGAATCCTTTAGAATATCATGGAAATAGAAAGGGGGCATCTAAGTTGTCCGTAGTTGGCGTAAAGTAGACTCTCTACTGAAAGAGCGTTTTAACACGTAACGTTCCTCCAAGAAAAAACACTCCGTCAAACTTTGGTACCAAGACCTATCTCAATCCACAATACAAATAAGTGGTTACGGTGTTTTCCTGAGTCACAGACAATTTTTTTCCAGTCAATAATGCTTTGGCTATCTAATCCGTAATCGTTTCTCATGCATCTGTTTCGCTCTTTCAGTTTGGTTTGTAACTGTCCAGTTAGCTCTGGAAAATCAGAAGGCGTCTGTAAACAAATTGGCTGCCGGCGAGAAGGAGATTAACCGTCAGCTAGTCGAGTTGATTAAGCAGATGGTAAGTTCTTGTGACCGCATGGAGTCGCGCCGTTCATACTCACCTTCTTCTAATACGCTGCTATATACAGCGGAAGAATTCAGGGGTCGAAGATGCTCTGACCACAACACAACCGTTTTACAAGCTATGCTTCTTTTTTGTCAGAAAATACTGCACGTTCTTATTCATTTCAAGTCTGTGAGCCTAGCCTAACTAAGTTAATCTTTAAAAATTTGGACAAGTAAGCCGCAGGTTATTCGTAGAAATTCCCGTGCGTGGACTTCTGGTCACGATTCGTAGGTCTGACACCAGAGTTACTGAGTTACCGTCCGGCATACAAGTCAGCATCTTTCTTATTACGTTCTTCTTTTTTATTTATCGCTAACCACCGAGTTAACCTCTCAAAATATCTGCTCACCGGGAATTGTTCCACGACTAAGAAAATGCAGTTTTTAATGAAAAAGATCCCAACAGAATTTTCTGGTGATCCACAAATTTGACTCAATGCCACCAAAGTAAACATAGTTTCATATAGAGATACGTTTTATTTTATTGGAATATACTAATTTTGGAGGCTCTACACTGTGTTTACTTCTGTAAGGCAATCGATTTTAAGCGATTCAGTTAATCCATTAATAATTTGCATTACACAAGGTTTGGAAAAATCCTCCAGTCAATGCTGTTAGATCAGTATGCGATTCCATGTGTATTTCTTCGTATATCTAAATTTATGTGCAAGTATCTCCATGTGGTTGCTCATTCTGACTTGAAACCTACTCTGAAGCGTGTGCTTTGTGCATTGCACTCATGTGACAGGTTTACTGATGAGGTCAAAACTAGGATACCCGGAGTTTCGACATCTTCAGGTTTTGGTTTAAACGCTCTGCATCCTGATGGCGCAAAATAGACTGAAACAATAAATAAAGATTATAAACTTTCTGTTGTTTTAGTGTAACCTTGAATTAGGTACTTTTGCTGCATCACATGTTGGTGTTCAGATTTGGTGAAACTCAGAAAGGAGTGGACGTTTGGAATGACATGGAAGTAAACTGCAGAATGCACGTTTAGGTTATAAGTAACAAATAGTCTACTATAGTTAATGTTTTCACATACGTGCTTGGTTTAGCCATCGCGTAGAATTTGTCAGAAAACTGGTTACTGGTGGCTAGGGTGGGAATTGTATCACACCTGTACGATGCTCACGAGAGTCTTACCATTGGCGGGCCAGGGGCTTGCAGATTAACGATAAGAAGTTATGGGACAGAAATGGTCAATCCTGGAAAGTCATTCCATCACGCTTTTCGCTCCAACAAAACTACATCACCCACGTGTTTGGCCCTGTCGTACTTCTATCAAGCGTTCAATGAAGAGCGGAACCGCATGAAGAAATGTGTTCTTTTGCAAACTCCACAGGCGAGGACTACAGGCAGTGCTGCTATACTGCAGGCGTTTGTTGGCCACGTGGTCATTTCGTTCACATTATAATCGCATATCAGGTTTAGCCTTGCGTGCATCACTGGTTAAAGTTTTGCTATTTTATGGTGTCGCAACAGGCTATATTCCAGGTTATATTTTGCCGGCAACAGGAAAGTGCTATAGTGCAATAGATGTTATGCAAAATTTGTTAGAACCTGGTCACGTGTATGCACTTGTTACTCAACTGGGTGGACTCAGAAGTATGTCTACTGAACGTATGCCTAACCCGTAAGTATAAACGACATGGTAAATAGTCTGCCTTGATCAACGCCCAACCACGCAAGTCTCAAAAAATATTCTGGTTCTTCCTGGACCGTAGGTATTGCTTGCATTCGTGGCCATATTCGTTCTTGTAGTGCTGGGAATGATGATGAATACATGTTTGCTGGAGTACCCACGTCAGCGTGATTTTATCGCAGAATAAAAACACTGTGGAAAGACAAGATAGGGAAACTACCCGGAAAGTTTATGATGACTACGGTTTTCAAAATTTTTGAAACATCGTGGTAATGTCTGTTGGTTAGTTAGCATGAAATAATAGTTGAATATTGTGGTTGCTACAAATGGAACTACCTAATTAGTATGCTCCGACTATAAAGCTATCCGCCATCGTAGAAATAAGACAGGAAAAATGTGGCCTCTTCCGCTTCTCGTAAGGGTTTTGCGCAGAGATCTTCCTCAGTGAAATAGTTTTATTAATCTATCCTAAACGCCGCTCACTAATGGAGGTAGCTTCTCTTGAAAGATGTCCCCACTCATCCTAAATCGCTTTTATGCAGAGGGGGAAAAATAATTTATGGAAAGTCTGTTAGAATCAGCAGCATTCTGCTGACCTTCTCCATTTTAGTGGCGTTGAAGCTAAACTGTTTATGAAGCAGAATAAACTCACATCCATCTATCATTTTTTTACGGTGATTCTTAGACTGTGTAACCTTCAAAGATATATTCTCCTAAGACATCTCATGACGAGGGGCAAGATCCATAGCGGAATTTCTTACCAAACAAGCAGTTTGTTTTCCTTTTCATTTTGATGCCTGGAAGGTTAATGACGGGATAGAGGCTATTGGGCTGAGCAGCGGCTTAATAACAGTTACTGTGGACTACCTGTACACTGATGGTATCGATCAACTCAGCGCGGCCATTCACATATACCAGAATCTCATTGAGTTCCATCGAAAGACTCTTGAAATTGGGCTGCAGGAATTGCAGAAAAGATCAAACCAGATGACTTCCAAATCCAGTGCACAATCGGGAGGCATTCTCCTGTGGGAAAAAGTGGGTAAGTCCACAGCAAACACCAGTCAACTCTTAGTGGAACCATTGTTGTTCATGGCTTTAAGTTCGGTTCCTTTCGACGTTGGCTTAAAAACACATTCAGCTCAGAAACGTTTTTTTTCGAAGAGTACGGTTACTGTTGACCGGATTCATCTCCACCGCCGAGATGTATATCCTTCCTAAAGAGGGCATTTTTTAGCACATTGGATATTTGTCGGTAGTGAAATCTGTTGTGCTGATTCACCTCAGTCAAATATTTTCTTGCGTACTGGGAGCAGCAATCTGTAGTGTGACATTCAAGCTTTGTACACAAGAAAATTGCAACTGCCTGTAAAGATTATACATGTTGAGCATCCCACCCCGGAAATAAAATAATGTCTCGTTCCTCAGTTTATGGGAAGAGAAAGGAGGAAGGAGGGTGAACTAGTGCACATTACGCAGAAACAGACTTAAAAAAATTTGGTTAGCAAAGGAAGTTATATGGGACGGTAAAATTTGTGATCATTTCTCTCGAAGGAACACGCTAAACGCACGATGAAAAGTTTAAAGCTAAAATAACGCGTGTTGGAATGAGATCGCATGACCCAGGTTTTCGGGTGAAGTAGGCAAAGTTTTTTAAGGATTTTCAAATTTCAGCTTGCTGAAAACTCTTTATCAGCCCCCTGTTGTTTCTTCCTCTTTGAGCTCAACAAGTTGGCGCGGTTTCTGAGTGTCCTTCGTAAACGACAGAATCAGATGTTATTCAGTTGAGTGATCCAGTAAAACAAAGTGTGCATATGAGTGGATTTTACGAAATTGGTCTAATTTATGCTCATGTTTAACATAATGTAGAAGGAAATTGGGAGTCTGCTGCTTCCTGTTGAGCCTAAAGAAGGACGAAACCGATCGTGAGCCATCGAAAGTTTTTAAGCAGCCTTACGTGTACTGTGTTCCGCCTAGACCTTATGTTCAACTTGAAAATCAACTGGCACGCAACGGATGAAGTACAGCCAGTTGATAACAAAGAGGTGATTCATCTGGGATTCCTTTGAATCTTCTGTAAGCACAAACTCAGTTAGTAAATAAATGCGTTTCACAAATAGTTTTATCAGTTTATTTAAGGCAAGCTTTCATCCCAAACATCCGTCTGTGGGGCCTTATAAAAATGCTCATTCTCATTTGGGTGTATTGTCGGAAACGGAATAAGAATAGACCAGCTGTATTGCATTGGTTAACCACAAACGACTACGTAATATATCCTTCTGTTTCGACTGCCAAGAAGACATTATTCTTGCATGAGAATGGCATTATTCATCTCTTAATCTATTAAGGGAGCAGTCAACCAATATTACCTTGTGAAATGAGGGTCCAATAAGGGTCCGCCATCACAGATGTCCACACGTTATTTAGGATAATGGCCACCCACGTACAGGATGAATGTCCCAGGCGTCAAATGACTGCGGGTGTATCAGTCGTCCCGTTATCCAGTGAGAACATAGCCAATGCATACTTAAAGCAAGGTCTCTGTGGCCCTCTGATTCCATACAAAATGATACTCTTTGGTTCCTATGCTTTAACGGTTGATTTGTTTTCAGGATTCCTGAGTTAACGATGCCCTCACGGCACTTTACAGAGTTACATAAAAAGATTACCATTTAATTCGGTCGAAGAAGCAAGTGCAACTAATGAGTGTACAGATATCGACAGAGATGAATATGGGTGTGCGCTTGTATCCTCTCCCACATAGCAAGAATCATGTCCCCCTCGAAGTAAACGTGAGGTGATCTGCACAGTAATAAAACGAGCGGTGATGCGGAGCGAATTCTCTAATTCAGAGATGCTGAAGACACTTCGGGGATTATCTTTTTGGATAGGTCCTCGATTATTTTAGAATCACAAGAGAAAAGGTCGGGTGTTGAAACAGCTGAAGTATTTCTAAACGCCTCAATGCAAACTTAGTCGTCTCCACTACCACAACCATTTCACTCCATAATGAACATGCAGGCGCCCCTTTGCATGCAAATTCGATCGGATAGATTTTGGGTTCCCACTTTTTTTCGATTACAACACTTTATGGATCCTAACAAGAAAACTGTGTTACGAAATACGAATAGGACTTACCATTGTGGTCAAACACTGTCTTTGATATACCTTACGTGCAGTGTATTGATCGTAGGAATTGGTATTCAGATAGATCATGTGTAGGTATAACTTGTCTTACATATTTCACAAGCAGAAATTTTATAAAAGCGTTTTTTGGAAGGTCTCTGCTGGTGATTGAGTATTCCCACATGTTAGAATCACTACCAATGTTTAAGTCTGACGCTCTTCCCTAAATGTTTAAGTCATAGGAATTGCATTCCGCATATCAGTCTCCCTCCACATTCTCTTGTAGAATCGAGTATCCGGTCCACCGATACCATATGTTTACAACCGAGCGGAGCTACAGTCGGTAAGCATTGTGATTAAAAATTTTCAGTAAACGCACTTGCAATAGGAGCGTAGGAGATTTTGAAGTAAATAAATCGAAACCTAACCACAGGTACACAGAGGAATTAGGTTTACTAAAGAGCAAAACACTAGCAATACAGGATGATCAGAACTGATTTTTTGTGAGTAGTCTTTTAAGCAGCAACGCATTTTACATTTTACAATATTCAGTGACTAAATGTAAGTCCAATCCAGACTTCATTGATTTACGGCAGACTGGACACAGCTGGAGTTGCGATAGTTAAGTAGTGTTCAGAACATATACCAGTAATGTGTCTTATTGTAAGTTCCAGGGAGTGGTTGCTGGCTAAGCAAATTTGCCACTTTGATAAGTAGACCTAATAAGCAAAAATGTGTAGGATGCGTAGGCTGTTTTCAGCTTAGATTTCTCCTTGACGAATACATATATATTTGTTCATTTTTGCTCCAGATGTTGTGTTGATCTAGAATACGGTTTGATTCGTCAAGGTGGACTTGATGCAACTGCCACGGTTGAGCGCTACTCGATTGGATCCATGCGACACATTCATAAGCGTTCTTTTTTACAGATGTCATCCCGTTTCTGACACAGGTGCTCCCAATGACGTTTTGTAGTCTAATTGACTGACACTGGCTTGTGTTTTTGTTGGGCGCAACAATACCATGGAATTTTCCAGTTTTTTAGCTGCCAGTTTACAGGCGCTAAATTAACATTACAAATTGTCTCTTATGTTTGATTTTCGGACAACCCCCAGAAGTTTTGGTGTTTCGTTTCCAAGTTTCAGTAACATTGCTTGAGTTCCATAAAAGTTTCGAAATCTTTTTTCCTATGGGAGTATGGCATTGCAGTCCTTTTTGCTCGAGTTTATCTTCCATCTGTTGTTTACCTGGTCGTTAATCTCGGGTGTTAAGTGATTGACCGTAGTATTATCCTGAGATGGTCCAGGCGGTACACCAGCAACCAACTGACCAGTAAGTTTCTTCATTCAGATATGACCATTTGGCGATGACGAACCATACCATCATTTATTTCAGTAATTTCTACCATGTGTCGTCCAGCATTGTGACCCTCGTTGCACATTTTCCTACAGAAAAGACATATCTGATGAGTCCATGCACTGTAAAGCTCGAAGACGTTGAGATTTGAATAAAGTAACAGCGTATTGTTTAGTGTAACAACGTAACAGCGCCGTGACAATAGATTTGTTGCAGAACCGGTGCAAATCAGTGGAAAGCTTAGGAGAAAACTCACTGCACTTATTATGGTCTTCAAAACATTCACCGCAAAGCCATTTGAATTTAAGTGACGTGAACTTTTCCTAGCATGCAGTAACCATTTAGGCCTACTTACTAGTAAACCTCACCAGAGCAAAAGCTTGTGTCATTGTCTGTCGCGAGCACTTGCGTTATTCCTCCACGACTCATGTCATTAAGAAATTCTGAAATGTAGACTTACTAATCACCTCAATGCTTAAGAAAATCCAAGCTATTTCGGCGAGGACTGAATCCAAATTAATGTGCAGTTCTTGCATTGCTCTCCGTGCTTTCACGTGCATACGTTCTCACCAGCGTGTTCAATTTTCGAAATTACTCGCAATCTTCCGGTGACACAGTTCGAAGTTCGTCACATTGTACTTTGTCTCCGTACATTTCAGGCTTCCAACGGATCGGCTTAGCCAGCGGTTTGTTTCCCAACGCTTGTTACCCGACACGCACATCCAGGGCCACTTTCCTCAGCAACTGCGGAGTTACCAGCTGTTCGCTTGCCTTTTGCAAGAATATCGCACATTTCTTCCTAATCCTTCAATCAGTACTGAAACAACGTCCACGTGGAACTTAGAGTCTCAAGGACCAAATCAAAGCCTTGAGTGAAAACATATCACAACATCATCAGGTGCATGGTAATTTTCAATCATCCTCCACCGTGGCACCCACCGGTCTGACTTATACTAGTAATGAAAACAGAAAAAACATCTCTTCTTGACACATCCTATAAATGCATCTCTGACGGGTTCTCTTTGGCCGTAGAACAAATAAATAGATGATAACCCATAGAACAATTCATAAATATTCAGTTACTGGCAACCTCAGGGTCCACAGGCACAAATAGCTAACCTTTAGTCTGGAAGCGATGTATTACCAAACTGTATAACTTATCTTGCATGTTGTCTGAATTTCGATTAACCGAAACCGTTGCACTGGTCCTCAACGTTTACAGAGCTTTTGATCAATGGACCCTCCAGCTTCCTCATGAAACCATAGAATTTGACTAGGCGAGTCCGTAATACTGATACACACATTCGCCGTAATCTTTAGCGGGTGGTCGGTCACACCATGTAGTATTGCAGATGTCTGCTAGTTTTAAGCTCTCCCTGATACTTTATTAAACAATAGCAAAAACAGTATGGTTTCCATAGGATCACTACCAACTAAAAAATGAGTTAATTACACCCAGATTCGTTGCGGCCTCTTTAAAGCACTCTATATTTTGGATCTTGCATCCAACTCTTTCGACGCCGCGATGCGTAAATGGCGCAGATCTCAGTTGCTGGTGTTCAATACTTGGTTTGAGACCAGTCAGTGTTGGCAGTTTGGAATTTTAACGTTGATGGGTGGCTGTTTGGCCAGACTGGATAACGTAACGGGCAAATGGCGTATTATGCCGAACCCACAGAAACTCGCTGCTGCTGATCGATCCGTAAGGGATTTTTGGGGGCGTTAGTTGCATTTACTCCACGGGCGTTAGGTGGGCAGTCAACCACCATTGGCACATCATTGTGCAACATATCGTTGGCGGTGGCATCATTCAGGTTTCTTCGCTAAACTCACATTTTACAACCGGCTTTGTCGAAAAATTCAGATGGACAGATATCCACCACTGACCAACTTTTGATTCGAACGGCATAAATTTTGAGGGCACACATTGACTGCTTGTGAGTGGATCAAGCTGAATGCTGAAACAAGTGCTGTACGTGTGCGTTTTTTGATGCCATTTTGAAAGTTTGGGCAAGAAACCTATCTGCTTCTGTGGCTCTTGTTGTGATGTGCAGTCGTTCTGCTCCGACGCCGGTCTGTAGAGTGAACGGTTTGGGTTAAAGTTTTAGAGTATATTATAGCCAACTTGAACAAAAGCGGTGTGCCATTCCCTTGGAAATTTCTGGCCCTTTTTGATTGACCGGGATAGATATGGACCGTAATGGGTAACTTGCATAACCTCACGGCGGAAGCAATTAAAAAGAGATTTATCCAAAAATTCGAAGACACTGAAAACAGAATTTCATAAATTTACAAACCTTGAGGTGTGGGTAGTCTCAGTCAGACAAACAAATGCACACAACTGACGTTCAAAATGCAACGCGGAAACGCCGTTCAAAGAGACTGTCCGATGGAAAAGCGCGTTTCTGTTAAATGTGGCCAGTCTAACTTCGTATTTTACATCAAAGATTATTTTTTCTGACTTGATGCCTGGTAGCAAAATTGGCTCAACGAACTGTGAACAATTTAGACTGAACCAGAAATTGCTGAATTGATTTGCAAAATGTATACCGAGAAGAATCATTAGTAGTCCAAATACATATAAGAAGGGAAGAATATTCACTTTATCACCTGAAAAAATGGAGTGTTTTTGGCTGTCCGAGAGCTGCACTGTTCCGCGGAACAGGCGTGATTTTCAAACCGATCCTAATGACCCGGGTTATCCACAGGCCAGATTCTCATTAACGTACGGTATATCTGAAGGAAAGAAAGCCGTGCAAGTTGTTGAGGCCCATGAGCTGCTTTTCTCATCGGCCTGTAACAGATTGTGGCATATGCTGAACCTACTTAAGGACCTCGGCAAGTAGTTAAATGGTTGCTTAAAAAATTGCAATCGGCATGTCGTGACAGTGCGCCTACCTTTCGTATAAAATCGAAGTGAAGCAAAAGTTCTGTACGAACTGACAGACGAGCAAAAATTACAGCATACAGTTATGCTGAATCCATGATAACATTAGAATAGCATTCACGGTGAAGCATAGGATAGGTCACTGTGGTTGTGATGACGAGACATACTGCAGCCGTTTTCGGGGATAATACTGCTCGAATTTGACGATGTATTTATATCAACATATTAGTGAATTTGGACAGTACAAAGCTTTTGGGGCTATGACCTAAACCATGTCTGTGCTCTTGGCGTGGGCTCAAAAGCTCATTTTTTGCAGGGATATTCAGGTTACAGCTACTGCTTCGATGACTAAAGTTCCATGTGGACGGGGAACTTAGAACTGGAATACGAATAGTTTCATTTGCATTAGTGTAATTATTTAGACACATAAAAACGATTTCAGACAAGCACACAGAGAAAGTGAGCTTATTTTTACCGTTTTAGCGAAAGACATGGCAATAAGTGCAAACCACAAAAGGAATCGTTGAACCGGTTTTATTTACAGTCCAGAACTACAAATATCCTCACTCATCAGAGGCTTTCTATGGTAAACCCCTGTGGCTTTCCTGCCGAATATCCAGAAGTTAAACGTCTCCGTTTACCGCTGAATGGCTGACTCCGTGATGCTGCACACAAACAATATTTTCAGCGAGTAGTGTTACCTTGTACGCGGCTGTTTGCTGTATGGGTTTGATACAAGAAAGGGATAACATAGGGTATGTAGTTGGGTCAGGTGCCTGATGGACAGGAACATAAAATCAGGGTAAATCGAAGTTACAGGATTCCTAAAAAATGGCCGAACAAACAAGCTAAATTGGAATTACTGCTGAACTACTGCTGCCTGGTATAAATAAAGATAAAAAAGAATCCGAAACATTTTGGTGGGTCAGTGAGAGCTTTTGAGCAATTATGTTTAAAACCAATTTATTAATCTATTTTGTGGTCTACATTCATGGCGAAGACTGAGTTGGCAAAGAAGTGTATTCTTCAAGAGGAGCAACGACCTGTGAACACACAATCCAAACAAAAGGAAGCCAAGGCTACGTCTCGGAAGATATGGCTGCATAAATGTGATAGGTTTGCCTACCAACTAACACTAACGTAACGTAGGTTAACATCTTAGATTTGCAGGATCTGCACCAATAAAATAGTGCCTTTGCGGAGCGTGAAGGACAGTATGAGGCAACACACGCTCAGGAATTCCATGGAAAATTTAATCGTTTTTTTAGGGAGCTGATGAAGAAGGGTATATTGGTGTACTTTTGGCTAGTGAGGCTTCCTGAACGGCGATCATGTCTTATAATCATCTTCGATACTTCAGCCTCAAGTTCAGACATTTACTGGCGCATCATGCAGGTGTGTGGTAAATCGTGTGCTGCGTATGCGGGGAAAGAAGCCGCTCATTTTGTTAGGAGTGCAAAAGCACTTCAGATAACAAGTGAAAGAATTATTTGGAAGGCGCAATAACAGCTTATTCAGAATAGGTTCTAACTCAATCCAGTGAATTGCTACAAAGGGAGCTTGAAAAGTCTATGCGAAACTCCCAATAGATCAAGAGCGTCTCTTTTTTACAACTCAAATTACCTGGCTTTCGTAAGTATTAAAACACCGAGAATTGTGATGTTGAGTCAATAATCTCCCCCTTAAAATCAAAATACTCCCGAGGAAAAGATTGCAGTATATCCTGTCTGTCAACCAAATAAACAAACTGCAGCAAATGTGTCTAACTTAACGATTTATGGTAACTTTCAGCCACAAGCACAGGGTATTTTAATAGCTATACAGTCGAAATTGCCCGTGTGGTCAGTTATTCACCTCAGATTTCCTTTAAGGTTTGGCGTAGCACCAATTTTCACCAGGTTAAGTGCATCATTTCACGCAAAGATTTAAAAAATTATCGTAAAAAGCAGGACAGTGTAAATATAAAATAATTTATAGAGGACCAAGAATTCATTTTAGCGACCGTTAAATAAGGATAGACACAAGCATACTAAGTATGATATTGCAGGAGATGGACAGGTTGAGATGGCAGACACAATTATATCTTCTCACCTGTTGTACTGGAGTTGCTTAAACAACCAAATTGTTAACTGTGGTGCAGTTTAAATCTAGTTTCTAATTCCTCTGTTTGGAAGGGGGGAAAGAAAACTTACTCCAGTGATTTGGGCCATTGATAATGTGCTTTCATGAGCACACAGATATCGAGGTCTCACGGGAGATGATACACTCACAACTTGATCTTGATTAGGTGGATCATAAAATCCTGATTGCTTTATGAAAAACACCCAGTGAATTCAAGCAACCCGATTCCCCAGCAAGTTTAAAACATGGGATTTTCCAAGTCAGTCGTTCACAGACTATGTAGTCCAATTTCTAAGGGGCCTTGTCAAATGACCCATATTTGAAACTAGTCTGGTTTTTACGAACTACCCCAAATCTAAAGGCAAGAATGTTCTCCAGAGTATCTACCCCACATTCTGACGAGAATAGCTCACGCTCATTTTCATAACGTGGCCAGATAGTTACGTCACTGGTTTATCAGCCGAATACTTAGAGCACAGTAGCTGCACACAACAGGTTATATTGATGTAATTTTTAAGTGAAAACAAAACAAACGAAATAAGTGTCTTCGAACTGGAAAACTACCCCTGTTTGTGTATAAACTCAGCGATGCATCGCAGGAAAGTTATAATTGGTTCTGACTTTACGCTTATAAAATCGGCGTACTTAGGTCAACCTATTATTGCCGGTCAAGATTCAAGCTTAATGGGTCGGCAGTATATATTCTTAGATAAACTACCCTAAGACGATTGGTTTGATATATGTTTTGAAATGAGTATAGAGTAATAAAACCAGTGTGCGTAATTGGGTATAAAATAATTGGGCAATGTAAGGATCTTCAGCACGGCCGTTCGCTAAAATAGCGTCCAAAACACGGCTAGTTAATCAATATATCGAAATACTGGTGAAAGGAGAAAACCCTCCGCTGTGAAGTTCTTTATTAGTAAACACCATCTAAGCAGTTACAAGCTATTGGACAGGACAGTAAACTTCTCAAATGCACACAATATTTAAAGAATGAACATCCCTACGCGTCTTCTTGAACTTTTGTGGATATTCATTGACTATTACACAATTTTCAACGAGAACCGCAAAGCAGTCCCACAACTTCAGTAATAAACTTCACCTTCCATCAGACGCGGGGCGGAGCTTCGAGATGGCCACAGACTACTCACATGTCCCAGCAGTAGTATACACCGTTCCACTGGTAGCCCGGATGGGCCATGGACGCAACCGCGCACTGATCATATCTCCGCGAATGGTGACGAATCGTCCGCAAGCAAATCACCAATCTCGGCCAACAGATCAACACCTACCTGGTCTACGACCATGTTTCAGCCCATAGTCAGCTTAGTCGTTATGCGCGATGTCATCCACGTGATTTTATATTTAAATGAACCTATTGTAAGCAAAAGACATGTGATGGTGCACAGAAAAACAACATTTTTTGCAATGCAACTAGGAGGGTAGTCTATTATTCGGTTAAATAAATACTTGTTTCATTAAATGACGGAAGCGTGAGGTATTATTGGTTAGCTCTGTGTGAATAGTTTAGTTCAATTGCGCTTCTTTACTGAAACGTACTATCTCCAGGATTCTTCTTCCGTCTTTGACCGAAGCTACTGTGACTTCACACTCAGCCATCACACCATCGTATTCAAGACTTTACGGTTAGTGTGTTTCCAAAATCAATGACAAAGGCGGTAATTAATGCTCTTGGAACATTGCCCATTGTTTCTCGTATAAATTTGTCGGGCCTCTGGATGACAGTGATGGAGATTGACTGGACAGGCCCTCTGTTGTAGCGGAAGCTCTGTGGAACTACATTCAAATTTGAAACGGTATCGTTATTTTTGCGTGTTTAAGTCTTGTCAATCCGCTACCCCTATTAAGTGTCAAGTATTCGTTTCCCGCTTTGTGACGTAAACCTAATTAGCAGGATTTCTGCTTTGACAGCATCACTTGAGCAAACCATTCGAACTTAGAGTATCTCATCAGCCTGACCTGGCTTATTCGGAAGTACAATGGGTGTGGTACCGAATAACTGGTAATTTGTACATCTGTGTCTCAAGCTGTGCTAAGCAGTCGATATTTACGTACTTACCAACCAAACACCCTTCAAATGAATACGTGTGCTACTGATTGTGAACTCTGAACTGCTGCTTGTGCTCAGCTTACGGCTGTTACTCTTTCGACCTGAGTTTATATGGCTGTAAACGTGTGGACGCCGACCGTATGGCAAGTTTCCCGAACGGCTATCCGACTTGTATCATGATTTATGGACTGGCCGCCTCAAAATCAACAGTTATTCGATGGTGGCATGATAGCTACCAGGATTTAAAATATTACTTCAGAATACTAATGAACCAGCTAATCATTTTAACCGGGCAAGCATGTTCAAGTTCGTCTTAGTCGTGAAGCTATCCGAACACTAAATTGTTAGTTCATTCATTCTGGAGCAGCGGTGACTATATTTCCGAACGGTTTGCAGTAGGATCTCGTGCCATCTATCTAGAAAAGTAATGCATGGAATGTCAATATGATGGTACCATGAGTAAAACCACCCCATATGAATAACTAACACCCTGTTTAAATGAATCCACAGGAAAGTAGTGAGGAGAGGAAGAGGCGAGAAGAAATCACAATCAACACATGCGCAGAGCTTTTCAGCATGGTACGATGCGTAGAAATTTTCACAATTCCACTGGCAGAATTGTACGCCGACAATTTTAGTACATTTTTGTTCTGCTTACCACTCCTGATTGTAGATGCCACTGAGGTCAACGGTTTTGGTTGCTTCTACAGAAGTAACTAACGTACTGTACTGGTACACTTAGCTTTAGATGTAATAATTGTGCTTGGCATTTGAATTGCTATTCAGTACGGTATCAGTCTGGTAGATAAGGTCCCTTGTTGCCCGATTCATAGACTTACAAATGAGAAAAATTCGACGGTGGTGAGTGCTGCAAATATCTTTGGACATTACTGCTTGTGGTATGGATGATTTTTTACTATGCTCCCACATACCAGCTATTTCGAACAAAAAAAGTATTGAATTTACAAAGTTCTGTGGAAAGCGCGCAGGTACACCCTGAAAAACATACCGCTTCACTGAAAGTGGAATGTCTCCGACATTGTGGGTCACCCGTACATATGCAACAAATGTTTGGAGTGTAAAGCGTGAGCCAAACTAATGAGCGATTGGCCCGCCAAGAGTTTCACCATAGGTGCAGAATACACGTTCCAGAGCAAAAGGCTGAGAACAATATCAAAGAATTACAAAGGTGAGGGAAAGCCAAAGACCTCGAAGTCTGATTTGGAAGTCATTTTGAGAGATGAGTAGAAAGGGACAGGTCTATGAGCAGCTACAAAGTGCAATCAAGCGGACACAGACAAGACAGATATTATTTTGACGATAAACGTTCAATTGCAAATCAAAGTGGTTGTAATGTGTCTGAATCTGTCGTTTAAATATTGTGCAGCTGAACGAGCTGCTTATAGGTTGCGCCATATGTCATTTAGTAGCTCATTCATGATAGCAACATATATTTCCTGACACAGCACTAATTCCTCTAGCGTTAACCGTAGCGAAAATCCTCATCACCTGTCCGTACTCCGAACTGAAGGAAGGCTGTTGTTCTCAGCGACTGATGCAGTTAAGTCTAGAAAAGCAGTTTGATTGTAAGAAGAACTTCCGTCGCCTCGTCACAAAGAAAAACGTCCATCAAAGGGAGTACAAGGTTTTATTATTTTGAGTAGTGCCCGAGTGAAACGGGGATTTTTCTGTTGAATTAAGAAGTAAACAAAAATTAGGTCTTCTAGGGCTACGTAATGAACTTCAAGAATGTAAAAACCGGGGTAGCCTGGACAAGGTTTTCATGGATCATGCGAATACCACTGTGCTTTCCAGCACTACCATGTTTGTTTTTTTGCATTCCTTTGTTTCAACTTTTTTCTTGTTACACTTTCAACAGAGATTCCGTTTAAGCCTTTTGCTCCTTCAAAATACAACTTTCGATTTCCACACACAAAGGGATCTTGCTATGGTTGCATCCTATGAGGTGATTAGTAGTATTCTGTATGCCCAAACACTGAGACCTTATTCCCAGTTTCATTAAAGCGGCTATGGAGTCGATAATCTCTTTGTATGATGCTACCATTGCGAGTAAAATAATCAGTTCGGCTACTCAGTCCTGAATTATATTCAGGTACGGGCTGCTGTGTGTTTGCCCAACAATAGCTTAGCTTGAGACAACACAGATATTACGGGCTGGAGCGCAGTGACCCGATTGTGTGACAGCGACCGGTGGTTCAGTCACATTTATCTTAAGATCCTGTCTCAAATATGAGTCAATCGTTATTATTATCATTGAAAATACTCATAATGACACTGATTCGAATAACTGGGATGTTGTGAAATCCTGAAATTCAATGCCGTGCCCTATATTGAAGAGAGAATATTGCCTCATCAACACGACAATTTCTATTTAAGTTGTCCCACACAAGCTTCGTGTACAACTCCAATACCATGTTTGGTGGCCTCGTCGATCAATAGTACAGTTTCTGTTTCCTCCTACTGCGCACAAAAATGCAACATATGTTTTGGTTAGTCGACCGTCAAAATTGTATTCCTTCTAAAGTTGATTATTCCCACCACAAAAGCTTGTTGGTGTGTGGATCGATTTCTTAGACGTTGTGCCATGACGGTGTATGAAATACAAGGTTTTTATTTTCCGGGTTTTTGGGCAACCACATCGCTAGAGAAAATGTTGACCTGGCGAATAACATACTTCTAAATATACAACAGAGCTCTACGCCAGTTTTCGGGAAGGTTTTTGCTTGCGAAAGGAAATCCAAATCTGAGGGTTCCGAATTTTCCAAAAGCTTTAAAACTTCTCCATGAATATCAAGGTCTTAATAATGTGACTGTTGCACCATGAAAATTTACTTGTGCTCACCGTGATGTAAGCGTCAGCACAGAGCAGACTATACAATATGAGGTTGGATCATGAGAATGACGAAGATGATGCAGGCAAGTGTGTCTTCGGAGGATGGGACCTGTTGATCATGATGTTTCTGGCTAGTTAGTGGCCGAAATTACAAAAAATCATTTCATCCCGGATATTTACGGTGCCTCGGGGGATGGAGTAAACGACTTCATGCCACCTGATGCTCCGGCCACAGCAAAGAAGAATGTGTGGAGGCGGGTTATTTTTCCAATTACAGGTTAACAAGACAAAGTCTTCGCTGATGTTATTGTGACAAGCTGACAACGAGAAAGACCAAGCAAGTTATGCGTTCAGACTTAACCTTTCGGTATGTTGAGGTGGTCCCATCAAACAGCTTCATATATAAAAATTTTGTCTCAAGCATTTTTTTAAAATTACGACCCAATAGATGCTGCCGGATGAACGTCGAATGAATTAAAAAGCTTTCTGCGATTTTAGAAGAGGAATATTCACTGGATCTACGCGACAGGAAAGTTTGGCTGGTCCACCATTGACAGGCTTTTAAATGTAATTCGTATGGATGGTAGACCGAGTTATAATAACTTTTCTTGAACGAGTCCACTTAGTGCAAAATTGGCCAGCAATTATAATAGACATAAAATGACCGATCAAGTTAACTCCTCTTACGGCAATTTACCCTACATTATTCCGTGTGCTTCCCGCTTACGCGTACCTTTTGACCAGAATCGCAAGGAAACAAGAGTGCCTTAGTTTGTGGGTGACTAAGGTAGCTACAAGGCTTGCAATGTTGCGCGAAACCAATTCAAACGTTTTACGCTAGCAATAATTCGTAGAATAAATGTGCATAATTAACACTATTAGAAAAGTTTTATTCGCGAATACTCCCAATTGCGCACTAAGTTGATTTTGAAAAGAGACCCAAGTGAATCCAACTTAACCCCTCGTTTATGATAAGTAGTATGTGACGTCTAAATAGGTTTTATTTTACAAAGCTGGTTGATGCAAGTGACTTCGTGCAAGCTGAAGATGCTCGATTAGGCTGAACGAGACGAGTAGAGCTGCAATTTGGATCAGATTCTGACAGCCGAATGTAGGCAACACTTAACCAGTTCTTCAAACTGCCGCATTAAAGGGTGGTGTTTTGCAACTATGAAACTAAACCAGTTAGGTTACACAGAACTAGTAATCAAAAACATTCTTCATTAACTGCCAGGGATTTACAGTGGTACTAGTTATCAAAGTGCTCGTATTTCTGCATGTGATACTTTTTGAGTATAACAACAGTGGAGAAATCACATTTCTCTTCAAAGTCTAGGAGACATGCTGTTCTCACCGTTCAATAGTATAACAATTCAAAAAACTTTATTGTTTCAGTGTCCTAAACGCAGGCACGATAGTCTTTTTAGACAAAAAAAAATCGCCGCATGTCACTGACAGACAGCATCAGCTAGTCTTGACAGTTGTTCTGTTTCGGCTACCCAGCAAGCCAGAACATTCGGTCTCTCAATTTACTGTGCAATATACGTGCCATGACGTAGCCGATGAGTTATTAAGATTTCTCATCCTTTTGAATCACCAACATAAATCATGGATACACAGATCTAGACCGCGGTAGCTATGAAGGGTATAGTCAGTCAATTAAACGGCAGACAGATATTGCGATCCAGTAGATGTTACACGAACAAGGCCAAGTTTCCAGCTTCATCAGCGCTGTCTTAGTGATTTCTGGCATCAGAAACATTTGATTCTCAGAGGCGTGAAAGGCTGACTAAAGTAAACTGAGTGGTTTGTGGTCCGGGGATGTTTTGCTATCGATCATGATGGGATTTGGCTGTTTAACTGATGGCCTGAACGCCTTTCAAACGCTTCGACATATTGAGCTATTACTTTAAAATATTGTTGACCTACAGTAAGATGATGTTCTCTGGAAATACAAATATACGGATTCATGTCATAAGCAGCAGAAGGACCCTGTTTGAGCCATCCACTGGTCCGACTTTTAGAAGCTAAGTTGATAAGTTGCGCATCAGTAAAATTTCTGTTTCTGCCATGGGTAATATTTTCATAAGTAGGATCTTCTTTGGATGGAAAAAGCCATGAATCTATTTTCTTGCAAGCGATAGCCAAAACTTATGGATGACAGTGTATTCGAATGATCTCACCTAGTAGGGATTTTCTAATAGAGCTTTAGTCCTGCAAGTGGTCAGTCTTAGATGGAAAGTGGAGAATCGCTGTACAGCCGCTTCATCCCCACTGGGAATCGTCACCAGAGTGCATCTCTCGAACCTTCTCTCTTTCAAATTGCGTTGGCTTTTAAAAAGTTATGGAGTTACGCGTGGATTACAAGTGCACGAGTATGATTTGAAACGCTCGTTTGTGGCGCTCAGCTGCTACAGCAAATTTCTGATAACCGGAAGGTTAGTTGTTTCAGTCCACCCCTGGGTGCTGATATTATGTAAACTTAGACTTCGCGTTCTTGGTATAATTATCCAAGCCTAGTTTGATCATTTACCTTGATATAGCTATAATTAACGCGATTTTACTTCCTTCTACAGTTAGGCCAAGAGTCTTTCTTCCACTGGTGTTCATGCCTTCCTGGAGCTATGCACTCGAATGTACGTGGACTACTACTTCCGCGACAAAATCAAAAGCATATCACTTTTCTCGTTTGCTCCTTGCAGGAATTTATGATAGGCGTCCTCTAACTGCTGGTTAGCTTCCTGAAACTATGTAGGTTTGCGTGTATGTGGGAACTGTCCCAGCTCCAGGCTAGTCAACAACATGCGTACATAAGTTAGTCCCACACAAGTACATTCTTCTGCCCAGGTTCACAGCAGAAGATCTATTTTGAAACAAACTCACACCAGTGTTTCTTACTTTTAGTCAGCAAAAACAGTCTTTTTTACAACTAAGTTTATCGCTACATATGTTCTTCCCAATTTGTAATCCTCGCATGGCGCACAGTTCCTACCCAGCACTGTGCGTTCATCGGTCGTGATATGCACAAACACGCACTCTACTTTCCACCAATGGGGTCGACACGAATCAACACAGACCAGTGGTCTGACGATACAAGATATCGATTTTCAATGGGATAATGATATGTAGTTTGACGCTTGGTCAATCCACGCGAATACTCGACAGTGTAGGCGCATCCTCTGCTTATTTCGAAAAATGACGCATGATTATTACGATTATTCATCGGATGATGAAGTAATTGAATTTCGAAGAAGAAACGATGAAGCACGAAGGGTGCGACAAAAGGCGAGACAACAAATTTTCGATGAACGTGAGTTTTAAAACCTCGGTACTGTTGACTACCCGTTTTAACTACATTTAGATAAAACTGGCATATCATAATGTTAGTTCTTCTGTAGTTTGGCACCCCATATACATCAGCTAATTTTACAAAATGAAGGACTTTCATTATTTGTCAAATATTTTTTCACATAGGATCTTGCCTCCTGAGGTGAATAAATGACGATCCTAGAGTACTGTGCTTTAGTTAACCGATTATCTAAGCATTTAGCCGTCTGTGGATATTTCCAACAACTTTGTTCATATCACGTTGGATGTTTACACTTCAGATGGAGTAATCTATGCCGATATTGAATGCCCTGAGACATTTATAGTTGAGTCACACTTCATGTCTTCATGAAGGACATCAGTTCCAGTAACCTTCGTCGATTTCAACAACTATTTTTGCGGCCCTATAACCACACTTTAGGAGGAGATGCCTAAGGAAATAATTATGAACTGCATATGTTGCGTAGATAACTGCAGATGAAACCGGTATGAGCTGGATAGACATGAGCTACCATTAATTGCCTTGTGAAATCTTCGATAGTGTTGGGATATTGCAAAATACTATCTTGGATATAACTCCAGGTTAAACCATCATTCGGGTTGGATAGTTCGCAGGCTTTGAAGCAGTGCATGGAAATAACAGCAGGGGGATAGTGGGCTTGATAGCGGGCTAGTGAAAGTGAGCAAACTAGCATATTCTCCGTATGCGGTGGGCATCCTACTTCGCGGGAGATTTCCTCCAAGAGGGGTTCTTGCCTCTGTAACCGAATTACCTGGGAAATAGCTGAACTCTTCTGCAGTGAGTGGGGTCAATTATATGCATCTTGATTGTTACGAAGATCATTAGTGCTCAGTAAACTTGATACTACAAATTACTGCAACTCCTAAGGTTACTTAACTTACTCCATTACAAATGGTAAGCCTGCAATTCTTACAGTCGTGGTTTGAGTGGCTTCACATTTAATTCCACTGTATACTGAAACTAATACCAAATTTAATTTTTAAGAGTAGAGTGTTTTTTCTTGGTTTAAAACATTATCAATCAGAAAACCATTAGGTGACTACAGTCACAATGAATGTGCTTTAAATAGAATCAACCAGCTCAGGTAAGTTGGATAGTCCCTTCGACGAACAGAATCACGCGTATGTTTATTTTACACGTTAGTTCCTGGTGAACTTAGTTACTTGCTCAGAGCGTCCATTGTTGATCTATCCAGTTGGAATCATTGGTGCAATCACTTGTAAACTCAAATTAATAGAAAGGAATCTAGAAAGCGATTTGCACCAGTCCAACAGAGCATGCGAACAGTTTGGCAGGTTATTCTGGCAAAATTCAATATCGCAAGTGAACAACACATAGCACCACCATCCTTCATGACACCATTCATGTCACGTGATCCGATGTTAACGGTCCCCTCGAGTGACCATGTCCTAGGTGAGCTGATTACAGTTGTGAATATTTTCCTTCTGAGAAGATTGCTTATGCAAAATACACTCACCTGTGCACCAACTTCGTTTTCACGGAGACCCAACTTAATCTCACCTGAATAGCTCGTGGTCTGTCGAGATGTTTTTAGCAACCTGATGAGTAGGATTCCTTCAAGAATAATAACAGCGGTTTGTTGCAGTGAGATCTGTAGACGATTGGAGACACAGGCATACAGGTTAAATAATGAATAAGATAGTAGACTATGTCCAAGGTCACACTAGTCGACGGGATGGGCATGCAGATGAACGACGACAGCTTTATCGGTCCTAATGGTGCACAAAAAGGCTGGTCACAAATTAACATTGTTCACATAGTTTAGCTTTGTCGTGCCAAATAGCTATCGTTTCGGAAAAACAATGAAGGCGCTTATGCTTTGACATTCCAGGACTGTACACTCCTCCGGGATGTAGACATGCGCTGCCATCATAAAGACTAGGGGCAGTTTTGAAAATTCTGTTCCTAGATTATTCGAAATCAGAGCAAATATTCCTCCCGTATATCCTCCTATGTATTTGTTGTTGTTTGTCTCTCCAAAACGGGCAGTCACAAGAGAAGGAAAGCTAAAGGTCTGATTAGTCTAGGTCAGTTTCCCTCAGCATCAACCGTTTCTGTGAAAACAGCCTGGGAAGCAACCTTTAACGGTCTACCACGAGACTGTGTCGTTTTTTTAATATTCTGACTGGCTCTGGGAGAATGTGAAATATAACCAGTGACTGTACTAACATGCCTTTCTCTTCTATGGCCTTCTCATATTATGTGTTAAATTCGATGCAGTACGGTTGTGACGACTGCTAAGTTCTCTAATACAGAATCTGGTAAATACAGACCATGCTGAGGGTCTTTTTAATCTAAAAAGACACGACTGTTTGAAATTGAGTTGGCGGTTGGATCTGATTGGGACCCACATTCTATCCTCCAAGTATGAACGTCTGCGAAATAGGAAAAATGTTTGACTTTTAACTAACTGGCAGCATTGCTGATTCAGTAATGATAATAATGATGATAAAATGATAAAATAAACTGTGCTTGCCTGTTGCTATCTACTACCAAAAACGCATCACTCACACAGTCTATTTAGATGTTTGCCATGTGTGTGGAATTACGTAACTCGGTGCTATCTCAGTGTCCCATAAATGCAGCAGCTAGACCTCCCGTCAATATGTTGGTCAAGGCTTTTGATGAAATATTAGTGAACACATTTGGTGCACAGAAGTAGAACGTTTCGTCACGTAAATAGGATCTTGTTTTACCTATAAACTCCAAGCCCCGGTTCCACATGCCGAGACAAAATAAGCGAGCTCTCGCATTGTTTTGCCACGAACGTTACCTTGAGTTGCACATGGTCACCAGTATTCCTTACTATAACTTGTGAAGAACCTCTGCAGATGCTGCTGAATTGCTTTCAGTTTGCTGCCTTGATAAGGAAAATTTAAGAATTCACTACACTGGGTAGCTTTGGTGCTTTGAATATTCCGGATGGCTCCGGAGTAAGGTAACCCAAATTATGCTCTTGACCAGTGGGATTATTCCGAAACAAAGCCATCGTTTCGGGTTATTACGTAGAACAGTGTAACATAGCCTCCGTTGGATGAGGCGTGAAGCAACTACAACACAATTTTTTCATAAAAACATATGTTACACGGTTCCCACGACAAACCAAAGCATGACAAAAAGTTCCTTGTGGTGACCGTGGCTAGCTATCGTGCACTGTATCTGACTAGTCTAGCCAGCCAATTAAATTCAGTAAAAAGCGATGTGTTGTTAAAGCTACTTATTTTATTCAGTCATGAGGTCTTTGGCTGGTTGTATTTTATAGAGGTTATTTACCTCAGTATCAAATAGTCCCTGTTTTTCTGAGAGCTCGATGGAGGGCAGGGTTTCAAGCGTGTGCTTCTCACCAGGTAAGACATGGTTAGAATCCATCGCTGTGTTTTTAATTGCTCTTCTCTATATATGGAAATTCCAGCAGCACATTATTCTCTGTTCTTCCCTTGAAGCAACTCAGTAGCTGTGTGCCAAAATCGTGTCGAAAAGCAGTAATTTTCACCAGCATAATAACCCTAATCACCCAATATGTGGACAGTTCTAGGTGAGGCAGAATGTAGCAACTTTTAGAAAAACTTTCAGAAGTACCAAAGACTTTTGGGAACCAAGGCACTATTGTGTCAACGGGGAACCGTTAAATCAGCTGAAGTATTCTGTCAAGGCTTACCCGTGACCACAACACTTCACAGACCCAAAGCATGCTTCATCTCATGACATCTTCGCATATGTTTTGAACGTATTATTAACATGGATAGATCTGAGATGGAAAACAATTCACTATTGAGGTCATCATTAGCTGTTGCTCATATAAACGGCAAAAGAGGCTTGTACTCGAAAACCACCCGAGTAGGCGAATCGATCGCGAATTTTCAGTCAAGAGTCAAGCAAAAGAATGCGGAATATATATATGGGATCAAAAAGCCCTCAAAACTAGAGGAATACACTTATCTCACGGTAGGTAAGCATGCCTTCTCTCTGATTATTAACTTGCAGTAATGTAGTCTTTGGCAAAAGGCTTGCAGTGTCAACTAATGAGTTGCTCTAAAATGAAATAAGAACTTACGGTTCGGAATAAGTAGTGCACCAATCTTGCTCCAATCATTCATGTAATTTCTCTCAAAAAGTGCATTGTACCACGTATTATTATCTGGTTTCAGCCCAGGAAGTAGACACCAGACAAGTTCGTCAGTTGGCGCGTGACGTCCGTGCACGCGTTTATGATGACTACTCAGAAGCAGCCCACAAGTCCAGACAACAGGACCGCAAGACACTGGAGTACATTGACGCAATTTTGGTGAGTCTCCTCGAAATCTTTTGGCCCATGCTGTGTTTCTGAAACAGTTTTAACTTACTGTTGTTGTTATCACCCTGTCTAGATGATAATCATATAAATTCACTACGTGAAGACAACGCGGTTTTTATCTGCAAGCGTTACGGAGGGCAAAGGCGATTCACTTTGTTATAGATAGCACACCAATCTTTTATCACCTCACTGCCCCCAGGAAAGTAGAATCCACGTGTCAGCACTGTTAAGAGCATCTTAAGAGTAGAGGACATTCCAATCAGTTGTCCGAAAGGTTGAGGTTTGATAGAAGTGGATCGTTGACTAAATTCCACTATACGTCACAATGGCCCGTTCAAGTCAGGACTTTGGATTTTCTCATATCTAGGTTAGGCGTATTAACTAGATCACAGAGGCTGCGGCATCGTGAAACATGGGTGAAGCTCTCCTCAAAGTACGGGCATAAGTTTTGGAACAAAGGGGTACATACGTACCCAAATTACGAGTCCGAATCCTGAGTTCACGCAAAAGTATGGTGCACACCGGTGACTTGGCTAGGCAGCTGGGTTTGGGGGAAATAAAAATACTAATAAACATAATAGTAATGAAATAAAAAGTAGGTAAAAATATAATCTTTTTAGTTTGCTCAAAACTGAATGCTGAACACTGAAGCCAAAGGGGCTGGTATGATCAGGCAAACCCATTCTGTCACAAGCGACATACTTATTGGAATCCCAAAGCACAAAAACCTGCTGGCTGGTCCAGACACGCGTTTTACGGTGAACCAGCCAAATATCTTCAAACAAAGAGGCACACTACGGATTCGTCAACTTCAATATGTTGAAACCTAGGAACCGTAAACGCTCTGATGCAACCATATCTTTCCTGATTCGATCACACCTTTTACAGCGCACCATCTTGCTGTGCAATTAGGCAATGTATTCACCAAAATAGTGGATGAGTTATCGATCGATTTTATCATTTCTCAACTAACCTGATTAATTATCTATAGAAATGAAGACCAAGTAAACTGTTCTTGTCCTATGCTCGTCATTCACAGTCATGCACCCCTGATTGCGGAAATATACGTGAATTATTCTGAACAGGAGACTGGCATGGTTCGGTGTTGTGCCCTGCTCCTCAGACGGAATATACCTCGTTTAACTATAAACACTGGAAATACTTTCCACAAACTTTCATCAGAATTGAGGTGGTTAGATGGCAGAATTTGATATTCCTCCTATCACAGCTACTTTGCGAGAAGGAAAATACATTATTCGTGGACCTCATATCACATGAGACCGTTTCTACCAACATAACTTCTGATGGTATCAAGAGAATTAAAATTGTTTTACTGAACTGTTGAAACTGCTGTTGAAAGCAAGCTGAGATTAAGACTCCTTTCGACGTCTGGGTTATCCCTTTGTCCTTGCCATTGCTTCGAATTTCACATTGATTTGAGTCAACATAGGAACCAAACCACCAACTCACTGCCATATTGGAAGGATGGATTTAGCATCTTGTATTACTCTGGTCGGGGGAATTGGCTGGAAAATTGTAGACAAAGGCATCGGTTTTGGGCATCATCAGTACAGCTTGGTTAAGAGGAAACCACCCGCTTTTAGAAAAAATGAAGATGGTCAAGGAGGAGGGCGCTGAAAAGAATTCGACTGAGTGGTAAGTCATTTTCCCAGTCTAGTTACCTAATTTCGGCGCATGTAACGACAGAGGGATAACTTACAGTGAAATGAATGGAAATGAGTATGTGCAATCACTAGGAACATTTCACTTGCTCATTTGGGTGTGTTTGTAACCGCTCTGTTCCGAAAATCCTGTAGGCTGTTTTGAACAGACTGAAATTCATGCTTTCGATGAACCACACCTTGAAGTCTGTTACTCCTACCGGTCTCTATTGTGGACCATATACTGAGAGTCTACACAGAATGATTGTAAAGACGTGTTCGTGTTTCATTAAATAAAAAAACCGATTCTTATCACAATGGCTTGGTGATGGAGAAACGCATTAGTCGTTTTCTGGGCTATTTCTTTACAGTACCCATTCAACTATGGCCTTTTTGTTAACAATGCCTCAGGAGACCAGAAACATTCCAAGAATTTTAAAGCTTTTCAAAGAATTTTGTAAACTGGTTCAAATTAAACCTGTTGCACACGTAATGCAGCTCAGACAACCATGGAAGAAAGTTCCTTATGTAACGATATTTGATAGAAAGTTTGCTAATAAGTAATTTTTGTCTTCTGTTATTACCATATAGCAAATCGACCATCTATGAAATTCCATGCATACACCACCGAAGCACTCGCACACTATCCGTCTTCCGGATTGTGGTTTAAAGCATTTAAGCTTCATGATGGCACAATATAGTTACAACTCTAGTCAAAAACACTTATTTACTAACAGCGCTTGGAGCCAATGAACGGCAGCTTAGGTGCCGTTCGCCTCAGTGCAAGGTGCGGAATTTATGGTGGGTGTTGCGATAGTGCCATTCTTCTGAGAAATCTGCAGGCGCCATCCAGAGTGGGCGTCTAATGATGCGTTCTTTTACAAACACAGTGGATCCCATAAACAAACTGCAATTTTTCTTTTCAAACCAACCAAATGAGGGTTCATCAACCTCTATGAGTGTAGGTTTGTTTACTACCCTCTGTATAACTCTTCTACGTGAATTCACAGGCGTTTCATTTCTAGTGAAGGTAAAAATCGGCACAGGTTATCCGAACACGAAGTCATGATTAGAGGTTCGCAACTCACATCCAAACACAACAGCATCATATTGTAAGTTTACTTTCTCAGCCAGCTATAATACCTGAGTGAACCAATGGTAGATGTAGGTGATTTTAAGCAAACACGTTGTCTGCATCAGTGGCTCTCAGAATTTTTCTGCTAGATTCAAAATCTCACTTCGTCAGACTAAAGTCAGCTGAATAAGTGGGCTTGGGGCGAGGAAGGCAGTACTGACATGGAGACGCAGTACTGACACACAAACATAATGGTGTTTAAACCTTATAAGGAAATCTTGCAGTATAATATTACGGAATTAGGCTTCGATGCCGTAGAATTAGTGCTCGAATCACAAACATACACCATATAGGTGTGTTGTGATTGGGTGCGCACATTTGCAGGCAAGCCTGTATAATCCTGAGAGGATTACAGATATCGTAAGAGTTGCTGTGTCCCAAGATATAAATGGATTACCCAAATGATTGGAAACAGCTGAATATGGTCCGCACAGAAAATCTGACAGCTAGAGAAAGTGTTTTTAGCAAATTTACTGGGAATTTCCAGTAATTAGTGTAAAGTATCCCGATGGCCACTGAAATGTTCACTCTTGGCTAAATGTGTGCCTTATAAAAATGCCGCATTAATCGTTCGATCCAGGGAAGTTTGTGTGGAACGAAAGCACATCCGCGTAAACATGCTGTAAAAACAGCATCCAGCACTCGTATCTTATAAAATTTGATTGAAATCCTATGGCCAAATGCTGTTAAGAACTTGCTAGAAACAGATATCTGCATCTTCGGAAGCTGCAACCTATTTCGGCAGTTCTCATCAAGTCTTCAGGCTTCCTGTGACTACTGTCACATCTGCGCATTGTATACAACACCTTTAACGGGGTTCCGTTTTCTACATTTGGTTTCAGAACCAGACTAATCCTTCATATGGGACTTACCGTAAGTCGACCACACCGCTTCCGATACGTCCAAAGCACCGCAAAAATCGTCGGGGATCCCAATCGGACTACTACATTGTTGCTGAGACCAATAGCAGTGGAAATGAGGTAAGTAAGTTGGAGTAGGTAGGTTTTTAAAACCAGTGAAAAACCAGAGAGGCCACCATGAGAAAGAAGGTTTTTCGCCTATCTTAAGGGTGTACACTACCAAGAGGGAATTTGAGGGATCCGAAATCAGTGCACCAAGCGAGTAAAAAAGTTGCATGAAAATAGCTGCTGCAAATCGTTAGTCTCAAAACCTCATCCAGCCTCATTGTATAACCATAGTACAACTCATAATGAATATATATTCTCGATTGTCGCACCAAAGCAGGCTGTTTGAGTTATCAGGTATTCCGGAGAGCATTTTCAACTTTATGGTTTATTTCTCGCTCGTTCCGGTTTTTATGGTAAACTTCAAGTTGGTGTAGGCGGTAACGCAATCTTAATTCGATATTACCGACGAGTTTTATCCAAACCCATACTGACGGAAAACGTCCAGGGGATGGATCGACATGGCAATGCAAACACCAAGCTGTTGCTCTCAAGTTGAGTGCTGTGTGATCTTCACACTTTCTGGCCGGGACCAATATGATCTTATACGAATGTGACTGAAGGTGCTACAGGACATTGCACGTAACCAATATCAGTGACCAGAGCAGTGGCATTTCACAGGCTAGCAGCCTGACCAAGGTCTATGTGTCGTTGTGCTCAAGGCCCGCACGGGCAAATGTGTAAATCCCGCTTAGGACATCCTACTCTAACACGATCCTCAGATTGCTTGTTAGAGGTGTAGTCCCATTTCGACAAATATACTCATCTGCATACAAATTCGTTTTCGACAGGAGACTCAGTTGAATCCAGCTGAATCTCTCGTCCATGATGTTTCGGTTCAACTGAATATGCTATGAATGACTGCTTTCACTTCCCGTTTTTTTCTTGAATGCTTTCGAATGCCTGGCTTCACAGGGAGCTTCTAGCTAGAAGTGACGTAAAGAGGTGGAAGTTTATAAATTTTTCATGGAAACGAGGGCTGCCAAGCGCGGTAGGAATGCGCGCTTGGAGTTGATAGCCCGCGTTACAAGTCCCCGTGATTGCATGAATTTACATGCACGGACTGTCGCAACCCGGCTACATCATACCCCAAAACACCTGGTCTCCCAAAAGATGCCAAATTCTTATGATAGTGATGTTGGTGATAGTGGAAAGCTGGTAAGAGAGTTGACGATGGAATCAAAGGTGGATGATCAATTATATATGAAACCAATCCCCCCATGTTACTACGGGTTATGCCAATGGTTAAATAAATGCCGCCTATACTCAAGGCCATCACAGACCATTTTTTGTCATTACAAGGCCTGATGAGGAAATGCGAGATCTGCACCAAGGGTCATTTCGCAGGAGCATGAGGCATGTATACCATTCACCATGAGTTAACCGAGCTTCACACACAGTGTCATTTAGAACTTCCTTTGAAATTGGAAAAAAAGCAAACTAGAAATACCATGTCCCAACGTACCTACCCAGGAGGGGCGATTCAAGCTGTCGTCTTCCGTACCAATGCCATAACCATGGATGGGACAATCTTTCGTCTAAATCGACAGCACAGCTGTACGTCACTGTTATAAAATATCACTGCTATGAAACCATGCCTATAGGACGACTCAACATAGCCAGTGATTTTTGTGTACACTGATTATTGGTTCGATAAAGGCGTACTCAAAACCGTATTACTCACACTCTTGTGCAAAAAATTCTCCATGAAAAGGGTTCGGTCTTCGCGTTCATATCGCTCACATTTGAACACGCCTACTCCTGTCCTGGAACAATTAGTCTGGTGAGTCCACACCAAAAGAGAACCACTAGACTCGAGCTTTACTCTTATTAGAGCTCATCATTAGTGCGTATCCTGGTTCGCGTCGATGTTAGAACTCCGAACATCTGACATGTTAGGCAAGCGTGTTACCACTATTCCACGATCGCCTTTGGAGGCACCCGAATAATCACGTCTAAAGAGGCGAGCGTGTTTAACGAACTTGATTGGTGTTCCTGACGGATTGAAAGACCAACCAGTAGCTGTCCTAGTTGTGTCGATCGATTGACCAGCCTGTCAAAACTTTTCAGTCAGGTTGTGCCACGAACGCTTGACACCTGCTAGACAGATTTTGGATTAGTTCTAGGTCACCTTACACTCTTTCTAAAACACGCATCAGTACACTGATACCAGTTTATAATCACTTTACCGTTCCTGAACATTGCCGGCATTTTTTATGCAAACATAATTGGTTGAAGCGAACTGCTTCCCAAAACTACCTCATGTTGAATGTTGATGAATGTCGCTTCAGTGGGAATGGTTCAGCCTGGTTGGTCCAGTTCCTACTCTGCTGTTGTTTTATAACTCAACACTACTACAGCAAACTACACCATATGATTTTTACGAATGTACAACGTGCGATTTTCTTGATACTTTTGCCGTTACTTTGCGCACATGTCACAAAACGGACACTGTTTTTTGACGTTCCATGTTCCACTTAATGAGCAACTTTCAACTTCAGATTCAGCTGGCCCAATAACGCGGCTTGCGTACATTTACAGAGCTTACAGAAGGAAATAAGTTGGAGGCTGCAAAGTTTCACTCAATATGTACCTTGCGAATATCTAGGCTATTTTAAGAGAGTGTGAGGGTGCTGCGTAAGCGCAGCTCGCTTCCTGCGTTTGTATGTGTTTCTAGGTGTGTTCATTCGTTAGCGTATGATGTCTGTGGATTATCAGGTCACGAGTTTGGCCTGTCTTTGTGTGAGGAAAAAGGGCAACCCAAAAAATTGAGGCCATATTTCATTCGCTACATGGTTGTTGTTGTTGTTGTTGTATGTTTTCCTGGCCAAGCATGCCGTCCATAAACATACTTAAAACTTCTGTAACCCACTACCGGTTTGGTACTTTTTTGTGAAATTTGCGTGGTCCCCGGGTTTTCTTCAATCAGAAGTAGGCTGTTAAAGAGTTTGCAGTGTAGTGTGTTCCGCCAAAGAAATATAGTTCAATTTCTGTAACATCGTACCAACCAGATCACCAAGCTGCTTTTGTGTAGCAGCTTCACCTGAAGAATAATACAAGCGAGAATTTTAGTTGTCTCGTTAACACCGATATAATCTGCAAATGAATGTAACCTGTTAATTGTCGTTTTCTAGTCCGCTGTCATTTATTGTAGGAGCCTTGAGGATTTTTTAGGCTATTTGCCTTTGAGACCAGCTAAAAGTATTCATTCTTGCGGACCAAGTAAAGTGTAGTTGAGATGTCTTCTTTCAGACAAAATCTACTCAACCACAGCACAAACTCAGGAAACTCAAAACTACTGACAGGCTATTCCCAAACATAGCTAATTAGATTATCCGAAATGACACTTTCTATCACCTTAGTGGATATTTCGTATTGATGGCCCGCATTTGTGAATGGGTTACTTGAAAAGCTATATTATGAGCAAGCTGTGCATCTGATCTCTATTAGACTATGGTAACCTTACCCGCAGTCTCGTGAAGGATGCCTTAATTGGAAGACATGTATGAGTGTACAAATGTTCTCGATGAGTTTTCTAGTCCGTTACATCGACTCCCGAAAGGCTATGTACACGAAGCTTGTGTGCCTTTACAAATGAGTAGACCTGCGTATATAAACTGTGTTTATCTGTCTTGTCTGTGAAGTCCCACGTTACTCTTTTGATTGTTAAATTTTGCCTGGGTTTTTATTTAATTTTGTCTGAAAATTCGCCAACGATGATGAAAATAGGGAACATGTCCAATAAGAGCATATTCACTTGTGGAAGCTGGAACGTTTACTCCTAACTCCATTAGTTAAGATAGAAACGGGTCATTTCCAATGTCCGGGATACTGATTATTCAGCTAATCAGCATCGGGAATGCTGATATTAACAAGTTTAACATGGTTCATTGTGGCCCTGACAACAGCCACCATAACTGCATTTCTTGCATTTTATTGATATATTTATGCTGTGATATCGCCATTTGAAGGAGTGAGAAAATCAAGCAGATTTGCCTATTTTATAATAACCGTCTTATTTGGCACGAGCGAACAACATTGTGGTAGGTGTTCACATTCATACAGGGTGTGTTAACATCCAGGTTCGTCTGATAGAGGGAGTGTAGTAATGGCTTCACAGATCCAGTAGGTTTCTAAACACCGGTTTATTGATCGTCCAACTTGTCATATCCATTTGACGATTGGTTGACAGGCCGCATTTACGCCAGGTTCATTCTTGATGATGGATCTAATACGTGCAAACTACAGTTGTTTGTGTGATAAGCAACTCAGTAAGTGGGCACAGCGCGAGCTGGAGTTTGTATCTTTGATATAATTTCGCGATGCAGCTACTTTCTTTTATTCAGTAACACAAATAAAACGCCCATATTCGCAAACGTCACACAATTTAACGTTAACCAGCCAGTCTTGTGCCCATAAGGCATAATTCACAAGGTCATTTGCGTTTCCCTCCAAAGAGCTATCTCAGTGTTGTTAGATGTAATTCGGTATCTAGGTTTTATACTGGAATTTTCTGTGCACCACTAATTGGAAAGGTAATCAATGAAGTTTTGAAATTTGGCATAAAAGAATCTCTGGAAAGATTCGAGAGTCACGAACCGCTCATGATTCCTAGTATGCACAAAAGGCAAACGTTTCCCAGAACAAAATAATTCTGCCTGGTCTCTCAAATTCTCACTTTGTGTCGCTTCCGTTGCAGCTATGGTGAACGGGTGGAATTCACGGTATCATGGAGGGGGAAAAACCTCCCTCCTCGTTGTTGACTAAAACCCCCACATGAAAAAATAGACTGAAATCCGATACCAATAAAGACTAAAAATATATACAATATACCTACTGTTTAGTTGATATCAACCCAAAGCTTTCCCTTCTCAGGCTACTTAAGCGGTATTTAACCCTAAACTTTGTTCAGGCCTCATTGATTGGTCTACATCAGTTTGAGCTGAGAGCTGTTTGACAGCCGAGTGACACTTGCCGTGAGTTTTGTAAGTGGATGGATTTCATTGAAGACGGTATCTGATCTATATACACTGTGTTTGACCACACTGGTGTGCTGCCTTTTAACTGTGCTATTACGTGAATGTTTCGGTAGACACCTAGGTGTGATAGTTGTATGATCTGCAAGCAACGTAGCTTTCTAAATTTTATACTCGGTTTTCCATGGGGCCTTTTAGCATAGACAGTGATCCCCAAGATGACTAGGGGCACATGACCACCCTTTGGATACGTCTGTCCGTGTGAGAAGAGGGAACGTGGCTGTGACTGCAATGCCTGTGGGGTGATTACTTTGGCTGGTAGACCAAAACATACATTTACAATTTACCAGACTTCATGAACGTACTCCTGCGTTTAAAGTTTCTTTCTGTAGGGCCAAATATTCCGAACTTATATTTCTGTCCGCTGCGGTGTTCTCCTTACGAGGCTGTGACAGCTTTAATGAAGACTCCAAGAAAACGGCATTCCAAGTGATATTCCGGAGCCATTTTGAGGTCATACCTTTGCCTAATTCCATTACATACCTCAAACAAGTATGTGTATTCCTAAAAGTTGACATCGTGAGATAAAGCTTTTTTGAACGGCCCTTTATTTACAAAATTACTTGAAATTCCTCATTGTATTTCCTATCAACGGAATTTTCTCTTTCCACTTTAACCCATTTACTTTTCTCACATATTTGAAAGGTTTTATCAGAATCGCACCTTATCTGAATAAGATCTAACGGAATATTCAGACAGGCTATTCCTCAGTCTGTCGGTTTTTTTCTCAATTTTTGACACTGTCACTTTGTGGAGCCATTTCAACTGTAAATGTCAAAACCTGGACGAAAGACCTAACGCCGATTATAAGGTTGCTGAAAACTATTCGAAAACCCATTACCGGAATCGCCCTTCCTGGGGAATATCAGGCAGTCATAGTCTCCTAGATTCAGTCAACCCTCTTTCTTGAACACCGAAATTTGACACAAGTGGTTAAGTATATCATAGGATAAACTTATATATGTAGAATATCGTAAACAAGAGATGCGGCTGGAACTCATTTTTGTCTCACGTTGATACAAACTTACTTTTCCAGTAAGTCTATTTCACCAAGACCAAAGATTGTTCTGAAAACCGCGTCAAACAAGCAGGCCGTTTTCAATGGTATGTCCAGACGTATGGGCAACAGTTTGCTTAGGTACAGTAAACAACGTGCCATCCAAAAACACTGAAACAGCCGTATCTAGAAAAACTTCAGGTGCACGCATCTAATTCTTCTAGTGCTAATTTTGACAGGCTTACAATGGGATGGTGTCCTGGTGCATGCTTCTCCCATTCTTTGTCCAACAACAGTCGTGGAAGCGATATTATGGAATTACTGTGCTGGTGTACTGTTTGAATATCGACACAACAGAATGCAGTGCATCACATGTTGTTTCATAACAAGAGGATTCTTCCACTGCACCAGAATCCAACTTCTCATGTCTGTTTGCTGATACATGTCCGCGAACAACAAAGTCTTTTGGAGGAATGTTCGACGGTAGCTTTTTGATGAGCTTTGTGCGATGGCACAGACAAATCACTGGCTATAGGTGAAACATCTCCGAGTAACTTTTCCGAAACTTTTGCGCTCATAATGACTGGGACAGTCTATCCAAACCAGAATATGTTTTCTTGATTCTTGTGGAAACCTCGACCACCACTACAGCACACTGTTTGCTGACACGATTTTTGACCAGGTAGATAAATCGCGCAATTCCAAGGCCATTATATCGTTTCGTAAATTGCTCGCGGTTAGATTGAATACAGTGTATCGACGGAGCAGCAGCATCATCCGTCCTGTTCTGTGTCGTTGGAAACCTGGCCATGTATTGGAGTAGCAACAAGTGCACGAATAGTTTTCACTTTCAGTGCCTGAGGCTAACCCTATGGCAGAATCTATATGGTTGATTGAATAGAGAGGAAC